>WBNH01002941.1:141850-442116 GCA_013401255.1 Urocolius indicus | reverse complement strand
CAACCCAGACCGTTCTGTGATTCTCTGATGTCCTTTCACAGGCTGTTGTGGTCCAGCTCCCTCCCTCCCCACTGTGGGCACAGGCTCCCGTTTTCTTTAGTGGAGGAGGCAATGCTTTCAGGAGAGGGTTTTTAATGCTTTTCTAAAGTGAAATGGGACAGTGTAGCTCCAGGTCCCAGAGGCAACAGCAGCGGTGACAACCACCACAGCAAAGCTGCTGCCAAGAAGAGGACGAGCACTGTCAGGGATGGGGCTTTCCTGCACCTCACCCCTGGGAGCAGAGAGTCCCTGGGCAGCTAAACTCATGGCTCTGAGCTGGCCACAGTCACTAACCCAGCGTATGAGCGTCATGCAGCCTGGCAGCTGATGCCATGGGGGTGCCAAGCCCACCCAGACCCATTTCACTGGGAGCGGGAGTAGTTTCCCCACCGTGCTCCCCACAGAAAGGGGAGGGGGCCATCCAGTGCCAGTGTTTTTATTAAAAGCTGTTTACCTAGTTGCCAACAAGAGGCCTTTGAAAGAGCGAGCGCCAGAAGTTAATTGTGGCAGTGTGAGTGGGTGACAGGCCCGCTCCCTTGTTCTGGGCACAAAAGCCTGAACCTTTCCTTTTCATTTCTGTCCCTTGTTTCTGCCTGTGCTAAATGACCTTCCTCTGTTTCTCTTTTCTGTTCCAGTCCTCTCATTTGAAAGCACCTTTTTTTAAACAAAAAATGGTTAAACTTGCCCACACTCCATTTTGACCACATGCCTTGGCAAACTGTGTCTGACTGCTGCAGCCATAGCGTGAACGTGCTGTCGGCCAGGAGACAACCCTGTCCCTTTCCCTGCTCCCCTGAAAGCTGGCATGGGGCTAGGGCAGACAGAGACAGGCTGCCTCCAGCTCAGCCCTTTGCAGCACTTCTAAGCTGTTTAGCAAGGTTGAAAGGTGTCTGCTGTTAATTTGAGTTCAAATGCTCACACTTGAGCTTCGTTCGTTCCCAAGGGGGAGGGGGGAGGGAGCGTGCCCTCACCCTTACTGCCTGGAGGACAAGAAGCAAATACTCGACAAGGGCACTTGGTGGAGGCACAGCGAGCTCGAGACGTGAGGAACCCTGAGATGAGACCCTGCGGAGCTGGGAGCAGTGAGCAGGGTGAATGATCGGCGTCTCCGAAGTGTCCGGTCCTGAGCAGCTCATCAACCCCAACACTTGAGGGGGCCAAAAATCCCCAGTGAGTCTGTGGTTGCTTTGGAAAATGTTAGCCTGGCCTCCAGCACCCCCAGCGTGGCACAGGCTGGTCCTGATAAATCAGAGCCCTGGCTGCCAGCTCCCGGGCTCCCCTCTCCTTCCCTAAGCACCACCACAGGCACACATACCATGCACCCAACTCCTGGCCCCGGGGCAAGCTTCCCCGAGAGATGGCTCTGCAGGCAATATGTGACCCTGATCCACGAAGGACTCTCCCACCCGCCTCCCAAATCCCCTCCCGCCCCCTTCCCCATGGTTTATAGTGTTGCCCACGAGGCAGACGGTGCTGTAGTGGCGGGATGTGGGAGAGCTTCTCTCCCCCTGCGCCTTCCCAGCACCCTCCTGGCTCCTCAGAGGAAGGGGGCTTGCAGCTCCTCCGTGAGCCCCAGTGTCTGGCAGGGGCTCGGCGGGCGTTCCCACAGCCTGGCTTAGGTCTGCTTCTTTTCCCATTCCTGCAGAGAAAGGACAAAAAGCAGGGGGATGAGGAGACATCACTGAACACTGAGCCCTTCCAGGGCATCCCTCTCTGCTGGGGGCTTTGGACCACTTTGACATCTTCAAAGGCTACGGTCACTGCTGCCCCAGACACTTGCAGAGGTGATACTCTTCCCCTGCCCATCCAGCCCCATGCCTCCCAAATCTCCCTGCAAGCTGGGCTCATGCCAGCAGCGAGCGCTGCTGAGCTGGGTCAGCCTGGCTGCAGGGGAGCCTGGCAGTACCCCTTTTTGGGGTAGGGAGCATGCCCAGTCTTCAAATTTCACGCTCAAGCAAGGGGGACAAGACAAAGACTGAGAGTTCCCATGGGACCAAGGGAGGACAGGGAGAGCCAGGCAGGACCTTGGCCTTCCGCAGCACGTTTCCCTTGTTGGCAGGGCGGATGGAGGGACTTCTCTTCCTCAGCTCGGCTGCAGAGTTGACAGGGACCAAGTGCTCAGGGGGGTTCCCGTTTGCCTTGTTGGTAGTTTCCTATAAAAAAAAAGGGTAAACAAGAAGGAGGAGGATTTAAGAGACTCGGGGAAAAAAACAACAGAAACTGTCACTCCAAGCCCTGGGGGAAGCTGGAGCTGTGAGAGTGAGAAGGAAGGGCTGCATACCCCATTCTCAGCCTTGCTGGTGACAGCCAGCCCCAGGGCCGGCCCTCCCGCCAGCGACTGCTTCAGCCGCTCCTTCACTTCTGTCAGCTTCAGCTCCAGGTCGACGCGGCGCTGCTCCTTCTGCCGGCACTGCTCCTCCAGCGCGGCCACCCGCTGCTCCAGCTCCTGCAGCTCCGTCCCTGCTTGTGCGAGCGCACCCATCTCAGCGCCTTCGCCCGGGCTCCTCGATGGGGACGCTAGATGGGGCTGCCAGCCCGGCAGCCTGCTGCTGCTGTGGCTCACCGTCACAATGCCGCCACCAGCGCAGCCTCCCCAGCCCAGCCCAGCCCAGCTCTGCAACCCCTCCTCATGTGCCCACTCGAGTACACCCGTGTGCCCACTCGAGTACACCCGTGTGCCCACCCCGCTGTACCCACGCTCAGGCTCAGCCTCTGAGCAGCCAGCCGCGGTGCTCGGACAGCCCCAGCCTACCCGTGCTGCCCTTCATGGCTTCCCGCAGCTCTCGCTTCTCTTTCCGCAGAGACACCAGCTCGCTGCGGATTGACGATTTCTCCTTCTCCAGTTTCTCCTTTTCCGTCAGGAACCGCCTGGCATCCTCCTCAGCCCGGTTCTTCCCGTACCTGTACTGGTTGGCATCTGCACGCACAAGGACAGCCCGTCACCAAGGTCCAGCTGAGCTGGCGCAGCACAGCCCATCACGGCGGTGCCAGAGCCCCAGCCTGGCTGCAGCCGCCCCTGGGCACGCTGGCAGAGGTTTGGCACTCACTCGACGCGTGTCTCTTCACTGTCACCTGCGGGTCCACCCGCCGTGACTTCTCGCTGCAGGAGGAGGCATGGCGCTTCACCTGCGCTCCCGCCGGCCGCCCCGGCTGCTCCTCGGCCTGCCCCAGGACAGGAGGGAGAGGGGGAGAGTGTGCTGAGTCACCCCCAGGGCCCCAGCGAGGCTCCTCAGAGCATCTTCCATAGTCCCTGGCCACGGTGGTAGGAGAGGGTGAGCCCCAGAGCCATGCTCACCTGAACCTTCTCATAGGGGACGTCATCGTACACCACCCGGGAGGAGTCTGGCCGGTGATCCTGGGAGGAGCTGGCCCACCTGCAGAAGCAGAGCTAGGGTCTACCTTTGCAGGACATCCTTGCCAAGCCCTCAGGAGCTCTTCCATCTCAGAGGGCTTCCTATATTGCTCTCACAGCTTCACTCACACACTACCCTACCATGCATAACCCTAAGGTCCTTCACCAGCATTGATGAAACAAACACCTTCCACCCTGCCCAAGGGAAACTGCCCTACTCTGGGAACCAAGAACCCCTGGGATGCTGGCTGTTCCCAAGACACAAACCACACCCCAGCCCGTGCCTTTCTAGGGAACACACAGGGCTGAGGACTGCCAGCCCCAGCCCAACTCTCTACCCTTGGCACGGCCCCTTCCCAGCCCGTGGCACAGCGGGAGAGCCTTACAGGTAGGAGTGCCTCACAGCCGTCACTATATTGGCAATGGTCTCCACGTCCACGTAGTCATAATGCAAGGCCTCCGGTGCCGTCTGCGAGCCCGTCTCCACCAAGAGGAGACCCAGCCAGCGGCCCAGGTCTTCAGAGCAGCTTGCCTGCAGGAGAGAGAAAGGGTAGGGATGCCTGCCTAGCTCCTGGCTCTTTGCCCTCGCTCCTGCCTCCTGATGAAAAGCCTTGCTGTGGAGAAGGGCCCTCTGACACCTGTGTGTGTGTGAGACTGAGGAAGGTCCAAGAGAAAGCACGGAGGCGCATGCAGGAGGTCCCAGACCCACCCCTCTAGCTTCACAGATTCCCTCACTTGCATAGCTACTCACACAGCTTCACTCACTCACCCTACCACGTGTAACCCCAAAGTCCTTCACCAGCATTGATAAACACCTTTCACCTTCCATCCTGTCCAAGAGAAACTGCCCTGCTCTGGGAACCACTAAGCCCTGGGATGCTGGCTGTCCATTACCCCCTGTAACCTGCCTGCAAACACCCCTGGCCCATCCAAATGATGCCCTGGGCTTCCTTAATGTGCAGGGGAGTGGAAAACGAGGTGTTGCTTGCACTCAAAATGTTGATCCTCACAGGAGACAGACATCTTGCCAAGCCCCTCCTCACGAGCTCACCTCCAGCGCAGCCACCTCCTGCCCACTGCGAAGGATGCGGAAGGCGAAGGGGTGTTTGGGGCCCAGCCCCGGGACCACCTCGCAGCCCCGGAGGACGATGGCATTGACGTGGGTGCGCAGGTCCGTGCGGTCCTTGTGGAAGTAGAGCACGTTGCCCTTGAGGCGACACCAGCGCTCCTTCCAGCACTGGTTAACCAGGACGCTGAGGTAGCCTGCGGGGCGGCAGGGCCCAGGGAAGGCTTTCAGTGCCAGACCTCGGGCAGGCTTTATCAAGACATGGCTGCACAGACATGATGGTACAGCTCCCTGCTCCCTCCCGTGTCTCAGAGAGGCAGCTGGGACACCCTGGGTCCAGCTGAGGAGCCAGCTCCCTGCCACACAGTCACCCATTTTCTGCGCCATGGGCGACCTCATAACCTTTCCCCCCACACCGTGGGATTTTGCAGAGCTGGGACTGAGCACTGTTTCATAGCCTGTGGCAGCGTCACAGCCCTGCAGCAGCTCAGTGAGCTTGTCCCCGCTGGCCCCCATACAGCCAGGCTGGGGGAAGGATATCAGCTCCCTACCGCTCCCAGCCCTGCGCCAGCAGAGCCCCATCTCAGCCCCTGGCCCGCACGCACCGCAGCAGGGGATGTCCTCCTCGGTGGAGGAGGTCTGCGTGTCCTCGGGGGAAGGCTTCTTCTTGGAGAAGCTGATGATCCTGGTGATCTTCTTCCCTGCCGCCCGGCTCATCGAGCCCTTCAGGTCAGCCAAGCCGCTCTTTTTGCCTTTCCCTAGAAGGAGGCCAGGGTAGCTGTGTGCCTCACGGCATCCCCACCGGCAGGGAGAGGACGCTCTGTGGCCATGGTGCACAGAGCCAGCTCCCTGGGCTGGGCACAGCCCGCCTGGCCGGAGCAGGGCCGTACCGTGCTCGCTGGGCTCTCTGCGGGCTGCTGGGGAGGTGGTCTCGCCCGTGGCCACGCTGTCCGAGTCAGAGGTGTGCTTCTCCTGCGACAGCCGCTGTGGGGGTGTGCAGCAAGCACCATCAGCAGTGTCCCCCTGTGCAGCCCCCACCCACAGCCACTATCTGCCCTTGTTCTCTCTTCTGCAGGGCTGGGACATCCCCTGATGCCAGGGGAGCTCCGTTCCCCTTCCCCAGCAGTGGGGAGCCCCATAAGTCCCGCAGAACTGCTGCAAGGATGGGAAGGACTCCTCACCAAGAGCTCAGTGCTCCCCCAGCCCCATGTTGCCCAGGCCTGGCCACAGCAGCCCCTCAGAGCAACTCGCAGGGTGGTTAGAAGCCATCACCTTATCCAGGTCCATCTTGCACGGCATCACCGGGGAGGTGGGGGCTTCCGTCCCGCCCGCTGCCGGACTGCTGGCTTCCTTTATCACCTGCAGACACAGTCCCCAGCAGCTGCTCAGATCAGACTCGAGAGCCAGGGCTACTTTTCCCTGGCTCAGCACAATCCTGCCTCATTGAATCATGGGCAGAGAGGCCCTGGTCTCTGCTTGGGGCTTGGCTTGTCTGAGGGATTGCACACACTTGGCCCTTTCAAAATTGCAACCAGTTTAGCAGACTGTCAGAGATTGTGGAAATCTCAGAGGTGAGGGATTTGAGTGCCAAGGTGCACAGGCATCCTGTCAGCAAAGGACACCTCCTGAACGCCCATTTCACAGGCAGGTACAATATAGCCTGCCCCAGCCACGTAAAATAACGCTGTTTCCCCACATTTGGGGTAACAGCTGGGTTTGTGGTGTGCACAGAGGCTCCTTTCCCACTCACAGCCCTTGCCTCCGAGCCCCTGAACAAAGGCAGGAAAGGGCCATGGGGAAGAGGAGGGGGAGAGCAAACATCCAAACATCCCCACCCCGCGGGGGCTATCAGCGCCGGACGCCCAGACCCTGGGAAGCAGCCGGCCAGTCCCCCCACAGCTGATAAGAGACAGAAGCAAAGCTCCTTTCTCTTCCTAGGCAGGCAAGACCTTTCCCAGGGCAGCCCCCTGCCCTGCTCAGCCAGAGAAGATGCCAAGGAGAGCCTGTGCCCCCCTAGTGAAGCGGTTGCAGGTACCTTGAGCCACTCCTCAGCCTGCTCCTTGCTCTGCACAGCCAGCACCAGCGCCTCGGCCCCCGGCAGCGAGAAGCGCAGCTCGTGCTTCTTGCGCCGCCCGTCCTTGGGCACGTAGATGACGTTGCAGGTGACCAGGGGCACCTCCACGTGCGGCTGACGGTCCTTGGAGCTCTTGTAGCACTAGGGGAGACACACAGGGAACTGCTCAGGGCTCAGCCGAAACCTGCCTGTCCTGCTGCCGTGCTGGGCAGAGCTGAGGTCCCGCTCAGGGTCCCTTGCAGGTGGCACATGGAGGGCTGCAGGTTGCCCTCTCACTCCACAGAGTCCCCGAAAGACAGGAGCTCTTTATTCACTTGCAGGGGAAGCGAGGGCAGCCTCTGACTGTGCTGCAGGGCAGCAGCAGCTGTGGGTCAGGGTCTGGGTTTGGATAGTGCTACTTTTTTCAGCTCATAACCCAGCAAGGGGTTTTGTGTCGCCACCAGCTCTGGGCTCACCAGCAGTTTGCTGTCCCGTATGATGGTGAGCTGCTTGGCCCACTGTCCGAAGCGCTTCTTGCGCAACAGGAAAGCACAAATCCTGCAATCCTTCACCAGGTTCATAGAGGCTTCCTCCGAGGGCCACTGGTGTGTCAGCTGCTGGCCCTTCCCCTCCTCCTCTTCCTCATCGTAGGACTCGTAAGAGCTGCTCATCGCATCCGAGTCATTGTCTGGAAGGAAGCAGGCGAATCAACCCGAAGCAGAGCAGCACCCTGGGCCCTGCTTGCTGGGCATGCTCACACGCTGCCAGGGCTCACTGCACCCGGCAGGCTCCGGCACACAGCCTGGGCTGCCTGCCAGGATGGACAGACTCCATGTCATCCTCTGCAAACAGCAGCGTTTTGGCCCCAGCCGTCTCCATTTCCCTTCCAAACCAGGCAGGATGCTCACGGGCTGATTGCCAGGCCCAGGTGCATCTATCCAAGCCCCTTGGGCTGGCTTATTTCTTTGCAAGGCTCAAACTTTGAAAGCCTGGATCAATTCTACCTGCAACAGAGGATCAAGTGCTGTCCCTCCACCCCACATCTCCCAGGCAGGACATGGAGGAGCAGGGCTGTGGCAGAGACAGCTCGTGCAGGGCATGTGCATAGGCATTGACACCCATTACTTCTCTTCCACAACATGAAGGTTCTGGCTTGCATGACAAGTAGCTCTCCGTGCTCCTTGCTCTTTGCCCAGCAGCCTCTGGCATGTGGGAAGTCCTCCAGCCTCAACCCCTCCATCCCCCAGCCCAGCACCCAAGCCCCAGTCACAGGAGTGGACTTTGCCAAAGCTTTCCCCTGCCCAGAGAGGGCACCCGGATACCTACAGGAGTTCTTTTGCTCCCCATTCATCCTGGTGACGGGATAGTTCCTGTCTGCATCCTCGTAGTAACCGTCCTCGATGGAGTTGGGGGGGCTGGAGCTGTCTGTGGAGGATGCAGAGGGCAGCTGAGGCTGTTACACCTTGGTTTCCAGCTCGTGAGGTTCCCCCCACCCTCCCTCTGCCCCGGGACTCACTGCGGGAGGTGATGTACTCGGGGGCCTTGCCAGGACCCAGGGGCAGGGCTTCCTCGTAGTAATCCTCGGGCGGGGGGGTGGTGGGCAGCGGAGGAGCAGGGTCCACAGCAACCTACGGCAGAAACACCACTGGTGTTTGCCAGGCGGTGGCTGTGAGTGCCACCAGCTGCTGTGCTGGCAAGGGACAGGAAGGGGTCCCAGCCCTGGCACTGCCACCTCCCCGTGCGGTGCAGAGCAGAGCTCAGCGATGGGCATTCCGGGACTCACGGTTTTTGCAGGCTGGCTCCTGGCCAGATCCAAACCAACGCCGTCGCTGGCATCCCCCTCGTCCTCCTGCATGTCCTGCAGATCCCGCAGGTCACAGTCTGCCCCGGGGGGAAGAGCAGAGGGTGAAGGCAGCAGGAAACCCCAGAGCTCAGCTCCCCAGCCATGCCCTCTGGGGACCCCCTGAGGCAAGCACCCATCGCCCTTCAGGGGGAAGGTGCTGGGAGATGAGCATCAGGGCTAAACACAGCAGGTGCATGGACCCCCTGCGACCACCCCTCAAACAGGGGAGAGGGAGCAAGTGCCCAGTGTGATGGTGCCCACCCTGGACACAAAGATTTCACCTTCTTCCCCTCGGGGCACTCCAGGAGCCCTTGATGTCAGCAGGGACCCCAGGGCCAGCACGGCACCCACCCAGCCTGACCCCCCTGGGCACCCCTTTGGGTTGGCCCCACGTACCAAACTCCTCAAAGAGAGACTCCACGAAGCTGGTGCCATTGCTCAGGGACGCCGTGTTGACGTACATGTAGTCCACGTCCTTCCCTGGGGGCAAGGGGGATGCTCTCAGCCTGGGGGTGGGCAGGGTGCCTGGGGCCAGCACCTCCCTGCAAACACCAATGCAAAGGCCCCAGGACAGCCCACCCCACTGTGCCACGGGGCATCTCCCCAGAGCAGGTGCCCAGGGAGCAGAGGAGCCCCCAGGAATGCTGTTCCCTCCCACATTCCCCTAATTCCTGGGCGGGCAGGAAGGTGGGAAGGCTGCGAAGCCCCAGGTGCACAGCTCTCCCGGCCTTCCCGCGGAAACCCCTGTGCTCAGCACAAACTGCTGGCAGGAAGATCTCTGGAAGCAGCATTTCCGCAGGGAGCAGCACTTCTCCGCCCCCACAGCCCAGGCAGGGCCATGGCCAGACCCTGCCCTCGGAGTGGGAGAAGCTGGGAAGGGACAGCACTGAGCAAAGCACCCCGAGGGGACTGAGCGGGTGCTGGGTGCTGGGCACAGAGGCAGCTCATCCCTGTCCTGTAGGTGCTTTTCCCTACTCCACTCTGGTTTTGGCCTGGGGCAGATGCTGGGGGCACCCACTGCCCCTGGGGACAGCCACCAGGCACCCACTGCCCTTGAGGACAGTCGCTGGGCACCCACTGCCCCTGAAGATGGACACCAGGACACCCACTGCCCCTGAGGACAGTCTCTAGGACATCCACTGCCTCTGAGGATGGACACCAGGACACCCACTGCTCCTGGGGACAGTCACTGGGCACCCACTGCCCTGGGGACAGTCACTAGGGCACTGCAGGAGCAGGACACAGACCTGGAGGCGGCTGCAGCTTCTGCAGGATGCTGGACACAGCCAGCTTCTTCTCCTGCGTGGTGGCACTCAGGTACTCATGGTCCAGCAGCTTGAGCAAGATGCTGAGCTCTGGCAGGAGTTGGTCCAGCACTGCAGGGAGCAGGAGAAAGTCCATCAGCCTGGGTGGTGCTGGGGTGCTGGGCTTTAGACAAGGCAGAAGGGGCTGGATCATGTGGAAAGCCTCAGGATGGGGGTCATTCCCAGCATGGCTCCCGTGGTGTTTGCCAAGTGCAGACGTGCTCCTCCCATGCACAAGCTCTTTCACCTGCACGCAGCTGCCAGGATGCAGCCTGCTGAGCCTCTGAATGGAAACACCAGCTCCGCACAGCTCCTGGACAGCTATCAAAGGGCTCAGCACACAGATTTTTCCACACAGATAAAACTACACCTCTGTCTACTTGACAGTGTATCAGTGCTGTTGGTCCCCCTCGCTGTGATGAGAGCTGGCTGGTGGCAGAGGGAAAGGAAAGGAAAGGAAAGGAAAGGAAAGGAAAGGAAAGGAAAGGAAAAGGAAAGGAAAAGGAAAGGAAAAGGAAAGGAAAAGGAAAGGGAGACACATAAAACTGTGAGCCTTCTCTTTGGTGTGGTGATTCATGGGCTGGTTTTTACCAAGTGAAAGCACTGCAGCTGTGGGGTTACCCGTGCAGCAAAGCTCCACAAAACACCGTTTGCATTTCAGAGCAGGGCAAGCAGTATGTACAGTGCTGGCACCAGCTGACTGATAGCTTTGGGAAAACATGATGGCAAGGGTGGAGAAGACTTGAGCAAGGTGAGCTCTGGGCCCTAAATCTCTCATGAGCTCCCCTACTCCCAATTCTGCAGGTGCACCTCATCCTTGGTCTCTTCCACTTACCCTACAAGCTGGATAAGGAAACAGAGCTGGAGCCAAAGCCAAGCTCCTGTGTCAGCTCCACTGGTATCCAGGGCAGCACTGGTATCCTGCAGAGCCCAGCACAGGCAGGAGATGCCTGCGCAGGGGAGGCCAAGCTCAGGGACACCAGCAAACTGCAGCTCTGGAGGCTACTGAGGGTGGGAAAAGAAAAAGCTGTTGTTTCTTCTAGCACAAACACGAGCAGGATCCCTTCTCTTGGCAGCAATCAAAAACCCTCACAGCACAGCTGGGGCAGCCTGCAGCTGGCTTTGGGTCTCCAGGGACAGGAGGAGAGGCCAGAGGTGACAGCAGAGGCAGCTTGGACGTGCTGACTGATGGGGAGGGTTTGCAAAGAGGAGAGAGCGCATGTCCCCACAGCATGGAGCAGTGAGGACACCCTGCCCAGGCTGTACCCATCCCCATCATTTCACCCCCAAGCTCTGCTGGGGCAAGGGCAGAGCTGGGCAGCAGTGAGGGCTGGCACAGGGCAATATCCCACAGGGTGCTGTGCTGCTGCAGCTGATGGGATGTTCTTTAACAAGCTTCTGCTGGACCCTATGCAAACACCACATCCACTCTTCCCAACACTCATGAAAGACTGGGCTGCTACAGGTTTGACCCAAGATTTTGGGAGCCCACCTTTCACCCCTGTGAGCCACAGCCCAGAGCCTCCCAGGAAGGGTGGGAAGCAGGCTGGCACTGCTGCCCACAGCACAGACAGCACAGTAAAAACAGCTGATGCTTCAAAAGGTTTTTGGCTGATGGGGAGCCCAACATGAGTGCATTGATGCAGATCAGCACCTGGCCAAGACCAGCCCCTGGGCAAGGAGACAGCAGCGTGCCCGGCCCCAGATGGCCACCTCCTCAGTACACGAGGCAGGATGCGGCTCTTCCTGCCGCCCTGGCCGATGGGCTTCTATCTCCACAGACCTTCTGCTTCCTCCTCCCTCCCCAGTGCCAAGCTAAACAGCAGCCTCAGCCCTTTCAGCAAGAGCAGCCTTGCCAGTGCCCATCTCCTGTGGGCAGGCCAAACGAGGACAGGTAGCCCCCAGGCAGGGGGAGAAGCCTCAGCACAGCTACAGCCTGCAGGGAAGGAGAGGGCAACCAAGGGGGAGTGGGGGTCCTGCTCCTTGAGCTGAAAAAAAAACACCCCACAGCAGAAAGGCGGCTATGGGAACCAGCTCCTGCTGATGCTCTGCTTGCTGTGCCCCTCCAGCATAAACCTCCCAGGGTGAGGACCTGCTCCAGCTACAGAAGAGCCCTGTGTGATGAGCAAGGGTAAGCACTCAACTGCCACGGCCCTCTCCTTGTCCCTCTGCAGAGGCAGGAAGGGAGGGAAGAGGGGCAGATCCTCCCTGGGATGTTTGCAGAGTGCTGCACAGGCAGGATGGGAGCAGGCTGCTGCTCAGAGATGTGGTGGTGGCCTCCAGGCCAGGTGAGACATAGTCCCCTGAAGGGTTTGGTGGAGCTGGGCACTAGCAAAGAGGCATCTGGGACAAAAAGCAAGACACTGCCCTGTTTATCCAGCACCTGCAAGCACACAGAGAGTTGCCTATAAGCCTGCTGCCCCAGCTCAGGAGGCTCTCAGCTGGCCATGAGCTCTCATGGAGGAGATAGGGACCATGCACTTTCCCTGTACCAGCTCCCCACAGCACACGGGAGCCAAGGCCACGGTGCTCACCAACACTCCCCTCCCCTGCCACGTGTGGGACATCTCCCATCACAGCCACCAGCTCCCACCTCACGGCTTTGGCCCAGCTCAGAGCAAAAGAGCAGGCGAGTTCCTATTAATAGCGATAGAGCAGGCAGTGAGGGGGATGAGGAGAGCCCACTGTGCAGCATCAGTGAGTGCCTGATACAGGGGGATGGGGGCCTTGGCCCGCCATGGCCTGGGCTGGCAGCTGAGCTCATCAGCAACGCCCCGAGCGCCGGCGCTGAGCTGGGCACAGAGCACGGCACAGGGCGAGCACTGAAGGCGCCTTTGTTTCCCCCCAGCTGAGCTGTCCCCTCCATCTCCCTTGTTAAACAGCCTCCAAAATACAAGGAGTGGGGAGGGGGAGGCAGTCAAAGAGGCCTGTGATCCCTGAGGCTGCCAGCCCAGCCAATCCCAGCCTCTACCCGCGGCAGTGGAGAAAGGGAAGGAATTAATTTCCTACACTCGTTAGGCTCCCAGCCTAAACACGGTTAATGGGGTGGCTGCAGGAAGCATGGGGAGATTGCTCCAGGGTTGCTGTGTGCAGGGACAATGTGACTGACCCATGAAAGTGGCACAACACCAGAGCAGCCACATGCACTTAGCAGGTGATGCAGCCAAACAGAGACCTCTCATCCCCCACTCACCAACACCACTCCCCACGCTGGTGGGACACCTGCAGCCTCAGCCTTGGGTGCTGACAACCCCCTGCCTCTGCTGAGGCTTCTCTTGTAACCGGAATCCTGTGGGATTGCATCTCTTTGCTGGTGCAATCAGGCTTTGGACACAGACAGGCCAGGCCAGCGAGCGATGCCAGAAACTCCCTCCTCCCCACGACTGCAGCCTATCCCACTGCCAGCGGGATGGGGAGATGTCAGGGAGGTCTCTGAGAGGGATGGGGAGATGTCAGCGAGGTCTCTGAGAAGCATGGGGAGATGTCAGTGAGGTCTCTGAGCCTGGGAAGCCAGGAGCTGTAGCAGCAGATGGCTTTAGTGTTAGCTAACTTGGGCTGGATGGGCTGTGGGCAGCCAGGGCAGCTTTGCTGAGATGGGGTGAGCTGCTGCCATTCAAGGGCAACAGGGCAATATTTCCACTGCTGCCAAAGCTTGTCCTAGAAGCAGCACCAAGTGTGATGCTGGCAGAGGATCTGTGTCCCCTCTAGCATCCAGCCCCCCTCTCCAACCAGGCCAGATCTATTTTTAGACCCTGTGAGCTCTCCTCTCCTCAGGGACCCGCTTACATACTGCAGAGACAAGGGTCTGGGCGCAGACTGCAGCTGCAGAGCTCATCTCCCACTCCCTGGCCCCTGCTCTGTCACAAGAGCAAAAATCAGATCTTGCTCTAGCAACCTACAGAGAGGAGGAAGAGGAGGAGGAGGAGGAGGAGGAAGAGGCTCTGGCCAAGCCAAAGTA
Source organism: Urocolius indicus (assembly GCA_013401255.1). Classification (NCBI taxonomy): domain Eukaryota; kingdom Metazoa; phylum Chordata; class Aves; order Coliiformes; family Coliidae; genus Urocolius; species Urocolius indicus. The sequence goes on along the minus strand of WBNH01002941.1, from coordinate 428,501 downwards.
GGAGTTTCCTGGTGCACAGACCCAGCTTCTGCAGAGGGAGAGATAAGACATCGCACCAGGAATTGTCACCCCAAGCAAACCCCACGTGCAGCCTGGGGTGGGAGGAAGGGGCCGTTTCAGAGCATCCCCACACCAGGAGGCTGTGGCAGTGGAGGTGCTAAGGACCCCAGAGCTGCAGCTCTCCCGGCCTCCTCCTGCCCCGGCCACGCTTCCTCCCGCACCAGGTGAAGCCCGGGGGCGAGGGGGGAAATCGGATGCTGGGAGTAACAGCCATTGTTTGTAGCTAAAATAAAAACCAAGCAAAAAGAAATCCTTCCTGTTGGAAGGGCCCTGGGACACTCTGCCCGCCTGTGCTGGGCTGCTTGGAGCTGCCACCCACAGTAAACAAACCTTTATAGCTCCTGGGATGCTGTAAATAGATGGGGTGTGGGCCAGGAAATGGGGTACAGCCAAAGGTTACCCCAGCACCCAGGGACTGTGGTGGGGACATCCCAGTCCCAGAGGAGCCCTGCACGGACATTGCCTGCAGGACAAACAGCCCCAGTGCTGCTGGAGGAGCTGCTTGTAGCACACAAACCCCTCTGCCCTTTCCACAGGCTGGTTATGAGCCACCTGAAGAGACACCCGAGTGCTAGGATGTGCCTCCACACCTCACTGCCAGCCCCTAGCCCCCTCCTGCCCCAGCACAGGCTGTTGGTGCCCAGAGCCCCTTCCAGCCCCAGCGTGCTCCTTCCTGCCCAGCCAGGCCAGCTTTCCCCTGCTGCTGCTCTGTGAGGAGCCACGGCCTCCCTGAGCTCTTTGCTGAGCTCCCGGGGCAGTTCCTGTTCCCATTCCCATTCCTGAGGAGGTTTCTTTCCGATGGGGAGGAGGCAGGCGCGAGGAAGTGCCTTGTTGGGGGTGGTGTGGCGCTCCCAGAATTGTTCCTTTGTGCAGGAGACAGGACAGGCCACTGCCTGCACCCTACACCCTGCCTGCAGCCAGCACTCCTCCGGTGCGGGCAGAAGAGCCCCTGCCAAGCAGGCAGAAGGGCAGCCCTCAGCCCCCCCAAGGAGGTGGCAGGGTGAGCTGGGCATCCCTGCCAGCCAGGCTCAGCTTCTCGCTGGCTGCAGGGCAGACTGGGATGACTGGGAACAGGCTGGTAGAGCCAGGAACACTGGCCTGAAAATAGTACCTCCTTCTCCTCCTCCCAGCAACTTGGTGTGCTCCAGCCCAGAGGGTTTTTAGAGAAGAGCCAACCATTAATGATCACACTTGAGCTCCAACAACATCCCATAAGAGTGGAAGATTTGCTAAGGGGCCACTCCATGCACATGAATCATCTCCTGCCTGGAAACAAGGGCCCCTTGAGTGGGGAGGATGGGGGGAGAGCCTCTGACTTGGCATCCAACAATGTCAGCAGGAGCTTGAGCGCTTGGGGCTGATTGCTGTGTGGCCAGGAGTCCTCCATCCCCCTGTCTCTCCAACCCCAGCCAGTGCCTTTTTCCACCCCAGCAGCCATCCCTGCTCCCTCAGCAGCTCCCTGCTCGGCTGCTGCAGCACTGGGTGCTTCAGCATTGTGGAGCACAAGGTGAGCTCAAGCCTTTCGACTTGTGCCCCAAACTCCCAGCACCCCATACCCTGCCAAGCCAAGCTGCAGCAGGCAGGGCTGGGATGCACATCTCCTGGGGATCTCAGCATCATGACCTTACAGTAACTAATATCCTTAGCTGATAACCTTGGACAATCAGTCCTGGGAGATGAACATGAAGCCTCCTTGCTAAAGGGAGCAGACGGGCCCCCACCAGCTCTCCCTCCTGGTAGTCACTCCCTGGCTTCTCTCCTTACATGAAAGAGCTCCAAGGTCTCACTCTGGCCCTGGGACAGGAGGAGATGAGCAAGCAGAGAGGTTAAACAGCAAGGAGGCTGCCCTGGCTGTGCCCGCTGAGCCTCCTTTTCCTGCAGCCTCATCTCTCTGGGCACACGCCCCAATGCTGACAGCAGCTCGGGGACTGGGGATTCCTTTCCCAGTACAGCCATTCTCAGCACTGCTTGTGTGAAGGATCCTCATCTGGCCTGAGGCCTTTGCCAGCAGCAGCTCACCTCCCCAGTATAAATAGCTCTGCAGAAGGCCTCTTATCACACAGCCTTGCTCCCAGCCACTCGCCTGCCCCAGCACAGACTGGCTCAGCAGACAGTCCAACCTGGGAAAGAGTGGCACAACCACACTCTCAGCCACGCTCTCCCCAAGCCCTCCTGTTTCACCCTAGCCTTCCCTGCTGAAGCAGTTTCTTGGAGTCCTTGCCACCCCGCTAAAAGTGTAGAAGAGCTGGGGAGCTGCTCTGCACACGGCTGGAGCTGTACTTGGTGTTGAGTGCCCTGGCACAAGGGAATGGCCACAGGGACAAAGCCCCAAACATCCCAGTGCACTCTTCTGGAGGAGGGACAGTTTCACACTCTCCCCAAAGTGTTACACATGAAAGCAGGAGTCCTGAACAGAGAGAAGCGTAATTACAGACCCACAGACCTTGCAAAGGGCAAAGATTACCACTCACATTCATGCACGCCCCTGCCAGCTCACCCCCTGCAGAAAGCACTGCTCGCTGCTGTGGGGCCAGGCAGGCCTCTTCTCTACACATCTGGATGAAAGTAGAAGCTACAGAACAAAGGGATCATAGTGGTCCCCATCTCACCCAGCTAGTGCCAGCAGTACACCCCTCACAGCATGGCCCAAAAGGAAGGGGGGCTGCCCTGCAGCTGGACCAAGGCCCTCCCGCCAATGCAGGGCAGCCCTTGATGGGTTGCAGGGTATGTCCTTCCCTGCAGCAGCTTCCACCAAAGCAGAGCAGCTTCACAAGTGGTGCAGGTAATAATTAACAGGCTGATTCAATCACCCACAAACAGCTCCTGTGACCCAGTCAGGTAACGACCCTCCAGTGCCCTGTGCTGCAGCCAGACTCCTTCCCCAGGGGCTGCCGTGCAGCGTCCCCACTGCTGAAGCCTTCACAGCTCTTACTCCACGTCCTTGAGAAGATTGTGGTGGTTTGCTTTAGCTCCCCAAAAGCAAACTTTATCCCTCTAAGCCCAGGAGCCAGCTGAGGAGGAGGAGGGGGGAGGTTTCTGGATCACCTTCTCTTCCTGCTGAGCACAGCAAGAAGTCGAGCAAATAAACCCATCTAGGTGAGATCTGACATCTGACTGAGTGACCTGCTCATGTCCCCCGAGCAGAGCTCAGGCAGCCTCCTCCCTCTGCCCCACACCTCTCAACCCTGGGGGCCTCCCAACCCTAGGCACAAGTTGCTTTTAATCACAGTTCAGCCCAATCAATGCAATTAGCTCTGCAAATACCAGATTCAGTACTTGCAGGCTCCGTTCCAAAGCTTGGTGCCAGCCCCAGCGGGTGTGTAGTAGGATGCTCTGCTGGGCCAGCCTGGGAGCAGGGCTGAAGAGGATGCTGGCTGGAGAATGTGTTTAAATAATGAATGAAAAGGAGATGTTTGAGATGCCCTTTAAAGGAATAGTCAGGCAGGGGCGAGACCTGCTGAGCAACGTATAAAAAACAAGCTTCAGGCAGAGGGGAGATGTTAGGATTAGTCAGAACGCAGAATAAACTGTGTTTTCTCCAACCAAAATGTTGGTGTCGGCCTTTTCCAAACAAACTCAGCAGAGCAAAGAGCAGCAGGTTGGTCTGGGCTCCCCTCCAGCACCAGGAGCGGCCCCGGGACCAGTGCCACAGCCCCTGTGACTTCCCTGGGTCACACCTTCCTGCCTGCTGCTATCTCAGACATGGGGAGACCTGAAGCTCTCACCTCTATCTCTGAAGTCTGTTGTTTCCATCAGACCTCAGCCTCCAGGGCAGCAGGAATTACAGCTAATTGTAAGCAATTGATGGGAAAACCGCTGACTCAGCAGCCCAGAGCTGATGATGACTGTGCCGTGGACGTGCCCTCCCCACTGCCCTGTGTTACCATACGGGGCCAGCTGGGTCCTCCAGCCCCCAAATCTCCAAAGCATACACCCCAGCCTGGTTGACAGGGCTGGAAAGCTCCTTGTATCCCCAAAGGCTGCTCTCTGCATCCTGTACGCCCCCCTTCCCCAACAACATGATCCCCAACAGGGACAGGCAGGAGCGAGGCGTGGGGAGGCTGCTGGGGCTGACACATCTTTCTGGGAGGTAGAGTCAGGGGAGGCAGCTGTACCCAGGCCCTTGGAAGCAGAGGAGGGTACAGGACCCTCACCCAGCAGGCTGTGGGCAGGAAGGGTGTGGGATTTACAGGAAGGAGCTGGCTTTCCCTAATGCTTTCAGCCACACTGCACAATGCAGACCCCTCTTCTCAGAGGTGGTGGGAGGAAAAACCACAAACGTTCTGTGGGGGAAATATCTCCATGGAGTCAGAGGGAGGGAGATGACTGCCCAGCACCCATCCTCCTATGTCAGCATCCCTGCCCCGACCCCAGCACTGCCCAGGAGCTGGGGAGCTGTGCCAGACACCAGCCCTCCCTGCCTGGCACCCCAGCAGCAAAGTGAAGTGTGTGTGCTGAGGCAGGCAGGGCATGGCAGAGGGGCTCTATGCTCAGGGGGCTGGGGCCCTGCTGCCCAAGAGGACCCTCAGAGGGCAGGATAAGCGTTATTTTCTCAGCTGAGAACAGCCCTTCCGTTTCCTTCCCTTGCCCAGCTCAGGCGGGAAGAGCATCAGGTGCAGAGCAAGGCCACAGCATTTCCTACCAGCTTAACCCCTGCAGGGCAGGGGTGGAGGAGTAGGAAAGCCAGTTCATCCCAGCAGGAAAGCCAGTTCATCCCAGTAAAGCCAAAATGCCTGAGCATAGGGGGAAGATGTGACTGCTCTGGTCACTGCCTCTGTCAGGACTGCTTCACCCTATCTGCATTCACCCCAGCACACAAAAGCCAGCTATCAAACCTGTTGCTACATAACTTCTATTCCTGGCTCTGTCCTTCACAACCTCGGTTTCCCAAAGCGTCAGATGACACTGGGACCACATAAACTGTGAGGCTGTGAACCCATTGGACAAGGAGGCAAAAAAGAGGGGCCGTTCCTCCATCACCAAGTTCCTCCATCAGCAAGTTCCTCCATCACCAACTCGGGTGGCTTTAATGTTCAAAAACAAAAACCCACACCGCAGAAGCAAGCCAAAGCCATTCCTCAAGCTGCCCCTTACACAACTCCTGCTAATTGCCAGCAATCAGAGCATACCGGCGTCTCCCAGAGCTCCCTCCTATCACTTTCAGGATCACATGCACACGAAACCCACTTCAAAAGGAGATTAAAACAAAAGAAAAAAGAGCACATTTTGAGCATGGAAACCCCTCACAGCAAAGATCTGTTTTCCTTCCAGACTGTTACGAAATGCCAGCGTTTGCCCCTGCCTGCCTTTGATGCCATGGGAGGCATGTGGGGAGCACAAAGGGAAGGGGAAGGGGCTTTGGCAGCTGTGCCCTTTGGGGAGCCTGGGGCAGGGAGGGCCTGAGAGGTTATTTTCACCCTTCCCCGCTTCAGAGGCTGCAGGTTGTCAGCACAGTGTCTGCAGAGGGACTTGAGTCCCTGCCAAATGCTGATGCCTTTTGAGCAGGCTGTTGGTGGCTTCACGGGTGCCCTCCTCATGGCTGCCAGGACCTGCTGCATCCATCAGCGTGTGCCCTGGCAGGGCTGCCAGCCCCTTGTTTAGACAGGGCTGGCAGAGACAACGCAGAGAGCAACTTGGGAGGCTTCCAACCCGACTACCCTGCTGCTGCCTCGAAAGAGTGGCATTTCATAGCTGTTTTGCAGGACTGACAGCTGTGCCATTAATTTTAAGGTTCCTTATATGCAGGAGGAGATGTGTCCCTCTCAGGAGAGAGCTTTAGATGTGTCAGACTAGATAATAGCCAGTGTAGGGAAGGGTTAAGGGGTTAGGACATAAGTCTGGGATGCCAGAAACCACTTCAAGCCTCCACTCTGCTAAATCCTTATCTTCTGTCCCCAGCAAGTTATTTGGCTACTGAACAACAGGCAAATTTTAAGACCAGTTTTCACTCCTCTGAAAAGCCTTCCCACTGTTTGTTTGGGATATGACAACTTCTTCTAAACCTTAACCAAGGTTTTCCTGGGCTGGGCTAAAGATCCACCCGCTGGGGAGAGGCTTGTTCAGGCACACGGGGCGAGAGCTGGGCCAAGGCAAAGGGTGTGTCAGCCCCACAGCTCAGCACATCGGCACCCCAAACCAGCATGGCCAGGTCAGGGAAAGAGGTGGGTTTGCAGCCAGCCCAAGGAGAAAGGTCAGTCCCCAGGGCTCCTGGCTGGAGGACACGACCCCCCAGCACTCCATCTCCTCCCCAGCAGCTCCTGCTGCCACCAGCACTCATGACAGCCATGGCAGGGCAAGCCTGTGCCCTGTGCCCTTCCGCAGCTGCCAGCCTGGCTTCAAACAGCACCTACAGCCAGATCCACTCCCCCTGGTTAAGGGCACACAGAAGGCCATCAGAAGATGTGAAGGGGTAAATAACTCCAATGCCTCCCTGTTCTGCCCAGCACCAGCATCCCCAGGGCAACTGCTTTACCTGGCAGACCCCGTAGTGGGCTCAACCCTTTTCCCCACAGGCTCCCAGGCTACAAACAGCTGAGTTTGCAGCGGAAGGAATGGCTGCAATGCGGGGGAGAGCTCGGCACTTGCCTGGAGTGCCAACAGCTGGCCCGGGCTGTGTTTCTCACCCACTCCTCACCCCCTTCCTGTGGGCTGGGAGTGGGGCGGGGGGTGGAGGGGATTCCTGCTGCTAGGAATGATCCATCCGGGCTCTCTCCCACCAGCCCCACAGCCTCCCCATTCCTGTGGGCGAGCTGGAGCCAAGTTTATCCCTGACACATCTCCTCTGGCTTTGCTGGATTTAGAACCAGATAAGTTTGGTGCAGGACCTAAATTCTGGTGGCACAAAAGGTCAGAGGAGAGTCACTAATGAGGAGAGGCCATGTGTGAGCACAGCTCTGTTACAGCAAAGGCTCGTGGCACAGATCACCTCCCAGATCCTGCACACAGGCACTTCTCCATGAGGAAAACCTGAAACAACCCCCCAGACAGCTCACAGCACCATTGCCCTCGCTTCACAGGGAAGGCTCAGCTGCAGCAGGGAAAACCACGAAGAAGCTGGCAGATCATAAAGCAAGAGCAAGTCAAGATACAGATAGGTCATGAGCACAGCTCTGGGTAAAGAAAGACGCTGCCAGAGAGCAGAAGAGGCTGAGAATGGGGCCCAGAGCTCCTACCAACCACCAGCTCCAGTCCTCTTTTCCTTAGGAAAGGCTCCCACACCTTCCCTCCACGAGCCACAGCCCCCACAGAGATCCAGCAGCTCTGGGTGACGAGCAGGAGGGTCTGGGGAGGGTTTACGTTCACAAAGAGCCATCCATGTGCCAGCAGCAATTCATTACAAGCACTGGAAGCAAAGTAGGCAGGCACTGCTGCTGCTACCCTAACAGGCACCAGTGAAGAGGATAAAACAGCAGAGTGGCTTGTGGCTGGCAGGGCCAGCCTGCAGAGTAGCCACACCATGCCAGGGCCTGGCTCCACGATGCTCCAGGATGGTTTCTGCAGCATGCTGAGCACCCCTTTGCCCTCCTCTGTGGTGAGATCCCAGTTTTGATTTTTGGGGTGGGCTGAGATGCAAACAGGGTAGCCTCCCACCAGCTCACACAGCAAGAGAACAGGGAAGCTGAGACCCTCTGCTCTCCCCTCTCCTCATCAGCAAGATCCTCTGGGACCTTGAAGGGCAGCTCTGGCATCATATGTCATTTGACAACAGTCCTGTGGCAGCATCCTCCTTCAGAGCTGGCAAAGCCAGCCTGGCAGGCAGGCAGGGTAAGCTGCAGCCATATGGGAAGGCTTTCCCTGACCCTGTCCCCATCCCCTCCAGGGCTGCTGGCCACTGACACTGCTCTGAGGACCGACACCACACGCTGCAACCCCAGAGTCAAAAACTCCTCATGACTGTGTTTCCACTGCGGAAACGCCACCCCATCCTTTTACATCGGGAAGGGGAACTCTTGACCCTCAGGTCCTTCTGGTGCTGACCCCGAGCTGCAGACACAGCACTGCCCTGGGGCTTCAGCACAGTCCCGTTCCCAGAGCCGCGCTGATGCCCCTGGCCCTGCTCTTGGCATTTTTTGGCTGGTGCTTCTGTAGCACCTCCAAGGACCAGTTAAGGGCCAGGATCACCTGTGCTACACCGTGTCACCACCTGCTGCTCCTCTGCAGGCCCGTGTTCAGCAGCAGCAACCAGCAGCAAACCCCCTGAAAGCCTCCCTCTGCTCCCTCCAGGGACCCGGCAGCCCCTGCACAAAGCCAGGACCTTCTCTGGAAAGTTGGCCCGAAGCCCCGGCAGGTTTATTCATATCCCAGATCAAAGCCTAACAGCTACGTGAGCCCGATGCCACAAGCTGCAGGCAGGAATCACACGCATGTGGGAGCTGGGAGCTTCCCTGCAGGGTGGGGATCAGGTCCTCCGTGGCTTAATGAGACCACCGGCATCTTCCCCAGCTAAGCAAGCTCTCTGCATCCCGTCGGCTCCATCCACAGCCACCAGCCACCTCCCTTTCCACGGCCGCAACTTCCCCTAAGCAAGTGCTCACCACCCCACACACCTTGCTTACAAGCCCGCTGGCTTCTCACCAGGCACCAGTTTGTGTCGCAACCGTCCCTCCCACGGAGACAACGTCTCCCACGGCCCCGGGGATGTTCACCCGACCCCCCCAGACCCTCGGGCCCGGGACGGGCATCCCCTGTCCCCGGCGCGTCCCGCTGCGGATCTGGCGCCGTTGGCTCTTACCGCTGAGCCGGTCCATGGTCCCGGAGCCGCGGAGCACCGGCCGCCCCGCCAGCCGCGCACGGGACAGTGTTACCGGCCGCAGCCGCCCCACGGGGGCCGGGGCTGGGTTTGGGAGCGGCCAATGGCTTCGTCCGCCCCTCCCTCGGTGCACGGCAGCGCCCAGCCCCGGCACGGCCCGGCACGGCACCCACGCGGCTCGTCGGGAGGTGATCTCTCCGGCAGCACGGTCAGGGGGAGTTTGTCTGCTTCCAACCCCCTGGTAAGGATGAGGGTGTCCCTGAGTTCCCTCCCCAACCCCTACACCGAGCACTGAGACCCCCCTGTGAAGGGTGAGGGTCGGGAGTGGGGCACCCACCTGCCCGCTGCCTGCTCCTGGTTTGGGCAACTTCAGTTTGGGCAAAGATCCAGAAGGAATTCGCTACCCAGCGAGGAGCCCTGCTGCCCCTTAACCCCTTTCCCACCCTGCTTCACCTCTGCTGTCCCTCTTTCCCCCTCAATTCCTTCCTATCTGCTCCCTCACGTGCCCAGCCTCTGCCATGGACCTCATGCCACCCCCTGTCACTGTCCCTCCCCAACCTCAGGGGAGTGCTGGGCTTGGGAGAGCATGTGCCAATGACTCCTGGCACCCCCAGGACAACTTCTGCCAGCGCCAGGACTGCAGCAAAGCCCTCCTCAGGAGCCAGCAGGCTGTGACAGAAATAGCATTGGGTTTCACACATACTCAGCCCTCACTTGGGAAAGCGATAATTGAAACAGGAGATGTGCATTAGCAACTGGCCTGCAGGGCTTCCCTGGTCAGGGCACTCAGCCCAGGGCAGCAGGAGGCATTGGCCTCCCTGTCTCTCCTCAGGCAGCTCCTGCCTGAGTGCTGCTCCCTGCTGCTGTCCTGTTTGCTGCTTCTTCCCCCTGGATCGAGCCCCATTTTTTCTCTGGTAACACAGTGTCTGCCTCGGGGCTGTGGTCAGGCACTTGCAAAGGGCTCTGGCTGCTTTGTGGCTGGGACCTGCAAAGCAGCCTGATGTGAGCAGTGGCTTCCCGGGCAGCACTAAAGCCCCTGGGTGCAGATCATAGAACCATAGAATCATAGAACCATTTTGGTTGGAAAAGACTTTTAAGATCAATAACTTCAACTCCTGCCCTCAAACTGCCAAGCGCAGCACTAACCCATGTCCATCAGCACCTCAGTTACATGGCTTCTAAATGTGTCCAGGGATGGGGACTCCACCACCTCCCTGGGCAGCCTGGGATAGTGTCTAACAACCCTCTTGGTGAAAAAAGTTCTTCATCTCCATGTAAACCTCCCCTGGAGCAACTTGAGGCTATTTCCTCCTGTCCTGTCAGCTGTTACTGAAGAGAAGAGAGACCCACACCTCACTACAATGCCCTTTCTGGGAGTTGCAGAGAGTGATCGTGTGTCCCCTCAGCCTCCTCCAGACCAAACACCCCCAGATCCCTCAGCTGCTCCTCATCAGACTTGTGCTCCAGACCCCAGATGGGTGCTCTCTGCATGCCCTGGGACAATGGGAGCTCATGAGGGTCTCACAGGGTGCCCTGAACAGCGCAGGCCACGGAGGCTGCCTTGGCTCTGAGACACAGCACTGAGCCCTGCCTCAGTTTCCTCACCTTTGCCGTGCAGGTAGTTGTAGGGAATGGTTTCTGTCCATAAAATGCTTTGAAAATGAAAAGCCTCCTGCTGTTGTGTTATGGTTATTAATAATAACATCCTCTAGGCTTTATCACAAGCTGCTGCTGGAGACTGAAGTTTCTTATAGCCACTAACAGTTGAGCTTGATTTAGGGAGCCTCACTTTATACGCATGAAATCATTATAAACCAAACTGGCTCATTTACTGCTGCACTGAAGCAGACAGCAGCAATTACCAGTGCAATATTGCCATCTCTACCTCAGTCCCCAGCCCTTTCCACGCCAGCATACAGCTCCTCGAGCTGGGGCTGCTGCTGAGGGTCAAAGAGGAGCAGAACAGGCAGAAGCAGAACTGTCCCATGGCACAGGGAAGCCGAGACCCTCGCTGTCTCCTCAGAGCAAACCTGCTGACCCAGCTCTTCCAGAGGTGCCCTGTGGCTTGTTGGCCTCTTTGGGACTGCTCAGTCCTGCCTGAAAATTGTGTCTGGCAAGCAAATAACAAACCAGACCAGCACAGACACTAGGAAAGGTGTTTGTGTGGGATTAGCCCTATTAGTTTTAGGAAAAAATAAGCAAAGGCAAAAAAACCCCCCCACAAGCCAAATGCCAACCCACCAGTCAGGGCTTGGGGTTGGGACAGCCTGGAAAACCTCCCTTCTGGCACTTGAGGAGGAAAAACTGGCTCTGTAACAGCACCAGGATTGCAGGGAAAGCCACCCAGCTATGAACACAACAGAGTTCAGGCTTGCACCCTAAGCCAGGGGGGTGTACCCTGCTACCAGGAGCTCCTCACCACTTCTCCTTCTTGTCTCCTGCCCCAAGCTCTGTCTCTCTGACTCCGAGGGTGAGGTTGGTGGTGCTCTGAGTGCATGGCCATCTTAAAGGCAGGGAGGGCATTAAGGTAAGGCCCCACTTTCCTGCAATTGCACACAGGGCCTTTTCCAGCCCCCAAGTAAATACACAAACTGTCTGAGCACCCTCACCCCACTCCCCACCCCAGAGCCCTGCTCCCTCCCAGCCCTGGGTGCCACGGCTGCAGGAAAACCCTCCCTCCTGTGCCCCCCCGGGACAGCAGTGACAGGCACCAAGTGCTTCAGGTCCCATGTGCCTTCAGGCCTTGGGAGAACCCAAGGATGGAGGCAGAGACAGGGTTGGAAAAGAAAAGGAAACAAAGAGCATAAGGTGATCTGCGAGACTCCAATTCACTCTCGGGCAGAGCACCGAGAATCATACAGAGCTGCAGTATAGAGATCTTTCTATGTATATATTTATAGGTATGTATATATTTATAGTGCAGTGGGGTTAAAACAGCCGGGCCTGCTTCTTCAGCTCGTTCCTCTTCCACAGGGCCAGGCGGTCGAACTCGGCCATGGTCATGCCGAAGATCTGGTAGAACTCCTCCTGGGAGAGGTGGCGCTGGGGAGAGATGGGATGCTGGGCCAGGGATGGTGGCTGTGGCCACCCCCCTGGGGCTACCAGGCAGACCCCATGGCTGCAGATGGGTGGGAGGGCATGGGAGAGAGTCTGAGAGCTGGGAAGGTGCTCCTCACATACGTGCAGGAGCCCCACACAGCCCCACGCTGCCTGCCCAGGCTGACGGATACCCCAAGGGATGGGGTCCCTCCGAGCCCTAAGGGCATTGTCCCTGGTGGGAAAGGCTCTCCTCACCTCTAATCGAGTCCTGTCCACATCTTTGGGCAGCTGGTTCCTCCCCCTCGTCTTCACCAGGAGCAGCTCATAGGGGTATATCTGCACAGGGACAGGAAGACCACGGGTAGCTCTGGAGACAGGACAGCTGGGGCACAGCTGGGAATGAGGCCATGGCGCCTCCTGCCTCTTCACCAGGGTTTGGGTGGCACAGCTGCCTCCAGGGCTGGGATGGGACAAGGCAGAGGCGGGGGATTGCTCTCAGGGTGCCCTAATCCACCTTGAATCACCTGAGTGGCTCTGCAACAGCCTGCTCACTCTGCCAAAAAAGTGACCCAGGGATGAGAGAGAAGGGAACCACCAGCACTTCCACCCTTCTCTGTTCCTCACCCAGGATAAACTCCTTCTCAGCCATGTGCTTGGGACCCTGGGAGGAGGGGAAGGACTCCAGTCTGAGCTCCACAGTCCCAGAACAGGGCTGCTGGATGGGGAATGGAGGGGGGTGAAGGTACGACACTGTGGGCAGAGGGCAAAGCTTCCTCCTGAAGGACCTGGAGACACAGCTTTGGAAGTCCCTCTGGGTGATATTTGCACCTCCATCTGGCAGCTGCTCCTTGTAGCAGAAGCATCTTACCTTGTACTCTGTGGAGAGAGAAACAAGAGAGACATGAGCCACACTGACCCCTCCGCTGCCAGGATCCCCCATCCCAGGCCTGCAGGAACCATGCCTGTCTCCCCTTCTTCTCTCTTCAGCCTGGACCTCATTGTCCAGAGCTGCCTGCAGTGGGGCAGCCTGCTCCCTGACTCCCTGGCTGCTCCCTGCCTACTCCCTGCATGCTGCTCCCAGCCCCCAGCCCCGTACCTCGCATCCCCCAGTTCACGGCGTTCGTGCTGTCGTAGTGGAAGAGTTCGGCACTGGGAGGCTGCAGGAGGGATACAGAGAGGGATGTGTTAGAGGAGGTCCCCTCCAGATGCTCAGCTTCCCATAACCCCAAGGGAGAAGGCACTCATGTCCCCCCAGAGCAGGACCTGGTCCCCACACCTGGCAGTGGGAAAACTAAGGCAGAAGAGGGGTGAAGTGCCATGGAGGCAGGACCAAGTCTCCCAACCCCCAGCAATCACTGCCCCAGGGTATAAAGCAAAGCTCTTGTGCTGGGAAGCAGCAGCAGCAGCAGCATCCCTCTGAAATGTGTCCTGCAGGACATTCAGGGCAGGCATCTCAGTCCTGTGATATCGGGACAGGACACTTTGGTCCTTAGTAAGGGACATTTTGCACTGGCACAGACCAGCAGAAACAGCAGAGGTGCAGAGAAGTGGGGAGCAGGACACCCTAGGCATGAAGTGCCAGGGAAATGAGGAGCCTGAGGAGAATGATGAAGGGTGCAGAGATGCCTGGCAGCAGGAGGCTGCAGGCAGGAGGCTCACCCTGTGCAGCCCGTTCCTCCGGTAGGCAGGAAGAGAGGCTGATTTGGAGATGAGGGGATCTGCAAAGAAACCATCAAGGTGCATAAAGGCAAAGGCAGGAGTGAGCCCCACACTCCAGGAGAGCACCTGCTGGGCCACCCTAGCCCTGTGCTCCTACGTCTCTACCTAGTTCCACGTTCACATTCCAGTGAGTTGGAACTGGAAAGAGAAAGTCGTTTCCAGCCTGGATTTCTCCCATGCTGATGTTCCTCTCCCCCAGATCCCCTTTCCATGGCAGCCTCCCACCTCACCCTTCAGTGCAACACAATTACATAATTATTTAGGTTGGAAAAGACCTTTATGATCACTAAGTCCAACCCCTCCTCTCACACTGCCAAGCCCAGAACTAACCCATGTCCCTCAGCAGTGTGTCTTTTAAATTCCTCCAGAGATGGGGACTCTACCACCTCCCTGGGCAGCCTGGGACAGTGTTTAATGACCCTCTTGGTGAAAAAGTTCTTCCTAATCTCAAATCTAAACCTCTCCTGACACAACTTGAGGCTGTTTCCTCCTGTCCTATCATTCATTACTGGGGAGAAGAGACTGACCCTCACCTCACTGCATCTCCCTTTCAGGTAGTTGTAAAGAGTGATCAGCTTCCTCTTCTCCAGATTAAACATCCCCAGCTCCCTCAGCTGCTCCTCATCAGACTTGTTTCTCCAGACCCTTCACCAGCTTCATTGCCCATCTCTGGACACACTCCAGCACCTCAATGTCCTTCTTGTAGTGAGAGGCCCAGAACTGAACACAGTATTTGAGGCCTCACCGGGGCTGAGTACAGGGGGACAATCATGTCCTTGGTCTATCTCAGTTTCTCTGACTTATCCTCTCCTTGTGCTACCACTCACTCTGCCCTGGGTCAGTTCTGCTCTGGCACAGCCTTCCAAGGGCTCCTTCTTCTCCCCCTTCCCCCTGCCCTGGTGCCAGCACCTCCTCCTCCAGCTCAGGCTCAGCACCCCACAGCCACGGGGGACCAGGCGTGAGGGACTGTGGGTTCTCACTCACCGCTGTCAGCCAGGTAATGCGTCCGAGGAGCTACAAGGAGAGCAGAGCTGGGTGTCAGGGGCAGCGAGACCCCCAGCACACAGAGGATGTACACACACAGCAAGCCCAAAACATGCCAGAGCAAACCCAGCGTGGCTGTGCTGTGAGATTCCCTTCACCCACCCCATGAGACATGCTCCAGGCTGCAAACACCCGCCGGGCGATGCCGCATCCCAGTCAAGGCACGGGGAGTGGATGGAGCCAACCAGGGAGGAAAAACCTCCTCACAAGTCCAATCCTGGTGCCCAACACCTCTCCCACCACTCTTTCCCAGTCCCCTGTTCTTCCTTCTGGCCCCAGCAAACACCCCCCGGGGTGGGACGGGCAAATGTGGAGAGGTGGTCCTTACAGCCATTGAGGGAGCCCTCGTAGCCGGCCGTGTGCAGGGCTTCTCTGCTGCTGGCCGAGCTGCGGGGGGGAGTCCAGGGGTCTGCGTAGGAGTTGGACCGAGCCTTCATCTCCTCCCTCAGGATCAGCCTGCCGATGCCACTCTGGATCTGGGCAGGAGGGGAAAGGCTGCTTCACACTCTTCCTTTCCTTCCCTGGCCCTTCTTGCCCTTGGCACATCACAGCAGGGCACGGCACCTCTGGGCATGGGCTCCGTGTCTCCCATCTGCTCCCCTATTCCTGGGAATGAGGTGCTGGAGCACGCCTCTCCCCCTCCTTCAGATCCCATGCTTGGGGTGGCCAAGTGGGGAGAGATGGCAGAGGGCAAGGGGGATGGTGGTGGTGGCCCCAGGCTGAGCCTCCTCCCCAGACACAGCCCCCACGGGAGCAGCTCACCTTGTGCATGCCCCGGTCGTAGCTGTCCTCCTCACCCCCAGATGAGAACCTCCGGGCCCGGGGGGCTGCAAGGAAACACGTGCTGGAGTCAGATGGGGATAAAGGTGGAGGCAGGTAGGAAGGAGACAGTCCCCAGGTGACAGCTGAGTCCCAAGGGCTGGTGGGATTCTGGGGTCACCTTGGCAGGTATCTCATCCTAAACCCACCTTGGAGAGCAGACCTAACCCAAAGTGGGGGTGGGAATCCCTCCCAAGGAACGGCTGGGTTTGAGGGCAGGACTGGGTTTGCCTTTCTCCCAGCCCAACATGGGGACTGTTACCTTTGGGGGAGCCTTGGAAGGACCAGTACTCTGACTCAGAGTGGTAGTAGGGGTCTGGGGAGTAGGCAGGGCTATACTTGGATGACTGTGCGATGTCTTCGCTGGTTTTGCTTTTTGTGGCTGCAGGGAGGTTGTCTGCAAAGGGAACAGGCAGAGCTGTAACCAGGGCCCTGAGTCCCACTGGCAAGACTTGCAAAGATCCTCCCTGGGATGAAAGCAAATCATCTTCCCTCCCTTCCCCTCTCCCCCGTGGCCACCAGCAATTTCTGTCTGGGACAGCACAGAGCAGAGCTGGGAATAATCCACTACCAAACCGCTGACATCTCCTGGAGAGAGGGCTGCAGGGGCAATGGTGGGGATGGAGGGGCTGTTGCTGTGCTGGTAGGAAGGGCCCCAATGGCTCCTGGCCCACAGCACCACAAGCTCTGGCTCCTGCTCAGTGCTGAGCCCAGCATCAGTGCCACCAGCACCACCTCCTCGTGTCCCTGTGCCCCAGGCAGCCCCACCACGCAGAGGGCTACAACTGCTCAGGCAGAAGGGGATGGAGCCTTTTCCAGTGGGAAAAGGGCTCTTGGTGGGGAAGGTGGCAGCAGGGCTGAGCAGAGGAGTGACCCCAACAGCTCTGGCTCTGGCAGGGGCTCAGGCCCCCACGGCAGGGCAGCACTGAGCTCTGCTCTGGCCGGGGAAAGCCTTGGCAGCACACATCAGAGACCCAGAGGTGAGCCTTGCTCCTTCCTTCCAGAGGACCACAGGGGACCTGTGGGGAAGCAGCCCCAAGGGCTGGCTGTGTGGCAGAGCCATTGCTCCCCCTCAGGCAGGTGCAGGGCCCCGGCCAGCAGCAGCTACTTACAGCATCAGGAGCAGGCGGCAGCGGGCAGCAGGACACGGGTGGGCAGGAAGGGAGAGTCCGGGCAGAGAGAGGAGACAGTTACTGCTCTGGGGAAGCTGCTGTCCCTCTACACACAGAAGCAAGCAGGGACAGGGCAAGCTGAGAGACACCAAACACCCCCAAGCCTCCTCCCCTTCAACACCCCCCAGGCTTGTTTCAGCCCAGGGCACCCATCCAGGATGGGCTGCAATTCTTCTCCAGTGTAATCACTTCTCCAGTGAAATTACCTTCTTCATCCTTCTCCAGAGGTGGCTCTGGCTCCTGGCATCAGCACATGATGGACACCTTTGTCCCCTCTGCCACTCCTCCATGGCCTCACCCCCCTGCCAGCTATCCCCAGCCCCGGTGCCCCCCACAGCCTCCATCCCGGGGACAGAGGGACAAACGGACAGGGACGCGCTGCAAAGCTGCCTTTTCCTTACACTGCCCCCGCACTCTGCTGCCCGGAGGGAAGCAGGAGCATCACCTCAACACCCCAATGTCCCCCCATGAAGCCATCCATCTCCCAGCCTGCCCCTAACCGCAGCTGTGCCGTGCCGGGCCCCGCGCCGGTACCCCCCCCAGCGCAGCCCGTACCGTGTCGCTTGTAGATGGGCGGCTTACGGTAGATGTTGCTCTCGCCAGCAGCTGGAGGAAGGGTAAGGAAAGAAAGGGGAGAAAGAGGGAGAGAAGGGAGGAAGGGAGGTGAGCACGGGCGTGCTGCGAGCGGACAGGACGGAGGTCCTGCAGGAGACGCTACCCTCACGCCATGTTTCCGTCACACAATCACCTCGGGGCCCACGCGTTGCCCTCTGGGCTGCGGGGCGAGCAGAGCCCTGGGGCTGCCCGAGGACGAGCAGGGCCCTGGGGCTGCTGAGGGGACATGCAGTGAGCGCCCAGGCCAGCATGCACGGCCAGCAGCCCCCGGCCAGCCCTGCCAGCCGGCAGCAGCACACAAAGGGCTCATGGTGCCGTGGCTCCTCAGGGCTGCCAGTGCCCAAAGAACCGCCTGCGAGCTACCTGAGGCCAGACAACATCAGCCAAAGCCTCTTTCCGCAGCAGAGAGAAAAATAAAGAGCGAGCTGGGAGGGGAAAGCGAACTGGAGCCTGGCACTGAGAGCTGCAGCCCGCAGGCAGGGGTCTGGCAGCGGAGCTGGCGGAGCAGGGAGGGGGCCATCCATAAACCACCGACCGGCAGCGGGAGGGCAGGGCACAGCACGGGAGCGGGGACCACGGTGGGAGCCTCTGGGTGCCCTCACAGTGCTGTCCCAGGGCAGCAGCCTGATGTGACAGAGGACAAGGGCGGCGGGAGGTGCCTACAGCTGAGCGGGGTGGTCTGGGGCTCCGGCCCTGCTGCGTGTGCTGAGGGATGGACGGGCAGCTCTGCCTGCTTCCCTCCCCACTCTGCCTCCTGCCCGCTCCGTCCCTGTCCCCGTGGGCTCTGTGTGGCCAGGAGTGGGGGGTGGCCCTTACCTGGTGGCCCCCTGCAATCCCTGCAGAAGGGGAGCAGGCATCTGGCAAGCCCAGAAGACTCTGGGGGGAGGGAGCAGCGGGCCCTATGGGGAGTATAAAATAGTCATCTGTAGCAGGTGGGTGCGGAAAGGTCTCTGGCACCCAACACTTCGGCTCCTGGTCCTGGGGGGAGGCAGGGGACAGGGCAGGGTCTCAACAGCGGACTCATCTTCGTGTGGGAGGTGAAGGAAGGTCAGGGAAAAGGAGGACGTTGCAAGGATCGAGCAGAGTCCGGCCAGCTCCGGGTGGTCACGGGGGGGGAGGAAGGTTCAAGCTGCAGGTCCTGTTTATGGATGGCCTCTACCAGGGCTAGATCCTGCTGCCAGCTGGCTCTAGGCAGGCGGCGGAGCTAGGCATGCGACACAGGGGCACGGCACATGCGGGCATGCCACAGACACAGCACTTCCCCAGGGCTGGGGCGCTCCGGAGCCTACCTGGGATGTGGAAATGCTTGGGTGCTTGATATGAGGTTGGAGTGGAGGACCTCACATCTAATTGGCTATAGTAGGGGGAGCTGCGCCCGCTCTCGGTGCCTACGCAGTGCCGAGCAGAAGCAGCCATAAGTGACCGAGAGAGAGAGAACGAGAGGCAGAAGAAAAGAGCTGTTAAAGGCAGCGGTGTTAGAAGAGCAGGGGGGGATCCAGGTGCAGGGGTCGTGCGCTGGGCCATGCTCCAGGATGGGCCGTGCTGGAGCAGGGGGACATTCCCCAGCTCTCCAAGGGAGGTGGGATGCAGAGGAAGCCCCGTGTGCATGTGGGTGGGTGCTGCTGCTGTGCCCTGGGCTGCTCTGCTGCCAGGGAGAGGAAAGCTGAGAGTGCTGCAGAGGCAAACGGCCACGGGCTCTGGGCAGCACGGTGCGGGGCAGCTCGGGGGATGCAGCACCTCCACACTTACTGACCTCACAGGTTCCCAGTCACTCCTCCCACAGCTCTGAAGGGCAGCAGACACAGCACAGACACACTCTGCTTTCCCTGACATGCTCCAGTGTGTGCATGCACGTGTGTGTGTAAGGATCACCCTTACAGCACTGTCTGGGCACAAGCACTCTTGTGTACACTCCTCCCAAAGAGCTCCAGTGGACCCAGAGATCACCTCCCTCCCCACCCCATCCTCCGTGAGCCCCAGCTCAGATCTGGGCCTGGACAAAGCCCCCTGGGCCTCACGTCGTTGCTTGTGAGACAAGAGTGAGGGGAACCAGAAGATGAACACAGTGGAGCTGGTCACTGCCCCACAGCTCTGTTGCTGTCAGCCCCCACGGGCCCCTCTCAGCCTCCTGCCCACTTGCTAGAGGAGGGACCACTGAGATGTCCCGGGAGATGAAAGAGACAGTTTGGTGATCCCTGCCTCACCTGGGGGTCTGATCCCAGCCTGGGATCACAGCTGAAACCCTCACCTGAGCGGTAGAAATGGTGGGGGGACCTCGGGATGGTGGGGGACATGCCCTGGCGACTGTAGGTGGGGGAGTCAATGTAGCCAGGGCTGGAGGCTCGTCTCTGCCGCATGTCAAAGCTCTCGTAGATGTCCTGGGAATGGGGAAAGGCGTGGAGAGACACAGGGTTAGAGCTGGTGGGCTGAGGGCTGAGGCAGGGAGGTGTCCCGTGGCTGGGGGTGCCTGAGTGGATGTCCACTCTGTGGTGTGATGTGCAGTGCAGTGTGAGAGGCCTGTGTGTCTGGAGGGGATCCCCAGGCTTTGCTGTCTCCCTGCTGCTAGAGAGCAGGCAGCAAAGCTCAAGGTTTGAAACCTTGGACAGTGTCCTGCCAGAGGCTTCCACCTCCTTGCCTGGACATCATCCCCTCCCCCTGTGCTGGTTGCTGGTTACTGGTGTCCCTCTTCAGGGGGCAGAAGCTGCACCCTGGGCCCATTCTGCCAGGGAGGGCTTGCACACTGCTCTCCCCAGGGCCAGAAGGACAGGACCCTCCTGGACAGAGTCACCCCTGTCTGTCCCCACCTCGGGGGCACGTTCAGCAGAGCCCCAGCAGCCTCTGAGCAGAGGGACACTGCAGCAGCAGGTGACAGACTCCTCATGGGATATTACCTGTGAGTATGGGGAGAGGGCTCCCAGGGACTGGACAGCAGGAGGCAAATAAGGGGGAGAAAGAGAGAGAGAGAGAGAGAGACAGCACATGGTTAAGGAGAGCAGTGACAGACTGGGGTCCCACAGCAGCTCATGTTCCCTGTGTTACAGCCTCAGCACAGCTGCCAGGCAGTGAGGGTGGCTGTGGCACATGCAGCTGAGCTGTGGCAGGACACTGGGCAGGGAGGCCCTGGCCAGGAGGCGAGCTGGTGTGAGGATGGCACCCCCTGCAGCTTGCAGCCCTTCTCAGAAACCTCGGTGGAGGGGCTGCAATGGGCCACGGCCGTGCTGCCTGCACCATCACAGGGAGGGCTGGGGGAACCCACACTGCTGACAAGCTTCAGGAGATGCAACAGCTGCTGCTGCTGGCCTTTGCAGAATCCTCTTCCAGCATCACTTTGGGTTCCCCTCCTCTGTGCAAGCTGCTCTGACCCTCTTCTTCCAGGGATGTACTGAAATCACCCAGCAGCCCCAGCCTGCCTGGGGGAGTGTGTCCTGTACCACACGCTGCCTGGGCAACATCTCACCACACACTGGCAAAAAACGCAGTGCCCGAGCCCCCTTCCCCTGTGTGTGGGTCAGCACCCAGCACGGGCAGCCCTGCCATGCCCCAGAGGGGCTGGGCTGGGGCTGGCTGGCCAGGAGGGGCTGCCTGCCAGCGGCCAGGCTTCGGGATGAGTCTGCCCCTCCATCCCAGAGGGATGCACGTGTGCTGCCTGCCCTCCTCCTCCTCTCTCCTGCAGCGGGCTGCCATGGCTGAGCCTCCTGCCACATCCCTCCCGAGGGTGCCATCCCCTCCCACTCAGAACTGTCTGTCCCTGAAGGCACAGTGTGGGCATGGTGCTGCCATCAGCTGATAAGGTCACTGGTTTCTTTCTTGCTCTACCAAGATTCCCCTTCCAGCCCAAGTGACGAGGAGCCTCTGGGAGAGGTCTTACCCATGCTCCATCCTCCCTGCAGTATTCCCACTAGAAGAAATGAACCCACAGGCAGTTTTCCCCGTGTCCCCAGGCTGAGGCCCTGCTCTGGGCACGTTGGCACTCAGTACCTCCCCATAGCTATATCTCTCCAGCGTCTCATCCGACGTGTATCTGTGATAGGGCTCGTAGGAAATGAGGTCAGGACGCTGCACTTCATAGATGGCTTTAATCTTGGGAAGAGCTGCCAGGTCTTTGTAATTAAGGATCTCATTATCCACTTTAGCCTAGGGAGAGGGAGAGACAGAGACAGAGAGACGGAAAGGAAGAGAAGGAGAGAAGGAAGAAGAGGCTGGAGCGCACAGTGTGGAGCCAGCACAGAGCAGACAGAGCCCACCATCACCCCAGCGGCAGAAAAAGGTAAGAGGAGATGCCCAAGAGGCAGCAGTGGGAAGGAACAGAGGAGCTGGGAGCGTGTGGCTGAGCCCCTCTGAGCACTCCTGCTGTGTGCCAATAGCAGCAGCAGTGCAGCAGGGCACACGGCTTGTCCCCAAACGCTGGGCTTGTCCTCGGGGCACACCTCCCCCTGCAGAGCAGCGCTGGGCATTGCTGCTCCCTCCCCGGGGCCGTGGGGCATGGCAGCAGAGCTGTACTTACGCAGATGACACGGTTTGGGGAGCCGATGCTGGAGCCGGGGGGTGAGATGGACGTTTCTGACGTCCTCCTGTGCTGTGGAGGCACAAAAGCAGAGCACAGGTGAGGGCTCAGCAAGGGGGAACCCTGAGCAGGCAGACACACTGCTGCATGCAGCAAGCAAACCGTTGGCTTTGGGGCTGGATTTCACCCCAGGTGCAGCTCCTCTGCCCTGTCACCCCCTCGCTGCCGGTGCCCGTGGCTACTGCAGGCTGCCCTGCCATCCAGCTTTGTGCACTGGCCTCTCTGGGGCCAGAGGCAGGCGAGACCCAGCAGACAGCTGACCCCACGGCCAGCCGGGCACAGAGGGAGCAGCAGCACCTCTGGGCAGTGCAGAGAGCTCATGCCAGCCCCAGGAGCCACCCCAGGGACTCCAGGGCAGCATCACCTGGGAAGTGCCGCCTCTCAGAGGCGCCCCTCACCCTCCTGCCTACCTTTAGCTTCTTCTCTGCTCTGGCTGCCTGTTTGCAGATGGGGTGCCACACTTCAGAGCCTGCGAGGCAGCAAAGAGAAAGTGTGTCAGCTCCTCACTGCTACCATCCAGTTTCCCCTGCCATGGAGGAGTCCTGTCCTGTCCCTACCACACCCACAGCCCCCCACAGCTCTGGGCTGGACCACCAAAGCCAGTGAGCTTTGCCCAGGTGTGCCCTGCGATGAATGCTGAGCACGCTCATCCTGCTGCCCACCACAGGGCCTTGCTGGGACCCCTACCTTGGCTCTCTCAGTGCACAATTCCCCCTTTGTCACCCATGGGATCATTAGTGACTGGGGGTGACAGGAATGCACAGGTTACTGAGAGAAAACAAACCCTCTCTCTGCACTGCCAATGCCCCCTGTGGCAGCTCCAGGCAGGGATGAGCTCCAGGTGAAAGCAAACTCAAACCACGTGGCTGTGACAAGCAACAGCCTTACCCCTCCAGTGCTGCTTGCAGCATCACCTGGGCAGGGAAGCTGGAGAGCCACCTGGTTCACCCTCCCTTGGGGCTGGGGAGGGCAGAAGCCCTGCTGGGCACAGGCCAGGCACACATCCAGGTTTGCCCAGCAGCACTTCCCAGCTCTGCACAGAGACCTGCAGCTCAGTGGCAGGGAAGGATTCATGGAGAGAAATGCTTGCTGCATAGCCCAGGAACAACGCAGGGGCTGAGGAGCAGCAGGGAAGGGGACTTGGGCACTGCTGCACAGAGATCCTTTCATAAGAACCCAAACTCCAAACATTCCAGAGGCAGCACACAGCACAGCAGGACACAGCCAGTCCATGCCCAGGGCAGGGCAGGGGACCCTCCATCTCTTACCTGTGAGGTACATCTCCTCTCCTTCGGTGAACATCTGGTGGCAGCGGACACATCTGGCACAGGTAGGGTGGTAGTGCTTCCCTCCAGCCTGCAAGGGTGAGTGGAGAAGAGAGGCCCCTGAGCAAGCAGGACATGGTGCCCTGCTTGCATCCCTGAGGGTGAGCGGCTCTGGCATCAACACCCTGGGCAATATGGGGCAAAACTGCCCAGGGGTGTCTGAGAGAGCAAAACAAGACATGAACACAAGGGAAGCAGTAAAGTGCAGAAGAAAGGCCCCAGAGATAAAGCTCACAGAGCATAGGCCTCTTCTTGCTGTCAGACCTTGCCTGGCTACCATTACCAGCCCCTCTCCCTAAAGAAACTTGTCTCCTCCTGTGAAGCCATGCCCAGCCTTCAAGTGCTAGTGACCATACCATTGTCCAGCTGAGCAGAGCTGGGCTGCTCCCTTTGCTCTGACAAGGAGAACAGCTTTAATTGCCAGCTTGCTTCCACCCACAGGGGCTGCTGGTGCTTCAATTACAGGCTCGTTCCTTTGGGCTGGGAGCTGGGAGGCTGGAGCTGGCTCCTGGCAGGAGGAATCTGGGCTGTGCTGTTAGGGCTCGACCCCAGAGGACATTTTACTCCTATAAGAATCCAGGAGAAGAGGAAGGATAATTTAAGGCAGCAGAGGGAAGGTGAGGCTCTCACTGTTGAAGAAGGGTGTTAGGATAGATGGGGCTGGAGCTAGTTTGGAACAGGGAGGATCAACTGGTAATCTGCTGGTTGACTGCCCATGTAAATCAACTTGGAATTCAATGTGCAGATGGCAGCCAGTGGCTTTTCCTCTCCAGTTTACGACAAAAATGAGTGGAAGGTTTTAGGGCGGGCAGGGAGATGAGTGCGAGAGTTTGGACCACTCTCCCTTTCTCTGCAGCGCATCCCAAGCCAGAGAGGGGACAGCCCTGGGCCCCAGGTACCCCTTGTGCCAGCTGGCAGCTCCTGGGCTGGTCTGAGCGAGACCACAGCCGAAACATCCCCACTTCACACCCAAAAGCTTGGAAACACAGTGGGAAAGTTACCGCTGGGGAGGGGGCTGCAGAGACAGACCCACTGTGAAGGCAGAGGAGCAGCATGGAAGGCTGCAGCATCCCCAGACTGGAGAGATGGGGAAGGCTCCCATGGCAGCCCCAGCAAGTAGCCACCCTCAGCCCCAGCCTGGCTGCAGCCCCCACACACAGAGGCTGCACTGAATGCTTCACCAGCCCGAGCAAACACACGCTCTGCTTCCAGACTATGCTGATCCCAACCCAATTGCACCCCTCAAAGCCTCAGCTGGAGACCCAGCTGTCACTGACATTGTGCCAACAGGCTCATTGTGTCTCATGCCCTTTGCTCCAGGGATTGCCAGCTCCTCCTGCTCTGCCCCAGCTCTGCCCCAGCTCTGCCTCAGCCCCAGCAGAGCCCCTGCCCAGCATCCCTCTGCAGCAGGATGTCTGAGCTGCATCAGATGGAAGAGAAAGGCATAAACACAGGGAGAAAAAAAAAGAGATGAAAAATAGCCCAGGTAAAGCGCAGCTCTGCCACACTTCATGCCAGTGTGCCCACATTTCCCAGCACTTGTATTCCCAGCTGGCTAGAGACAGCTAATGCAGGGGACATGGGGCCTGCTGGCTCATGGACCACCTTCCCCACTCCCTCTCTGAATTTGGGATGGGTTTGGTGCTCTTGCACCCTCTCAGTACCCTAAAAGGCTGGGTGTGCTGACAGTAAGGAAAAAAAGCCCCATATATATACATCTTTTCCTCTCTAGGCTGTATAAGCTGTTGTCACAAGTCAGCCTATGCCAAGAGGGGATGTTTGCAGCTGAGGCAGAGGGAGAGGCTGCTCCCCCAGAGGTGTGTATCAACTCAGGCCAACTTTCACTGCAAACCATTGGGTTTTCTCCAGAAACCACCCATCACTCCCTCTACACCAAGTACAAACCTCATTCCTTTCCTACTGCTTAATATCACAGCCTGGACAAAGCTGGTAGAGGCTGCCAGGGAAGGGACCTGCTTGTTATCACTCGGAGTCCCTTAAAGACTCATTAATCATCCAAGGCTGGCTGCACAGCCTGGGGGCTGCCGGGACAGCACAGGGAACGCTCCTCAAGGCCCCAAATTACTTAAAGGCTCCCTTTCCATTTCATGCTCTGCCAGAGAAGACAATGAAAGGCTCTGGTTTCCCAGCTGATGCGATGCTGTGAGCCAGCATGTCCCTGGGGAGAGTGGGCAAGGCTCAGGCTTGGCTGTGGGGAGGTGAGGGGTGCCCGCAGGTTCCAAGGTGCTCGCCTGGCACAGACCTTCAGCATCAAACCCCGTGGCCCTCTTGGCTCAGTGGCAGCACCTTTGCACTGCCCACGGGGACTCTGGTGCCAAACTACGTTACTTGCAGCCTGTGGAGTTCTGTTGTGCAAGGAGGGCTCCCATGGCCAGGCACAGCCAGCAAGGTGCTGATGCAAGGTGATTGCTGTCTGGGGCATCCTGTGGGATTGAATGGGCAGAGCTGGGTGGTCCCTCCAGCCAGGAAGAGCTGGGGAGCAGAGCTGGGGCTGCAGGGCATGAAGAGGGGTATGTGGAGAGAACCAGAGCTACTACCAGAGGAGAAGAGCCAGTGGAGACAGAGGTGAGGGAGAGCAGGGAGGGCTAACCCTTCCTCACCACTCCAGGCTGTTTCCAGCTTGCAGGTAGGCTGTTGCTACCCCTACATTTGTCATGCCCCACAGAGCTGCTGTCTGTCTGTCCCCCATGCAGCAGCAGGAACATCCTGTGCTCATCCTCACTCCACTGTGGCTGCAACAGGTGAGGAAAACACCAAGAGCAGGGCAACAAGTGGAGTGCCAGGGACCCTCTGGCTCCTCTCATCCATCCTCACACACGGAACATCCCATAGAGTGTAACACCCTGCCCATGTGCCAGGCTGGGCTGGCTCAGGATGCTCTGTCCTGGCATGGGGTTATCCAGCCTGTACTGCCTAGGGGAGCAGCAGCAGGGATTCCATGTCAGAGGAGCCTCTGGCTTCATCCTGTCCCATTCAGGCATTTGCTGATGAATCAGCCCCAGGATGGGCAGCAGGACCATGGCAGCCACTGCAGTGCTGAGCTCACGCTGGGACTGCTGCCAAAGCTTGGAGTCAGCAGAAAGCCTCCCAGGCAAAGACAGCTCTCTGAAGAGAGACAAGATACTGGAGGGCTCCTGGCACCTGGGTCCAGCTTCGGGAGAGGTTTTCTGGCCAGGCTGGGAGCTCTCAGGCCAGCTCATCTGGCAGGACCAGAGTAAGTGACCACTTCTTGGCAGGCTGTGAGCAAAACAGGCTGGAGGTGTCCTGGAACAGCTCTCATGATGCTGGAGACCTACATAGCCACTACTACTCCAGCCCACAGCACCTGTGGTCTGGCTTGTGGAGCCACAGTGCCTCTGGTTGTAGGACAGAGCTTCCAGGCACTGCTGCCTGGGGATGGCAGAGCTGTGGGTGCCAGTGTTGCCCTGGGAGTACTTCCCTCCTGCTCAGCCATGCAGAAGGGAAGGTCTCAGAACCATGCTTTCATGGAGCATGCTTTCAGCATTTCTGCCTCTCTACATCACCACAGCCTGGCTTCACAGTATTAGAGGGGAGGATAAAAAAATCACTACAGGCTTCACTCTCACATCTTTCTCTATGCCTCCTGAGCCTTTAATTTACCTTCAGATTGAATTTTCTGGCCTTTTTTTCATCCCCTGCAATCATTGGGGTAGAACCAATGAAAGCATGACAGAACACCTCACCTCCAAGAGCAAGGACCAAAGGCAGGATGTGACCATCTAGTTGATGGGAAGGATCAGCCGTGAGGGACCTCTCTGTCCCTCCCTCCCTCCCTCCCCAGCAACAAGTCCCTCATCAGCTCACCATATCCCTAAACACCCTCCACACCTCCCTGCACTCAGGTGTTGCTGTAAGATCCCTGCATCCCTTGGTGCCTCTGCCAGAGCAGCTCCCACTGGCCAGCAGCACGATGAGTAAAGCCCCCTGGGATTCGGCTGGGGGAAGGTGACCCTTGTCCCGTGGCTGCCCTGCAGAGGGGTGTGCCATGGGGATGGCAGGGTGCTGCAGCCCCCCTCCAGGCTCTGCAGCAGGCAGCATTGCTGGATGTGTTTCCAAGGCAACAGGCAGGCTGCCTGCACAGGGATGCGCTGAGACTGGAGTGAGCACAGTGGAGACACTCCAGAGCTGGGCATGGCAGCAGCTGGTTAAGGCTACTGTCCCCACATCTTGAGCTCAGGACACACTCCAGCACACCCATGCTCTGGCTGCTTCTAGAGCTCCAGTACCAAAGCCTCCTCTCCAACAACCTGTAGCACAGAGATGCTCCTTCCCCCACCCCATCCTCCAGTGAAGGTGGTCAGACTGTGTCCACACACTTGCTGCAGGAGAGCCATGGCCCCTAGAGACCAAGGGCAGCATGGCAAGGGTGCAGGGGCATGGAATTCTCACATCTCCCCACAGTATCCCCCTCTAGGCAGGACACACAGGGTCTCTTTTACAGAGGGGGCCAAGGTGGCTGCAGGACTCACCTCCAGCACTCTGCCGCTGATGTACCGGTCACAGGTCTCGCACTTGATCCCGAACTGGGCATGGTAGTCAGACTCACAGTATGGGACACCATCCCTTTGAGAGAGGGAGAGGAAGGGAGTGAGCTGGGCTGGGCACCCCCTCGCTGCAGCCCCAGGGGCATAGCCCAGCCTGCTGCCAGGATGTGGCACTCACTTGCTGATGTACTCGCCGGTGAGGATGATCCCACACGTTTGGCACTTGAAGCAGCTGACGTGCCACTGCTTCTCCAGGGCCAGGAGGGACTGGCCTTGCTTGATCTCTTCCTTGCAGCCTGCACAGTCTGGAGGGTCAAAAAGGACATTGGGAGAGTGTAGGACCACATCAGCTCCCTGGAAAGAACACCCATGTTTGCTGGTACACCCTCAGCTGTGTAACCTGGCTCACCCCTCACGACCAGAGCAGAGCCCTGCCCCACAGGACGCTTTTTCTAGAGGATGCTGTGGTTACAAACACCTTGATCCTGGGACGGCCTCCTGGGGACCATTTCTTTATGGGGAATTGCTTCTTTATCGGAACACTCATCCTCAGCAAAGGAGCCAGGAGGAAAGCCTGCTGCTGGAGCTGGGAGCTCTGAGGCACCCCGGGCACCTAGCAAGGGGCTGGGTCTCTCTGCGGCAGCCAGACTGAGCCAGGGTGAGTTTGTGTCCAGTTCTGGGCTGCCCAGCTCAAGAGGGACAGGGAGAGAGTCCATTGCAGGGCCACCAAGATGATCAGGGACTGGAGCATCTTCTTTATGAGGACAGGCTGTGAGAACTGAGGCTGTTCAGCCTGGAGGAGACTGAGGGGGGAATCTCATTAATACTGACAAGTATTTGCAAGGCTGAGAGGATAGGGTGGCACTTTTTTCTCTAGTGTCCAGTGACATGACTAGGGGTAATGGACTAAAGCTGGAACATGAAAAGTTCCACTTAAACACAAGGAAAATCTTCTTTCCTGTAAGGGTGAGGGAGCCCTGGCACAGGCTGCCCAGGGAGGGTGTGGAGGCTCCTTCTCTGGAGGTTTCCAACCCTACCTGGATGTGTTCCTGTGTGCCCTGATGAAGGGGAACCTGCTTTAGCAGGGAGTTGGGCTGGATGATCTCTAGAGGGCCCTTCCAACCCCACCACTCTGTGATTGTGGGCTGCAGAGGCCATGCTGGGCTTCCCTGCGGGGCAGGAGCACTGGGCAGCGTCCGGCAGCAGAGGAAGGGCCGTGCTCTCCGGCAACCGCCTCCGGCCCCGCTGCGCTATTTACCACACTCCCTTCCTTCCCTGCTTCCCCTGGCTCCTGTCAAGCTTGGGAGCGGGAAGCACATGGGGCTCGGAGCCCTGACCTTGACTCCTCCTTGACCTCTGCTCCCCCTGGGCAGCAGGTTTGCCCAGATGGGGTTTCTTCTTAACCAGCAGCACTGCACAGGCAGCCTGAGCAGGCAGCCTTTTCCCCTCAGCCCAAGCCCACGCAGCTCTGCACCAAGGCCCTGCCTGCTGGACAAAGCTAAGCAAGGAGGATTCTTGCTCCCTGGCAAATGCAGGCTGGCCAGCTTGGCTGAGCTGGGGTCTATTCCCTCTCACACACAGGTCCTGCTGGGTTTTTAGCTCCTCACAGGGTCGGGGCTGCAGGGAGAGGCTTGGCATCCTTCAAAGGATGTTCTCGCAGAGTGCTCCAGCACGGGCTGCAGCGGGTAAACCTCCCCTCCACTCTTTCTGCTGGCACTGCCAGGGCACATGTGAGCAGTGGGCTGCTCTGGGTTGCTGCCTATGGATAAAGCATGGTGCCTTGGGAAACCTCCTCCACAGCCCAGGAAGGGGACAAAGGCAGGTCAGAGGCAGTGTGCCACTGCCCTTCCCCTGCCTGCTGCCCAGGCAGACAGTGGGTGCTGGGATCTGCCCACAGCCTGCCCTTGGGCAGCTCAGGGTGCTGATGGAGGAAGATGAGAGAAGTTCTGTCCTAGGGCTCATCCAGACCCTGCCATGTCCCCACATTCTGTAGAGGCCATGGTGAGAGCTGGGGAGAGGGGCTCCCAGGGACCTATCAATTCTACCAGCCCCATGCACAGCACCCACTGGGTGCTCTGCAGGGGCCTGGGGCAGAGAGACAGCAGCAAGGGAAAATTCAGGGGTTGAAGCACGGCATGAAGGGAGAGTATCCCATGGAACAACAAGAGATCAAAAGCATGGCCAAATCTACTCTGTCCAGCTGTTGCTGAGCCTTAGTTTGGGCTCATCAGAGCAAGGGGATGAGTGTTAAGAGGCTTTTCAGTGCTTGCAGAGACAGTGAGTAATGCCAGTGTTGGGCAAGCACCAGTGGTAGGGTTGGTAGGGTTGGCACTTGTGCACAGACTGAATACCAAGGCACACCTAGGCACTGCCTCACAGCCAAGCTGGCTCCAAAGGCTCCTGCTGCCCCAGACAGCACCTGCCGAGCTGGCGGCACCTGCCCAGGTCACAGACAGGTCACAAGGGAGTTTCCGAAACCAGCGGTGCCCTGCAATCCCGGGTGTAGCCACGGGACTGCCCTGTTCCTGCCCAGACCCTTGCCAGTGCCCTGGCTCTGTGCAGTGCTGGGTACAGCCATGGCGCTGCCCTGTTCCTGCCCAGACCCCTGCCAGTACCCTGGCTCTGTGCAGTGGTGGGTACAGCCATGGCACAGCCCTGCTCCTGCCCAGACCCCTGCCAGTGCCCTGGCTCTGTGCAGTGCTGGGTACAGCCATGGCACTGCCCTGCTCCTGCCCAGACCCCTGCCAGTGCCCTGGGTCCATGCAGTGCCTCACATCAGCCCCCCAGCCCATCCTGTCACGGGCATGTGGCTCCTCTCCTCGCAGACATCACGGATCATCACGAGCCATCACGAGCACAGCGGGACTTACGGCTGGGCCCATGGATCTTGATGGGCTTGGTGCTGATGAGGGAGTGGGAGCAGTTTTGGCAGACACAGTCCTTCCCGCTGAATGTGACCTTGTCTCCGATGGGGAACGGCTTCCTGTGGCCAAGGAGAGGTGGGAAGCCGTGAGTCACTCCCCTCCCTGCAGAGCCTGGCGCTGTCCCTCAGCTCCTGCCCCAGAGCCTGGCAGGACCTGTGGTATCGAGGGGCAGAGGAGCTCTGGGAAAGGCTACAAGGGGAGACATCCAGTGTGTGCTGGGGCAGGAGGATGGAGGTGCTAAGGCAGGTCCCCAGGCTGCAGAAGGAAAGGTTGGAGCCATTGCATTGCCTCCCAAGGGTTTACCCAGAGGATGTGCCTGCTGCAGTGCTGAGCGAGGAGCGAGGGGCTGCAGGCTGAGGAGCAGCCGCCTGCCTGGGGCACAGCCGAGGGCTGCACAGGGTGTCTGCGGGGGCCCTGCACCAGCCAGGATGGCTTCACTCACCTGCAGGTGCTGCAGACGAAGCACTTGGGGTGATAGGTCCTGCCCAGGGCCGAGATGACCTCTCCGGTGATGAAGTCCCCACAGCTGTCGCAGCGGGTCCCGTAGAGCTGCTGGTAGTCGTGGGTGCAGATGTACTCCTGGTTCTTAAAGAAGAAGCCTGACTGGGCCAGGTCACAGCCACACACTGCAGGGGGAGGACATGCACCCATCAGCGGGGCAGCCCTCGGGGCTCAGGGCTGCTCTGAGCACACCTCTGCCACCCTCAGGGCACCCCTGAAGGCACAGCTCTCTGCAGCATCCCAGAAGGTTTCCAGTGCCACCAGACACACCGGGGCCTTTCCCCACCACCAGCAGGTGTCAGTGGCGGGCTGTGGCGGGTGCAGGATGGTGCTGCCTGGGCTGAGCGCTCCCAGAGGAAACTCCTGCAGCCCCGGCTTTTCATCCATCCACAAATTGCCTGGAAGGGCTCTGGCATGTTCTTCTGGACCCACAGCACCTGCATGAGGCTCAGCCTTTCCATTTGACACGGCGTCAGGAAGCTGAGAGCAGGACTTGCAAAGAACTGGCCGTGCCCTGGGGGCAGCTGGGGAGAGGTCTTCTCCATACCCTTGGTGCATGGCCCTCTCCATGATGAGCGATCTCTGCTCCCTGGCCCGACACGAAGCCGTGCCCTAATGGGCACAGGTCCTGGGACACGCTGGGGTTGGCTCTCTCACTGCTTGTTTTTCCACAGTTGTCCAGCCCAATCTCATTTCCTTCCCTGCTGTGGGAACCGTGGGTGGTGCACGGCCCATCAGCGTAATCCAAGGAGACGCAGCAAGCCCTGGCCCTGGCTGCCAATTCCCTCCTACATCTTCTTCATCCACAGACTTTGAGAGCATCAGACCCTGGAAGGCACCTCAGGAGTGGCACCCTGCCCATCCTGCAAGGTTGACAGGGTGGAGGGGGAATGACAGAGCAACTGAGCACCCGCTGGCACAGCCCATCTTGGTCTCTGCATTACCCTTCACCCCCAGTCACTGCTCTGCCCTGTCCTAGCACACTTTTCCCCTGTGTGCCAGCCCGTGCCACAGGCATCCTCCTCTCCCAAAGGCATGGGTTCCTCTCCCACAAAGCATCCCCTAACAAAGCTGCTCCCTGAGCTGCTGGCGCATAGCTGGGTGATATGCGCTCTGCACCCTCTGCTCTCCCAAACAGCCTGCCAGGGCCTGCTTGCTGGTGCCAAGGGCCACCACCTCTGGGACAGTAGCAGCAAGTGGGAGCAAGAAAAACCAAGGCAGGTCAGAGCCTTGTTTGTGTGGGACCCATAACACATCCCCAGGGGCTGCCCCAGCCGTGCCAGGCTCCTGGGGACATGCAGGGACAAGCTGTGGGCCTGGCACGGGAGCCGGCAGCCAGCCAGAGATGACAGTGTGTAAGAGCTGTGAGGGAAGGTGAGACAGGAGGATTTCCTCTCATTATTTATTCCCTTTCACTTGGAAAGCAGGCAGCCAGCACTGCCAAGCTCTCCCTGCTGGCTCCTGGACCCTTTGAAGCCAGCGGCTGTCTGAGCTCTTTGTCTGGATGCGGAGCTCCTGCTGGATCTTGCATGTCCAAGCTGGGAAGGGGCAGGCGGCTCAGCACGGCACATGGCACGTGTAGGTCAGCCCCAAGGGCAGCCTGGGGCTCAGATCCCCTCCCAGAGATGTGGGGCTGCCCATGCCATGGGGGGACAGAGCTGCAGTGGGGGTGGTGACAGCCCAGGGGCAGAGTCCCCTCCAGCCAAACCCTCTGTTCTCCAGGGAGAAGCAGCGAAGCATGGCCAAGGGGACTAGGATTTATGTCCTAATTACACAGGGGCTGGGAGCTTGGAAGACCAGAGACCTTTAAAAGGCCCTGGTAAGGGGATGCTTTCCAGCCTACACAAGCATCTACTGGCCTGGTTGAGAGGAGCTGCTCTAACAAACGCTCTGAGGAGCCCTTCAGCACCAGCTCTGGGCCGTTAGCTTTTACAGCTCTGCAGCTCTTCTCTTGTGCTCAGGGAGGATGCAGGCAACCTCTCTCCTTTATTTCTGCCAGCCCTGGGGAGGCTGCCATGTCCCAGCTACATCCCACAGCATCCCACGTGTGGGTGGCAGAGATCTGTCACCTGCCCTGGCTCTGCCAGGAGACACTCTGGGCATCTCCCCCAATTCACTGCCTCTCAACCAGGCTGGCAACACCTCCTCCCAGTTTGGGGCAGGCAGCTGAAGGACATGATGATCACAGATGGTCTGTGGGTATGTTTGGGACCAGTGCAGCACGAGCTGTTGTTATTCAGGCAGCTCAAGGGTAGTTGACAGCCACCCCTGTTCCCAGTGGCATCACGCAGGGGCGCTGCCTGTGCTGTGCCAGCCCCGTGCACCACCCCACATCCACCCCCACGGGAACCTGCTGCCCTCAGCTCAGTGGGCTGGGTAGGTCAGTCCCCAGCCTTTTGATTTCCAGACTGCAGCCAGTGCTGTGAGGCAAGCTGGCCTCTTTGGGCAGCACCGTCCTACCTTGGCAGGTGAAGCAGCGGATGTGGAAGTGATTGCTCTGGACACGCACCACCTCGCCCTTGCAGGTATCC
This sequence comes from Urocolius indicus, assembly GCA_013401255.1. Lineage (NCBI taxonomy): Eukaryota > Metazoa > Chordata > Aves > Coliiformes > Coliidae > Urocolius > Urocolius indicus. The sequence goes on along the minus strand of WBNH01002941.1, from coordinate 394,913 downwards.
CCGCAGCGGTAGCACTGGATGACTGTGGAGCTGCTCCCAGAGGGGTAGGGGTTTTGCTGATAAGGAACTGCTGGCAGAAAGGAGGGAGAGAAAGGCCAGAGAGGGGAAGGGTCTGTTAGCACTGGGGACGCAGCTGGGTATCACAACACCGATGTCAGCTGGGCAGCTGCAGGAGAGCTGCTGGCAACTGAGACATCAGGTCATTGCAGGGGCAAAGGATGGCGACACTGTGCCAGTCCCAGCCACCCCAAGCTGGGGATACATCCCTGTCTGGATTTGAGATTTCCCAGTTCTCCCCAGAAGAGCCACTCCTCATGTCTGGCTCACGGGCACTGCTCTCTGTCCCTGTGTGGGTCACCAGGTCACCCGCACCATCGCCCCAAAGCCACACACAGCTTCTCAGATGCCCTCCTGTCCTAAGCAGGTGCAGAAGCACAGCACAGGGACCCACCATCTCTGCTCTGCTCAGCCCTCAGGCAGTCCTGCCTCACTGCTGACCTGCTTAGAAACATGCTGGCAAGCACCAGTTTGGCAGCAGCATGGGAAGGAACTGTTGTTGTTTTGGAGCTTCCACTTGTTTGGTTAGGAACTGGAGAAGTAATTTGTCAAGGAGCTCTCAAACGTCACAGCAATTGAGTGTTTGGGACTCTCACCTCCTCAGTGAGGAGCAGCATCCTGGCCCCACTGCTCCTTCCTGGAGCTGTAGGGCAGGGAAGGGCACAGGGCTCCCCTGGAGCCAATCTTCTGCTGCAGCCGCTCCTGGGACTCACCTCAGCTCCTCATCCCCCTCCAGCAGCTCTGCAGACCACCATGAAGGGCTGATGCTCTGCAGCCTCACCCCACGCTCCAGGGGAGGAACCATAAGGAGCAGAGAGGCTGTCTGCTGCCTCAGCACAACCCCCAAACACACATGGAAAACATTTTAAAGAGTGTGTCTTGCTTTCCTTGCCCCACCTTCAAGTGCATGGGCTGCTCACAGGAGCTCTGGGCTGGCTGACACCACGCTGACCGCTACAGTGGAGCAGCAAAGCACTTGTTTGCTGTAAGATTTCAGAGAGGGAGCTACAATTTGGGTGACTTGAGAAGTAAAGGGCAGGATTTCAATGGACCAGAGGCTTTCTGACCCAGTGCTGAACTGCATTCCCAGGAACAAGAGAAGCAGCTGATTGAAACCTGGTATGTGAACTCTCTCCAGAGCAGGGAGGCAGGGGCACCGGACAGAGGAGATCGCTCATCAGAGAGGCTCCTCGTTCACCGTGGGGCAGATCGTGTGACAGGGAACAGAAACAGCCCATTATTGGCTTCAAAAAGTAGAGAATGAGAAGTTAAAATGACATTGAGACTGTCTCACGGTACAATCCCATCCCATCTGCCAAGTGCCCAGACACATGCAGCACTGCTGACCCCTGGGAAACGGGCTGATTCTCCTGACTGCTGCAGAACTCAGGCTCCAGCCTTGATGTGAACTTCCAAGAGTTGCTAGGACTTCCCTCCTAGAAGGGCCAAGAGCTCTCAGAGGCCAACAGAGGTACTTGAGGTACTAAAGGGTAACAACAGCTATATAGGAGGCAGGCCTGGAACTCAGACCAGCAGAGGCACTAGCTGGTGTAACTACAGATCACTCTGAGGTTGCAAATGTGTTGAAGGATGGCAGTGAAGGGAGCAGGGTAGTGAATTAAAGAAGTTACAGAAGCTTCCTAGCATAGAAGCATCACTTAAGATGCTGACTGACTGGCACTTTCCCAGCATCAGTATCCCCATCCATGTTTTTCCAGGCCTGTTTTGCAGGGAGGAACAAGCCCTGGGGAGAGGGGTCCCAGGACCACTGCAGCAGCTGCTGGTGATGGTTGCCCATAAGTTCTGCAGCAGCCTGGGGGGACCCAGGTGTGGGCCAAAGAAGCTCTGCTGAGGCTGAAATAAAGGGGATCCCTTCTGTAGGGGTTTCCAGCAGAGCAAGTTACAGCACTGAAACTTCCTCCCACGCACCCCATGCTCGCACCCTCGCTGGGAACGAAGCAGGAGCCAAACCCTGGGACATAGCCACGGTAATCCACACAGAGGAGGAGGGAGGTGGGGTGAAAGGCTGGGAATTAATCCACACCTAAACAAACATTTAGGATAAAAAATGTAAAAAAAAAAAACCACGAGAGAAGAAATAAAAAAAAAAAATCAATGTCAGAAAATGCAGGCATCACTTATCCCTGGCTTCTGGTCTCTAGGGGAAACTTCTTGGTGTCCATAGCAACACACCACCAAGCCCTGCCAGCGCTGGGCTGATGGGAGGGAAGGCAGAGAGAAGAGGAGGATGGAAGAGATGCTTGTGACTGCCTCACACCCCTGGCAGAGAGGAAACTGCTGCACTCACTCCTCTTTGTACCCATGGAGATGGGTCAGGTCCCAGCTCGGGGCACCACTGCCCTCTCGGCTGCCAGCTCTGTTCTGCACCGTGCCAAAAGCTGCCTGATTTGTGATTAACCTCCGGCCCACGCTGGAATTTTGCTCTGGGAACATTAAACGTATTGTTTTGCTGGAGCTCTGCTTGTTTTGCAGCAGGCAGCTGCCCGCCTCGTGGCCTTGCTCAGGAAGTATTACACATCACAACAGCCCTGAGCAGGGGGACAGCTGAGCAGGGCAAAGCCCATTACACCAACATAATCCAGTAATAACGTAAGTAGCATTAGCGGCCTCGCAGGCCGAGATACAGCAGCGGGGCCAGGGGGGTAGGAGCTGCCCAAGGAATGCCTTAATCTCACAGCAGCTCACTCCTGCTGGTGTGTGCAGAGGGGGAGATGGAGCCGGCTTCCTTCAGCACCCGACACAGTGTGCTCCAGGATGCAGCACCGAGGGCTGCCCAGGGTCTGGCTCTATGGGGCTGCTCCGGGCCGGGCAGGACAGGGAGCTGCGTGGGGCATCCAGCGGATTTCCTACTGATCTGGATTAAGGTGGCACCTCCGGTCAGGGATCGGTGCCTGGCGCAGCCCTAGGGCTGGGCAGCTCATAGCACGGGTGGGGGGAGAAGTGATGCCCTCAGACATCAGCCACAGCTGTGCAGAGGAGCTCCGTGCCCCAGGAAGGCACATGGACCTTACCCAAGAGATCCCTCGAGCCACCGCAGTAAGCAACCTGCAGGTTCCTGCTGTGCATCCCCAGGCAATTCCCCTCCTTCACTCCCTGAGCACACACCTTCCACTTCTGGAGGGTCAACAACCTTGTTTGCCTTCCTCCAGCACGAGGGGCAGCAGGATGGGGCAGAGCTGAACCCTTGCACTGCCTCTGAAACACTGTGAGCCCTTCAGTAGGGGTAAATGATGGGAGATGATCCCCATCTGCCTTTGGGGGATGGCAGCTCAACACCAACACAAATAACAGGGCACAATTCCCAGGCTGCGGCTCTGGGCTGAAAGGGCTGACACAAAGCCAGCTCTACCAGCTGCCTGAGCCCCCCACCTCCTACCCAGGCAGCCCCAGCCCTCACCAGCAGCAAACCAAGACCAAGTTCCCAGGAGCACAAGCTGCAGCGCACCCAGAGGCATTTATAAAGATCCATCCATAATCCCTTACTGGGACCAGACTGCTGGTTTCCCACCCATCTCCCTCTCCCAACCCAGCAGCTCACCAGGAAGGTCAATTAGATAGAAACTGCTGCATGTGGGGTTTGCATCATTAGCAACAGGTAATTGGAAGCTCCCGCCCAGCTTGGGAAGCCTGCCCTGACGCCCTGTCTGCTGTCAGCGTGTTTACGAGACAGCATCTCCACAGGGGGATGGGGAGGCCTGGTTTAATTAATTACCAGTAATTAATATTTGCACAATGCTCCGAGAGCCACAGGTGAAGGGGAGTGTGGAAAAGCAAAGCTTTCTGCCTTTAATTAATAGCAAGAGGCAGTGCCATGGTGGGAAGCTGAGGTGGGTGTGTGCTGCGTGTGCAGTGAGGTGCCAGCGAGTGGGTGCTCACTGTGGGGTGCAGCCCCAGGGGTGCCACATGTACGCCTGGGGGAGCTGTGGTGGGTGCTGGGTGGTGAGGGGGAGCTGTAGGAGGGTGTCAGGGCAGACAATGCCATTAGGAGTCCTTATACCTGTGTGGGGCTGAGCCCCCATCCAGCAGCTGCTGTGTCCCACTCCTTCCCACTGCCTCACCGAGAGATTTGCTGCAGTCACCATCTGCACTCTCCCTGTGATAACTGGGGATGTAAATCAGCCTCTCCCCAAACCCACTGGGGGTGGTGGGACCAGCATGGCACAGGGTGCATGCAGGATGCAGTTGCTGTGGGGAGGCTGAAGGAAGCTGGGCATCCCACTGGACACCTGAACGTGGTGTCCAGCTGGCAGACCCCTGCCCTCCTGTCCCCTCCTGGGAGAAGGGCTGATGCCATGGCAGTGGACAAAGGCAAGGAGGGGGCTGGGAACATGGCGAGGGCTGGGGCAGCTCAGGAAGAGGAAGCCCAGCCCTGCCAGCACACCCTGGAGGCTTCGAGGCCGAGGGGAGGCAATGACTGGCCAGAAAGGAATCTGCTGGAAGCACTGGAGGCTGAGGGAGAGGCCGGGGTGAAGCACTGGTGATAGGACACAGTGTGCCGGGCTGGGGACACAGAGCGAGGACACGAAAGAAATCTCCCCTGGGATGCAGGGAGAAAGAGGTGGTGCTCTGGCAGCCTGCACCCCAGATCCTCTTGCCACAGCGGGGATGCAGAGTGACCTGTCTGGCTCCAAGCCCCACGGGAGCTGAGGCTGAGGGGGAGGATTTCCCCTCTGGGCAGGAGCTGAGCTGCGCCCTAAGGGCAGCTGGGGAGGAAGGGTGGGAGCTCCAGCGGCTGTGGGATATGGGATTCTCATCAGCAGCAGGGCTGAGGGCTCCTGCCTGCTGGCCTCAGTGGCCAAAGAGCCTGGCTACAGCTGTGAAAATGCCTTGGGCAGGAAGGGAAGGTGGGCTTGGAGTCAGCTGATGCTGATGCTGTGTGTGGCACAGGGAGAGCGGCAGCCAGCCCGTGGGGCTGCCCCTGACCTGCTCCAGCCACCGTGGCTGCTCACCCACTCCAGCTCCCTGTCCTGAGGGTGATGGCGGGGAAAGGCATCTTGTGGATGTCAACAGCGTTGGGTGCCAGCTTTTTCTGTAGCATCCAGAGACAGGACAAGGGGTGATGGACATAAGCTGTCCTTTAACATAAGGAAAAACTCCTTTTCTGTAAGGGTGAGGGAGCCCTGGCACAGGCTGCCCAGGGAAGGTGTGGAGGCTCATTCTCTTGAGGTTCCTAAACCTGCCTGGACACGTTCCTGTGTGACCTGATGGAGAGGAACCTGCTTTAGCAAGGGGTTGGGCTGGGTGATCTCTAGAGGCCCCTTCCAACCCCATCATCCTGTAATTCTATGATCATGTGAAAGCTGCTGAGGGGGCTTTCAGCAGCAGACAGCTGGGTAAGGGGCACAGTGTGGGCACGTGCACCCTGCCATGCCAGTGCTGGTGGCTCAGTTGATAGACCAGCCAAATGACCCTGGAAATGAAAGAAGGGGCAAACAGTCGGGATGTTCAGCTCGGTGGCAAATCAGACACCTGCCATGACACTTGCATGGCCACCTCGGGCAGCTGGCCACTGCTTTTCACCAAGCTTCCACAGGTAAAAGTCATATTGATAAGGTAGATTAAAAGGATCTCTTCTGATCTTTCTCCTAAGTAAAATTCAGAGATGTCATGACTCCTTACCTAGTATTGACCAGCTGGTGCTGGCTGGGTGCTCCCAATAAAGGCACAGGCTGAGGGCAGGTGCCATGGTTCTGCTGTGGCATAGCTTGAGCCTGGAGCAGCTCCAGGTGCTCCTCCCGCTGTCTGCATGGCACCCATTCCTGTCCCACGCGTGAGGAGGGCACTGGCAGCTGGGGCAGGCAGGGAGCAGGCACTGGGAGCAATGGGGACCACCCACCTTACAAGGACCAGGCACTGAGGTGTTTCCAAGCCAGCAGAAAACAGCCCTGTCAGTGGCACGAAGCATCATGCAGGCAGGGTTACAGACCCTTGGCATGTCCACGCCAGTCTCTCCCCTCCCAGCTTGCAGGCAGAGCCATCTGCAGCTTACAGCTAAAAATCCTCCACTGTGTCACAGCTCCTAATCTAGCCCTAGGCTTCCCTAATTAGATCATGACCAATTATTGCTTCCACCTGCCTCACACTGTGCCCTCACTGCTGTCACTCCCTCGGCGGGATGCAGGGCACAAACAAGATGTGGGTGCTGCAAGGATGGCAGCAGTGGAGTTGGTGTGGCCACAACCAGCACAGGCATGTGGCTGCACAACAGCAGCTGAGCTCACTGCAAGTCCTTCTGCAGAGGTAGGTCAGGGATGCAGGGCAGAGGTGCCAGCCCTGTGCTGCTCCCCATGTGCCACTGCCTGGCACATGTGTGCCTCCTCCAGCCCTGCCTCTCCCAGGAGGGCTGGCAGCTGGGCCATGTCACTGCAACAGGCTCCAAAACATAGAATCACAGAATCAAAGAATGGTGGGGCTTGGAAGGGACCTCTAGAGCTCATCCTCCCTGGGCAGCCTGTGCTAGGGCTCCCTCACCCTTATAGGAAATAAGTTATTCCTTGTGCTTAAGTGGAACTTTCTGTGTTCCAGCTCATGTCCAGAACCCCTTGTCCTGATGCTGGACACTACAGAAAACAGTGCCACCCCATCCTCCTGACACCTACCCTTTAGCTACTTACAAGTGTTGATGAGGTCTCCCCTCAGTCTTCCCCAGGCAAAACAGCCCCAGGTCTCACAGCCTTTCCTTCTCAGAGAGATGCTCCAGTCCCCTCATCACCTTGGTGGCCTTGTGCTGGCCTTTCTCCAGAGGTTCCCTGTCTCTCCTGAGCTGGGGAGCATCAACTGGACACAGGATTCCAGATGAAGCCTCACCAGGACACAGCAGTAATGAGCCCCAAAGGATGCTCTGGCCTCACTCCAGCCCTTGACCCTGGGGCTTACTGCAGATCTGAACCTCAGACCCTAAGTTGGCAGGATGGCAGGTAAAGGATGGGGAGTGGGCACGGCCTGCAGAGGTGGCAGCACAGGGCTCTGCACAGCTGCCCGTGCAGACGGCTGGAGCAGGCAGAACCAGCAGCTCCCCTTGCTCTGCTGCCCAGGCTCCCAGCACCATGCTAGGAAGCTCAGCAGGCAGTGCTGGGGGAGCAGGATGCTTCTCAGTGCTGCCGAGGCTCCCCAGAGCTCACGTCAAGCTGGAACTGGGAGGAAGCAGCAAACTCTCACTGTCACACAAACTCAAGTGATGGCAGCTGTTGTGACTGGGCAGTGATGTGGGAAGGTGCCCAAGTGCCCAAAGCCTCGTGCTCATAGCAAAGGACCATGTGCCAGGGTGGGAGCTGGTCTGTGGGGGAACACACTGCTGTTGCTCAAAAAAGAAACTGGAGGGAGGTCAAAAACACAGTCTGAGGAGACAAAGGAGAAGGGTAAAGAGAAAGGAATGAAAAAGGAAGAAGAATCAGCAGTAGCTAGCAGGGCCCTGCCTGCACCAGAGAGTTTGTTTCTGGCTGCATTCATGGAAATTTTTCTCCAAAGGCAAGTGCTGAGGAAGTGATGAATCGCCTCCCCACACTGACCTGGCTGCTGGCAGCTGCCCGTGCCTGCTGCAGGATGTTTACTGCCCCAGCACGGGACACCCACACACCCCACTGCCTGCTGAGGCTGCAGCAGGCTTTACCTCCTCCCCTGCCAAAACCTGCCGCCATTGAGAACCCTTCTGCCACCACCCAGCCCCAGTGCCAGCAGGCTGTGGGATGTGCGGGGCTGTGGGGTATGTGGGGCAGGGTGTCCCAGGACACCCCTGCTTTGCTGAAAGCACTGTCTGCTGCAACTGTCATTTGTCCACATTCTAAAGAGGAAAAAAGTTGCCCTTCTAGTTCTTGCACCTGCAGGGAAATGTGAAGGCCTCAGTGCAGAGCAGTGTGACAGCAGAAAGCCTTGTGTAGTGCTCATGAGCTTCCCCAGCCTGACAGCTACTCCCTGGGCTGCCCAGGACTGGGGACTCTAATAACCCCTGATCATCTGGCCTGGCAGCGGCCAGGGAGCACCATGGGGAACAACCAGGGGCATGGCAACCTCACTTGCAGGGCTGCAGCCAGCCATGGGCCAGGGAAAGAAGCCCTTTCCCCATTCACCAGGCAAAGGAGGAGGGTGAACACCCTGCTGCAGGCTGAACAACGGCCCCAGCCAGAGCCTGAGCTGTGCTCCGGGGTGGGTGCCTGGAGCTGGGCTACACCCCTGGCAACTGATGCTCTCAGCCTGGTAGCAGCCCCCTGCTCACAGGCACTGGGCTTTCCAGAACCATCCTTTCAAGTTTAATTGTCACTCCCCAGCCCCTGCTACGAAATAAATGGAGAAGCAAAGGGCCTGGTAGGCACGAGCCTGTGGCAAGTGCTGCAGCAATGAGCTGGTGTCTCCTGAGAGCTTCACTAATACCTTCCTCTCTACTCCCTACTTCTCTCTTCCTTCACTAACACCATCCCCTCTACCCCTCTACTTTGCCCTGGTGAGGCCTCATCTGGAGTCCTGTGTCCAGTTCTGGGCTCCTCAGCTCAGGAGGGGCAGGGAACTGCTGGAGAGAGTCTAGTACAAGGCTACCAAGATAATGAGAGGACTGGAACATCTCTCTGAGGAGGAAAGGCTGTGAGATCTGGGGCTGTGTTGCCTGGAGAAGACTGAGAGGGCTCCTCATCAACACTTACAAATACCTAAAGGACGGATGTCAGGAGGCTGGGGGTGACACTTCTTTTGCTGTAACGTCCAGTAACAGGACTGAGGGTGCTGGGCACAAGCTGGAACACAGAAAGTTCCACTTAAACACAAGGAAAAACTTCTTTCCTGTTAAGGTGAGGGAGCCCTGGCACAGGCTGCCCAGGGAGGATGTGGAGGCTCCTTCTTTGGAGATTTCCCAACCAATTTGGTGACATTCCTGTGTGACCTGATGGAAGGGAACCTGCTTTAGCAGGGGGTTGGGCTCTGTAATCTCTAGAGGTCCCTTCCTACTCCTACCACTCTCAGATTTTGTGACTATGATTCCCTTTCCTGCTGGGATGGCTGTTCAGGGTCTGGAGAAGGGTGAGGGGATGGAACTGTGGCTGTGCACCCCTGTGCACGGCAGTTTGGTGGGCACAGAGCTCAGGAGGGGCCTGGAGCAAGGCAAGAAGAGTGTAGCCCTGGCATATACTGTGTGTTGGAAGGGGTTCACCTTGTGTGGTTGAGCACATGTGCTTGCAGCCATGCCAGCACATGGCTCGAGTGGTACCTATGTGCCCTCTGTGCTGGCTGCTTCTCTCCCAGCTCCCAGCACTGCTGGGGTCTTTTTTGACAGATAATACTTGTACAGCTTGTCATGGCAACGAGATCTCCTTGAACGGCGATTGCAGCTGGGCTGCCACGTTTGCCTGTCTGCAGGCTTCATGGGAGCCCCTTCCAGCAGAGCTCAGGGCTCTGCACACCCCCAGACTGGGTGCAAGCAGGATCTCCAAGGGAGGTCAGCAGCCTGTGTCCCCCTGCCAGGCCCAAGATGCCTCCCAGCTGCATGCAGCCAGGACATGGGGATTTTTTGCAATGACTGACAGACAGCACCAGGCAGTTCTCCCCATTTCATCCTCTCCAAGAAGGGCCTGTGGGATGCTCAGCCCCTTCCTTGCATTAGCCAGCCTCTCCCCTCCTTACACATCTCCCCCCACAGCAACAATGTGCAGGAGTAACACGAGAACTGGGTGATGTGGGAGAAGGAAGGAAGAGTGGGCATTCAGCACTTCCCTCCTCATAGGCAGGGCAGGGGCTGCTCTTCCCAAGGACACTGTCTTAGGCACAGCCCTTATTGCTGCAGGCAAAACCTTCTTGTCTGCTGCCCAGCTCTGCTCCCAGAACTGTGTTTGCACCAGGAGTTGCTCTCCACAAGCAATGCTGTTCTCACCCTAACCTGCAGTATCATGCCCAGAGCGCCTGTCCCATCGGTGCTACATCTCAGAACTGACATCAGGCACTGCAGATTACCATGCAGGTCAGAGATGAGGCCTCTCTGACAGCTCAGAAGAGAGATTCCTCCAGCACCTGGTGCAGGCTGAATGCCCCACAGCTGCCTCTCCACCTTCCATGGCATGCCCAGGCTCCCAGGCAGCCGTGCTGTTTCCAGCCAGCACGGAGGCTGCAGCCATAGTACTCAACAGGGAATCACAGCCTCTAGGAATGGCAATAAATCTCTAAAAGGCACGGCTCAAATTTCACAGTACCTATTTAATTCCCTTCCCTATTATCCCTGAGAATATTTTAGCAGGTCTTGGGGAGAGGAAGAGAAAATATAGATTGCATTTTAATTAATAATGGCTGCAATGCATGGCTGCCCAGGGCAGGTGGTGAGCCCAGAGCAGGGAGTTGTGTGGGACAGGAGGGGATGGCATGCCCAGGCACCTGAGGGCTGCTGTTTGGTCTTGTCTCAGGTGGCCCTGGTAGGATAGCTGAAACCAGCACCCACTGCCCAACTCCCAGGCAGGAGTAAGGATGCTCCACACCTCTGCAAGGCAGGCAGCTATTTTCCTCTTATCTTTTAAAAATCTTGGTGAGGACATTAGCTAGCCACAGCCCTGAAGCTCAGGCCCTGCTCTGACACAAGGTCAGACTCATACAGGAGTCTCAGAATGACCCTGTGAAGGAGGAGCTGCCCTGATGGTGGAACTGGGAAGTGAAGCTGCGTGGCCAGCCCCAGCTGCAGCACCTGGGGTGGCCAAAGCTCTTGGTTGCCAGAGGCTGGGTTCAGCTACGGCAGCCCCAAGCCTTTGGGCTGAGCAGAGGTGCTCCTTACTGTAGCAGCTCCCCAGCATTTGGCTATCCAGCTGCTATCCAGATCCACTGCAGTGACACTAAGCTCCTACCAGCCATTTGGGACTAACAGTGCTAGGAAGTGAGGTGTTTCCTCCAACATGCAGGAAACACATCTCGTCCCCTGATGGCTCCATGCCAGGTCTCCTAACTGCAACAGCAGCCTGGCCAGGAAAGCACCCTGGTTTGCACAGATATCAGGTGCAGCAGGAGTGGTTAGGAGCAGATCAGAGCTGCTCTCCCCATGAGCAAGCCTCCAGGGCCCCAGGGCATCCCTACAGCACAGCTGGACCACATCCCAATTCCACTGCACTTCCACAGCCTCGCTGAGGTCCGTGCATGTGGCACTTGTACCCCAACTTGAGTACTTGGTGTCTTTAGTGCCACAAGCCACTCCTCACAGTATGTGCAGGGCTGAGAAGGGCTCAGTTCAGTCACCCTGAAGCACCCTGCGGCTCCCAGGGCCAGGGTCAGCAGCCCAAGGGGTACTGGGCTGGTGTGGGAAGCAGCCTAAGGCACGATGGCACATGGGGCTGCCCTGCTCATGCTGCTGTAGGGCTGGAGCTGCACATCAAGCAGGCAACTAGCAATTCACTTTGCTTTCAGGGAAAACGGAGCAGTGAAGTCATGAGGGAGAGGGGCGAGAGGCACGCGTGTTGTGAGCTGAAGGAGAGATGGAGGGTACAGACTGCAAACGAGCATCCCCAGGGGCTGAATCCAGAGCATGTGCACTACCCAGAGCTCTTCTCTCTTCCCCATCCCTTGCCCCAGCAGCTGACAGAGGTGCCTCCCCTCACCCCAGGGGACACACACACTTGGATGCCCCGAGCAGACACCTGCACGCACATCAGCTCTTCACACGGGAGGCTGCTAAGATGCTGGATCCAGGCCTAGAAACCCAGAATAGGTCCCTCTTGAGGGATTGTCTCTCGATTTGGAGGGTCAGCCGTGTTTTAGGAGGTCTGATGAAGCAATAACAAGCAGGAATAAATCTCAGGGTGACACAGAGATTCAGAAGGCAACAGGGAGCTGCTGAGAGACCCCAGCCTCACGCTGTGCAGCCCAACCCTGCAATGGAGGGGGAGGTCATAGCCTGCTGTGACCAGAGCCCTCAGGCACCTGCTGGGAAAGGCCACACTGAGCTCCTACAATGCTGCCCAAAACCTGTCCTTTTATACACAAAACCCATGACGAACTGGGCAGGGGCACAGTGAGAGGCACACACAGACACGCTCAGCCCCTCATGCCTCTCTGCAGCCCGGGCACTGTGCTGAGGTTGCTGCTGTCAGCTTCCACCTCCTCAGCAGATGGGCAGCCCTCTGCTATCAGCATTTTGGGCTGCAGAAAGGTTTATTTGAGGCAGGCGAGGAGGGATCCCTGCTGAGAGGCTGAAGATGGGATTTCATCTTTGCATCTGGTTCAGCTTAAAAACAAAAAAACCCCTCTTGCCTGAGCTGCTATAGATACCAATAAATTGTGGATGAGCGAGGGGGCGTGAGGCAGATGAACACATCCTGCACACAGACACATCTCACAGCCACGGCTCCAGCTCTGCCTGGCTCCCAGAGCAGGGCTGAGGACCACCCTGGCTCAGGGAACCAGGCAAGCACAAACCCACCCAAGCAGTCAGACACGTGGCTGCTCTCGGAAGCACCTCTGCAGATCCCAGGTGCAGGAGATGCATCTGAGACCACATTCCATGGAGGATACCTTGCTGTCCAGTCCTTGCTGGCAGCCTCCTGCTGCCCCCTGGGCATGCCCCATCAGGTGGCACACAGTCCCAGCCCTGAATCTCCAGTGCAAGAGGATGCTATAGAGCAAAAGCAAATATGAAAGCCTTTACCACACCCTCCTCCACTGTGGCCACCCCATGACATGCCCAGCAGAAGGTTTGAGCCACTCAACTGCCACCTAGCTCTCAGCAGCCCCACTGCTGCCCTCAGCCATCCCAGCCTCTCTCCTGCTCACCTGAGGTGATGCTGGCTGGGGAGGGGAGCTGGCAGAGTGGGCTGAAGGGAGACAGCCGGGGACACCAGATAGAGCCCATCTCCTCCCCTGGATTTTAGTCATGAGGCATGACAAGTGGGTGAGCTACAGCCAGCCAAACAGCTCACCCAGTAGCCTCAGACAGCAAGAATGCAGGAGCAGCGTGCCTCTGCTGGGGGCTGGCCCCAGCCCACACGATGCTATCTTGTGCTCTAACCAGGCTGGGCAGGTTTGGGAAGGCCACGTGAGAGGATGCCCTTGGGTCCTCGAGTCAATGGGTGCCAGATGAACTCAGCAGAAGAGACTAGACTTGGGGTCCTGGCCAGAAGATGAAAACTGTTAGCTCATCATTTTTACTGAGGCCAGATTTCCTGCTAAATAGAGTCTGTGTTAAGGCTGGGAGACAGTCCGTGCTGCGTGGGAGTTCAGAAGGACTCTCCCCTCTGCTGCCAAAGCCCACCCGCCACCAGCAGCCAGGGCTGCAGCAGCCTGGCTGAGCTTTAGCAGGAGGGATCTTTCCCAGCTGAAAAAGGATAACAAAACCAACTCACAAAACCCCCCCAGAAAGCAGCAAAGGGGCTTTCTGAGGAAGGAAAAGGGGTAAAGGAGCTGTCAGCTGGTCTCCGACACGGTGGCATCTCCCGCTGGGCCTTGGAGGGGGCTGTGGAGTCAGTGCCAGGGTGTCCGGGATGGGAGCTGACACAATGGAAACATTCAGGCTGGTTCCTCACACGCACACAAACACACCAGACACAGCCAGGACAGAAAGGAGCTTATTTCTGGCTGATGCAGGGAGGGATTTTCTGTTTGCTGCTGTGTTTTGTGTTTGTGGCTTCCCGTCTGGAAATGCTTTTTCCCTTTAACCTCCACCCACAGGCCCAATGGATTTTGGGGCAGTTTTCAAAACATATGGTGCATACATCAACAACATAAAGGATGCTATATTTAACATATTACAAAGCAACCCCGGAGCCAACTTTTTTTTTTAAACTAGGGCAGTGTCTGAGAGTGAAAAATGTGGGGACTGAGGATTTTTCTATCCCAGATCAGCGAAACAGCCCCGTTAAATGAGATAGAGCCAGGCTGGCAACCTGCCACCTTGCAGCAGGCTGTTGCTCACATCGTCTGGTACCCACGTCTGGGAGAGCATCCACCTGGTTAGCCCATGTGTCTGCACTCTGCTTATTTCAGAGGGCTCACAAGTGCTGCTGAGCCCAGCACCTCCCTGCCCTGACCCCTCGGCTCAGCCTCCAGCTGATACTTGGCAGAGGATCCTGCTCTAGAAAAAAAACCCACCCCAGTTCCAAACTGTAATGCACTGAGCTAATTTCTTCCTGGTTTCTTCTGCGAGCAGTTGATTCCCTGATGGGCTGAACACCTCCTGTATTACTCCACTAATCGCTCTGTGTGTGTAGCACCATTTCTCTGGCCGACTGCAAGCGCCGCAAGGAAGAAAAATTCTTGCCTCTTGCAGGCCCAGGTTAGAAGAGCAGAGACACCTCCATGTCATTTCTCCAGGCTGGAGCTTGTTCACCCATTCTGCTGAGTGCAGTACACTCAGTTGTTTTATTTTAAACCATATTCAGGCTGGCATTGTAACCTGGGAGACTGCGTCATGGCCAGGGAATGAGGGGTGTTGGATTTGCTATTTTTAACTCCTTCTACTCCAGGGAGGGAATTGAAATCAAATCTCCATCCAGAGACACTGTATAGATATTAATGCAATGAAATGGGAATTCAGAGTGGAGGTGACAGCTGGCAAAGCGAGCCCTGGCGTCACAGAGGGGACAATCTCCCCCATAAATAGGATGTATGGAAGGAGTATATGTTACAGAACAACCTCAATGCCATCAGCACCTACTCTGAGAGACGGGAGGTTCTAAACCAGCTGCCTTCCAGCCAGTGCCATTCCAGAGGATGAATTACAGATCAGGGCTGGTGACAAAACACCATCAGGAGCTTCCTTGACAGGCTCCAAATTCCTCCATCTACTCTCACGTTCTGGGAAGGTGCTTTCTAAAATAACTGGGATCTCATCAGCTGTGCTCCTGGGAGCAGGGGGAACACAGCCCAGGGCTGCAGCAAAGGGCACTGCCACGTGCCCTTGGAGCCCTGCTGAAGGAAATAGCCCACAAAGTGTAGGGTCAGGAGAGACAAAACATACCCCTGCAGTCAAATAATACAGACTACCCCACAAAAACTCTGCAAACTCTCTTTCAGAGAAGGGCTCAGCAGAGTCCCAGCTCCCCTGGCCCCAGAAGGGTCCCCCCAGCTGAGAGCCATGCAGCATTGAGGGGGTTTACTGATTTTCTTAATCTGTTGTGATCCCTGCTCTAATTCTGTTAAAGATAGCAAATGGAGTCTTTAAGTGGTCATAAAAAGATTGTGCCCACCCCCCATGGAGCTCATTTCAGACACCTGGCCATGCATATGGGTGGCAGAGAGGAGAACACAGGAGGCAGCAGGGTGGTGAGGTGCAATGGAAGGGACAGCAGCACACCCAGGAGACCCCCGTGGCCAAGCCCCGTGGTTGCAGACAGCACAAGCACTGCAGGATGGCATAAGGCATCAGACACTGACCCACAGGCTCCTCAGGCCAGCGCTAGAAAACATCATGTCACCAGCCCCTCGCTGCCTGTGTCCATCTCACTCTCCCCATCCTTGATCCTTGCAGTTAAAGGGGTAAAAGCCTGTGGGACAGGGCATTGGTTTTGTGGGTTTTTCCCATCCCACCCCCCTCAAAGCTGTGAAGAACACAGCCCCTTGGCACCGCAAGGAGCAATAGAAAGACACCCCAGAGGGGATGCTCCCCTACCAGCAGCACCCTGAGACTGGTGATGAGGGGCTGGCCAAGAGCAGTATCAAGTACCCCATGGCAGCACCTGAGGCCTCTCTGCAAGCTACTGCCTCAATCCTAGCAGAGGTGGATCGTGGGTTCAGAGGGAGGGAACTTCCTCCCTGCCATGCAGGGATGCACTAAGGAGTCCCCAGGACACAGCCAAACTGGAACAGTCATGGGCCAGTCTGGTGCAGAGCCGCTGTGAAACTCTTGGCATCCTGCAGCTGCAAGCCCTGCCCCTGGCTGTCTCCTGGCACACACAGACATGTGTGGCCAGCCCCACCACCGCCTGGGTTCATCCTGCTGCCTGAGGAGAGGCAAATGCTCCTCAGGGCTCTGCAAGGGCTCCAAGAGCTCTTGACCAAGCTGGTGAGGTCTCCACCAGGTCTCACCCAAAGCTGTTAGCCTTTAGCTTCTGCCACGAGTCAGTTTCAGTTGGCCAGAAACAGAGCTTTCAATATTAAAAGACAGCAGTTTTTGCTCTTCTTACCATCTGCATGTTTGTGTATTTCCCCTACCACCGTAATTAGCAGGTTGGGCTCCAGCCAGGCTCAGGAGGAGATCTTAGTAGATGTCTTCCCAATGATTTGAACAGCTTCATTTCTTTTATGGCTCCCCTAGTGCAGTCACCATCACCAAGATCATCACAGCCCAAGCTGTCACTCCCAGCACCCCAGGAGCAGGCACAGGGAGGCTGTGCTCCAAAAAGCATCAGCCCCTGCAGCTGCAGGGACCAAAACTCGAGCAGCCAGGTGAGGGCTGAAGCCCCACACCATGAAAGGCAGCAGGAGGCTTGCTGTGCCCCTGCCAGATTCCCCAGCACGGGCTGGCATCACCAGCACCCCCAGAGCTCTGCCATGATGAGCCTGGCTCTCTGCCCTCTCTGGGTTGCACAGTCCTGTGTCCTATTCACAAAAACACTGAGATAGAGTAAATCACCACAGCCTTGACAACAGAGCCCAGCACCACCCTGCAGCTTGGAGAGAAGCTGGCAGCACCACATCCCCACCAGCCCAGGGCCAGCCACGTGACCTGTAGCATGTCCCTGCTTCTTCCCTCTCACCTATCTGCTGCCCCAAGGTTGCTCAGGTCTCAATCAAGCCCAACAAGACCTGAGTCTCCATCCCAGGCTGGTTCTGCATGGGTTTCAGCAACTAGCTGATTCCCCAGAGGCTGTGCTGCCATTCAGAGGGATCTCAACTGGCTTGAGAGTTGGGCAGAGAGGAACCTCATGAGGTTCAAGGACAAGTGCAGAGTCCTGCAACTAGGTAAGAACAACCCCATGCACCAGCACAGGCTGGGGGTGACCTGCTGGAGAGCAGCTCTGCAGAGACAGACCTGGGAGTGCTGGCTGATAATAAGTTAACCATGAGCCAGAAACATGCCATTGTGGGCAAGAAGGCCAATGGCATCCTGGGATGTATCAGGAAGAGTGTGGGCAGCAGGTCAAGGGAACTTCTGCTCCCCCACTACTCTGCCCTGGTGAGGCCTCATCTCGAGTCCTGTGTCCAGTTCTTGGCTCCTCAGCTCAAAAGGGACAGAGAACTGCTGGAGAGAGTCCAGCACAGGCCACCAAGATGATCATGGGACTGGAGCATCTTTCATATGAGGAAAGGCTGCGGGAACTGGGGCTGTTTAGTCTGGAGGAGACTGAGGGGAGATCTTATTAGCATCTACAAATATCTAAAGGAGGTTGGTCAGGAGGTTGGGGCATCCCTTTTTTTGATGGTATCTAGCAACAGGACAAGGGGTAATGGGATGAAGCTGGAACACAAAAAGTTCCATTTAAACATAAGAAAAAACTATTTCACTGTTGAGGTGAGGGAGCCCTGGCACAGGCTGCTCAGGGAGGGTGTGGAGGCTCCTTCCTTGGAGGTCTTCAAGACCCGCCTGGACACATTCCTGTGTGACCTGATCTAGGTGAACCTGCTTCTGCAGATGATCTCTAAAGGTCCCTTCCAACCTCACCATTCTATGATTCTATGAACTGCCCCTCTCTCCCCACACAGCCCCATGCCCACACACCTTTGGCAAGCCCACGCTGCTCTGGGTGCTCAGCCTTCTCCTGCCCTCACTGCCAGCCCCAAGAACAGTCCAGGCAAGGCCATTCAGAGAGATGTTTGCCAAGCACTTGTGTGTGAGCAGCTCTGGCAGTGGAAAGCTAGGATGTGCCGGGCTCTCCACGCGGGACCACGGGAGAGGAGTGTTGTGTTACTGTAACTGCTCCGCCTTGCCAAACCATATTCTGGAGTCGGGCTGTCTGATAAACAGACTTGAGCTTGCACATACACAGACAGCTGCCTGAGGCAAACAGCAGGACAGAAATGTACAAGCAAATCTGGCAACTTGATGTGAATCAAATGTGCATCTAATTGAGATTTATAGGGGGGGTTGCAATAGCAATTGATTATCAAAATCAGATTATTTATGGGGGTTTAGCAACTATACAGGAGATTAATGTTGTTCCCAGAATAAATCCTCAGTCAATATGTTTCCCCAGTAATCAGCTAATAACATGTCATCCTAATTATCTCATAAAGGGGCACAGAAGCTCTGAAAAGATATATTGTTGTCTGCAAATCAGCACCAGAAGGCCACAAGCCACACTCTGCCTCCAAACCACAGCTCCCCTTGTGTCCTGCAACACCAAACTCAGGCCAGGGGACACATCGAAGGCTCCACTGATGGCCTCACACCTCCACGTCATGGGCAAAGACCAGACTTAGGATCAGACAACACTTTGCCCCAAGACAGAGAGGTTTGCACCCCGGGCTCCTGAGCCTGGCAAAGGCAAGAGCAAGTCACTGCAGTCACTTGCGTGCCAACAGGTGATGACAGCCAGAGGAGAAATAGCATGGCTCCTAGGATGGGTAAAGGAAGCTTATTCCCAAGAGCAAGAGGAAAGGTGCACAGGTCCTGCAAGGGGGTACAACTCCCTATTTACACAGTTTTATACTCCTCTCTGCTGGTGGTGCCTCATTCAGTCTGAAGAGGCTGCCCATGCTGCAGCAGCTCCTCTTGTTTCCTTAAGTACTACTCACTCACTAAAAAAAATAACAAAAATGTATTGAGGATTAAGAGTTTTGGCAGCAAGAGGTGACTAAATCTGTGCCATGTGGCCAGGCCTGCCAGTTCCTGCCCCAGGCTGTATAACACAAGGAGCTGCACAGCCCCATCCTTAGATGTTGAGAGCCATCCCATGCCCTGCCCTCTCCCCAGACACCAGGATGGGTCACAGGGATGTCTCCCCAGACCTCCATTCCCTGGGAGGAGGCAGCAGCTTTGAGGGGCAGGAGGGTGCCCTGCTGCTTCCCATGGCCAGGGCAAGCACAGGACCACTACTCCTGGATGCAGAGATGCTCTGGCAGTCACCATGGCAACCCCGGTACACAGCCAGGGCGAATAAAGCTGACAGGAGAGAAACAGACAAAAAGCAAAGAGAAGGAAGGAGGCAGGGGAAGCAAAAAGAGAAAGAGAAGGAAAGGGAAACCACTTGAAGTCATGGAACAAAGGGTGCAGCAGGAAGGAGTGATGGGGTGGGAAGTCACAGGTGTTGTAGAAGAGGAAGAGTTGCATTTAGGCTGCTCACCTTGGGATGACCTTCAGCAAGGTGGGCCAGGGTGTGCACCACCAAGGCATTGTCTGTCAGCCCTGCTGCCACTGTCCCAGCAAAGGGTCCCTCCAGGACATGGTGTGTGTCCCCTGGCAGCTCCCAGGCACGCAGCCTGAGCTGTGGGCTATCTCACTGCAGCATGGGCCAGGAGCCCTCCCCATGCCCTGAGGCAGCTTTCAGCTCCCAAACTGAAGAGTGCCTTAAGGTGATGGAGAGATGGGTGTCTAGGGTCAGGTTACTCAGCACCCTCCTTCTGCTGCTAGTAGAAATAGATGGACCCAGCTTTTGGGTCACAGCACATCACCTCAGGGCTGCCCACATTCCCTGTCCATACTGCACCCCAGTTTTAGGGTGCCATTTTCTCAGCCCTGCTGTGCCACCTCTTTGTCCTGCTACTTTCCAAGCACAGCAAGGCTGCCTGCACCTCGAGCCGCCAAGAAGATATTTCAAAGGCCAGACTACCAAGACCCTCCAGCTGCCTACAGGACCCTTCAGAGCAACAGTCAGTCCTGACCCACAAAGCTGAGCTACCTCCATGTCCAGAGGTAGCGGGGGACAAAGGATGCTTTGTTGCATGGCTTGGGGCTCACCTGAAGCCCCAACCCAAGGTCAGGGAACAGAGATGCAGCCATAAATACATTGATGTAAGCCCCTGTACTGCAGGAATACAAGCCGTGTCCACTGCCAAAGCATGTTCTGCTCTCGCTTCTCCATCCCACCTCATGAAAGGCAGAGAGTTTAAAACCAGACATCAAGGTTTGGGTCAAAAAACAGCAACTCCAACCTCTCTCAGTTGGAATGGAAAATAACATCCCACTTGGCTGTTTATTCTAATGAAAGAACAAACCCCAAAGGGAAGCTCCCCCAGCGCTGAGCTGCCCTCACCATGGCTGAACAGTAAACACAGAAACAGGCTCTTGCAGGCAGGCAGCGAGGGCTGGGGTGGTGCCTCAGCCCACTGAGCATGGGGGTGACAGGAGGGACCTGTGGAGCAGGAGGTGGTCAGCAGGGCTAGCTGTGCATGAAAGCCTGGGAGGAACAGGAGAGAAAACTTCAGGGAAAAGCACTGGGGGAAACAGCTCAGCCATTTTAGCAAAGAGCAGATGAGAGAAGCCACTGAAGTAATCAGCACGGATGCTATAGGATGAGCTGGAGCAGGGCAGCAGGTAATGGGCACCCAACAGCTGCTGCTGTGGGAGATGAGCACCCAGCCTGCTGCAGCACAGGGCTGTCTCAGCAGGTAAAAGCACACACCTCTACACCAGTGCTCACAGCACAACACTAAGGGGGCTTCAAATTCCCCCAGCCACAGCCAGGGCCCTCGCTGGCAGGACATGGGGCAGCCCGGCTATGGGGCCAAGAGGTGCCAAGCAGGGCTGGGTGCTGGGCAAGGACAAGGTAAGCTGGGGACAGCAGAGGACACAGGAGGATGAGGCACACCTAGAACAATAAACTCTGATTCTGAGGTGTTTGGACACAGATATCATCCTCTCCCCTCCTCCTTCCCTCACTTGTGCTGCATACGCCCAGAAACCCAACCTCAAAAGGAGGGGGAGCTGCCAGCATAGGGAGCAGCAAACACACAGCATGGCTGTCTACTGCTTAAAAGCCTTTTGTGCCTGTATTCAGGGCCAGGGGAAAAACAGCCATCAGCTATCAGGCTGGAGGCAAACAGGCCAAGCCCTGGCATGAAGTCCTGCTGCCCAGCAGCTCCCAACACTGACCAGCCTTGGAGATTTAACCTTCTCTCCTGGACAGGGTGGGTTTAGCCCTCCCCATCCCACCTCCTTGCTATATATACACGTAAATAAATCCATCTGTGTACACTAAGCAGCAGAGATCCTCTTAACCCTCCACGCTCCTCACTCCAGAGTCAGGGCTAAGCACTGCTGCCCGTGCCTTAGGCACAGGAATTGGGGCATCCTCCAGCAACAAACCCATTGATGCAGCTCAGCTGACCCATGCTGAGGTCACAGATCCCTTCCCTGCTGAGATGTCCTTCCCTAGCTGAAGCGACAGCCTGTGCCCAGCAGCCTCTGGAAACCACATCTCCCAGCTCCTCATTAGTGCCAATTAACAGGCAATCAACAGGCCCAGGCACAGAGCTGGCACTTTCCAGGGAACAAGTCCCCTTTCAACAGGGGAAAATGAACATGTGCTTTGTGGTGCACGTTTTTGGCTTAATTGAGCCACAACCTGCCTGCCAATGAACAGAATGCTTTCCCAACCGGACCCTCTGTGCCACCTGACCAGCAGAGCAGGGAGCAAGGGCTGAGGCAGCAGCAGACTACCTCTCTTGGCAAAGCCCTGCTCTGCCACCTGCCCACAGATGCCCCCACAGCAGCCCAAAGGGCAGGCAAGGTGGGCACAGGGTCTGGGTGTACCCCCTGCCTTGGGGAGGGTAACAGGCACTTGCCAGCAAGGACTGTGCTGCTGGCTCAGAACAACCTGCTACTCCAGAAGTTATTTGAGACCAGGTGAGAAGCTCTTCAGAGTCAGCAGAGGCCAGCCATGCACCTCTTCACCCTGCCCATGCTCAGGGCTGCCCCAGGGTTTGATGAAGGAGGTAGGGTACAGACCTCAGCACACACACAGGACGGCTGGGCTTGGACTTCAGCTCCCATGCTACAGTGTTGGCGGGGGAAAAAAAAGAGCAAGCAGCTGTGGGCTTGAGAAACACAGCAAGATCAGTGCAGAGAGGAGCAGCAACCCTTTGCAAGAGGCCAGCACAAGGATCGGACAGCACATGCTCTCCAGCTTTGCCATTCCCCGGCCTGGAGCTGGGCAGAGCTAACCCATCACCAGCCTCTGCCTTCCTGGGTGTTTGTCTGCTGATGAGGAGGGGAAAAAAAAAGGCAAGAAAACAAGAGGATGTGACAGGCTGGCAAGTTTGACAGAGGACTCTTGTTAGCAGCATTTTTTCCCCTGTAGTTGGAGCAGGGGCACGGCCAAGGAATGCTTCCCAGCAGCCTGCACCCAGCGAGCGTGGCTGCACAGAGCTTCCAGTGCCAGGGACACAGCAGGGGTGGGCAGCAGTAGCTGAGGCGGGGGTCTGAGAGGACAGAGATAGCAGGGCTGATGGCTTCTGCCACACCATGAGCTCCATCCTCATCCTCCAGGATGCTCCTGTTGCCTCTGTAGCACAAGGGGTGCATTGGACCCTGCACTGTGCCTGAGCTTGGGGTGCTTGTCCCCGAGGCTGCGAGCATATAGTGGCTTGTGCTGCCAGGTGTTTGTGGCCACGGCTCTGGGCCAGCATGGGTACAAGCCTGCAGCTCAGCTGGGGCCTGGCAACGTGGGCATCAGCAGTGGCCACAGCAGGGTCTCTCCAGGGGAAGAAGAGGAAGGATCTGGCAGATCTCTGAGCTGAGTAAGAGCTCTAAGTGCCCAGTGGCTCTGCTGTACCAAGCGCAAGCCAAAGCAATTAGCATTTCTTGGAGACACTCTGTGTAATCTTTTCTGAGTGATGGGGAGAGCTGCCACAAGCACAGGGAAGGGCCTGGAGCCGCTTCCCAGAGCTGAGGAGACACTGTGCTGGCAGTGATGAGAGGCAGTGTGGGGCTGGCCCTCTGAAGAGGCCTCCAGCCAGCAGCTCTGGGCCCACAGCTCCAGCTAGGCACTGGGGAGCTGCACCCTCCCCCAGCCACAGCCCCAGAGCCATCACCACCAGCTGCTTGCCTCCAGGTGCTGCAAGACAGAGAGGCAGCTCAACATCTTGGAGCACAGCACAGGTGAGAAAAGGCCACCTTGGGAAAGGCCAACCTCATCCATCAGCTCCTAGGTATCAGCTTGAGCCTGGAGGCAGGCAAGGAGCACAGATGAGCCTGGAGCTGTTTGGGGAATCACACAAGAGCAGCAACAGGCAGCCCAGGCCAGCCAGCCAAGAGTCATGGATTATTTTTAACAGCTACTTGTAGAATGCAGTGAGAGCCCACAGGAGAGACAGCCCGAGCTGATGCTCACCCCATCCCTCTCCCCAGCACGTGCAAGCAACATATCTCCCAGCCCAGCTTTTTATAGGGTTTCCCATTCCTGCTGGGCACGCAGCTCAGTATGACCACACCACCCCTTCCCTCAGTAATCACTCACATGCCGTTCACTAAAGTCTTTCCATTCCCTCTCTAGCTGTTTCCTATTCTCCCCTTATTAGGGATCCACCTACCTATCCATCTTCTCATCCTCTCCCCCTCTGTGGCTATTTTTAAAGTGCCATAAAAGCTTTCAACTGGTAGCACCCGCAGGGATGTGAGGGATTTTATGTGTAACCCATCACGAGCCATCAGCACCACATAACTCACCATGCAGCCAGGGACTTTTTTTTTGTTCCAAGGCAGGGGAGGGGAGAACATCCACGCTCAATCCCTCAGCTCTCCATGGCCAGCTCACCCAGGCACCTCCCATCCCTGAGGGAAGGATCAGGTCCAACTCATTCCTCTCCCAAAGGGGCAGTTGGGCCAGATGGTGGGACAACAATGCAAGTCCTCTCCTGTGGCATTTGTGTGTGTATGAAGGGATTGCTTGAGGAGCATCCAGCTTTGTGCTCTAGCATCTGCCACCACATGAAGGAAGGTTTCATTGCTGAGAAGATGGCTGTGTTCCTTCCTTCCTCCCTGTATGCCCATGCAAACTGCCACACTGCTTGGTTCCCATGCTGGCTGATGGTTTAGAGGCGGGGGTGTGTTGGTGCTGCTAGCAAAACTCTCCCCAAAGGCACAGCCTGCCCCAAGAACTGAAGCTCTGGAGACAGCCTGGATAGGAAGGACCAAGGTTTTCCTTATCAACCCCAACTTCCAGCCTGGATGGAGGGTGTGAAGCAGCATGCAGGGACCACACAGGCATTGCACCAGCACCACAAAACCCACTTTTCCCTCTCTGATCTGCTTAGTCCCTACAGAAGAGCTGCTTTCCCCTTCCCTCACAAAAATCTGACCAGAGCCCTGACACACATACCAAAGCTTCCTTGCCCCAGCCCATCCCTGCCACCTACACCCCAGCACGGCTTGGCAAGAACTTGAGGCAGGTTGCTAAGTCTTTGCAAGCAGGGAGGGCTCCCTGGTGCCAGCTGCCTGGTGCCAGCTGGGATTAGGCCCTGCATAGCCTGAGAGGTGTCCCAGGCCGTGCTAATGCGCTGACACGCTCCCAGAGCCCTTCACACCATGGGCTGGCTGCAGCTGCCACCAAAGCAGCAGCTCCCCAGGAACCCAGCTTGGGCACAGCCCTCTCAGACGGTGCTTGGGTGACGCGGCTATTTATAGCATAGAGGAGGTTAGAGGGAGCTCATCTTACCTCCTTCCACCTTCTTCATCCTCTGAGCACCAGGAGCTGATACAGAAGGTGCTGAGGGCTGTGGGGTGATGGGGAGGGACACCCCACAGCCCCTGGCATGGCACAGGGAGGGAGGGGTTTGCAGGGACCAGCGCTGTGCTGCGATCTGAGTGGCAGAGGAGAGGCTCTGTGAGCACAGAGAGAGATGGGGAAGCCTGTACTCTATCATACTCTGAGGACTGCTGCAATACGAGCAGAGAGGAGGAAAATCCGGAGCAGAGCTGCCTGCTCGGCTGGCAGAAGCTGGCACCAAGCCTCACAGTATGCTGCCTGGACCTGGCTCCCGCCCTGCCCAGAGTGCTGCCCTACATGGGCTGCATTTGAGCTGGGTGCTGAGGGCAAGTGGGGTCTGCACTAACCTGGGGGAGGCTCTGCCTGCCCCAGCCCCTGTTTCTTTGGTCTATGGCCTTTCCATGCCTTTGCTGTACAAGGCACTCGGCACCTGACCATTGATCTCCAGTTTGCAGGGCATGTGCTGCAAGGTCCTTCCTGGAAGACCAGAGACCTGTTTGCTGCTGTAGTCACACACAGGTACCCTGGCTGATGCAGACTTTGCAGCCACACCAGCCTGCTGAGAAAGCCACTCACCAACCCAGCTGGGCACTGCTGTGGCCAAACCAGACAGAGGTTATTTTACCAGGGATGAGAAAGTGATTCAGGGCAGCAGCAACTGACAGACAAGCCTTGATCCTGCCCTGCCTCATGGCCAAAGCAAGGAAGCCTCTTCTTTCAGAGATGGGCTGCCAGGGGGAGGCAGCTACCCCTCTCCCAGCTCTGGGGCTTTGATGGGCTGCAGCTCCTAATGTGCAATAGAAAAGGCTTTCAGACACAGCTTCCTTCTCTCCTCTTCTTAAGGTTTTAACAGGGTAAAGTTCTTGACCAGGCAGTGAGACACAGCTACCATGGGCTGGCCACCCTGCTGGGACCCTGCCTGCCTCTGCTGAGAATCTGAACTGGGGAGCAGCTGCAACTGGGAGATCCCCACCATAGCAGCCAACGTGTCCCAGCAAGTACTGCTGAGCCACAGAACATCCCACTCAGGCCCTCGGCTGCTTTAAAAATAGCTCTCCTTTCACAAGCAAGTGCCCCAGACTGGGTAGCCCTCCCCAGGGTGCCTCTGTGCAAAGGAGTCCCCAGGGCTGCTAGGGGGTGAGTGCCAAGAGGAAAGCAGACAGGTCTTCAGGGTCAGCTAGTACAAAACACAGGTGCTGGGAAGGACAGAGAGGGCCTCACAACGTGCCTCCATGAGTGAGATGCCACCAGCATGTTTGTGAGGGGTGCTGTGCATCCAGGGGCAGACTGCAGCCTGGATGCGTGTATCTGGGCCACTGTCATAGAATTCACTACTGTGAGAACAGCTCAAGCCCTAAAGCTTCAATTCAGATTGCAACGTACTCTGAGGCTGAGAAGGGTTGTAGGGCTGGCAAAGCCCTTCTTTCCCCACAGCACTCTGGTGCTCTCCAGATTGCATCACTTGTTGCAAAGAAGAAACACAGAAGCCAATAGAATGGCTTCAGACCCTCAAGCACATGCTCCTCCCTCCCACTGTCCTGTTCCTTAGAGAAACCTTCCCTCCAAGGACTCTCTCAGTTGTCCAAGTCTCAGAAACAGGATGATTCAAAATGGAAGTGGAACAAAATGTCCGTGAACAGAAAAACAAGTGATGCTTGGGGCTCGGAGGACCTTGCTTCTGAGAGGGGAAGAAGAAACGAAGGTCAGACAGGCTGTATAAGGAAACCATGGCACCAGCTCCTTGTTCTTTCAGGCTGCTGCCCGAGGCAGTGCAGAAGGCACATCAATTGCCAGGCCAGAGCTTATGGCTCGTACTGCTAAAGCATTCAGAAGACTATACCCAAAAATCAAACCTGCATGTATGAACTACAGCCCACCAAAAACATGAGCCCTCATCAAACAAATGGGAACTGTGCATGCAAGCCTGCTGCCATGATAGGTCAGTCTGGTGTTGATAAGCTTCAGACAGACCCTTTCTAGGAAGCAAAGTATGTCCATCAGTCCACTCCAGCTCTTCTACTTCCCCACAGTGATTTACTGAGCCTACAGATACAAGAGGCAGAGATGCTGGGCACACGAGGGCCTGGGACAGCCTGGGTATCCTCCAGGCAAAAACCACCTTCCCTGCTGCAGGCTGCCAGTCACATTGCCACACTTGCCTCGAGCTACTCATAAACTTCCTGGGCCTGAAACATCCAGACTTGGGCTCTGTCTTCCCTATGGCTACTCCCTACTTTTGTTCTGCAAAGCTCTCTCCTTCCCTCATCACTCTCCACCCGAGTCCTTTCCATCGCCAGTCTACCCTCAGGATGCTTTCTGGAGGTGCTGCCAGTGCTCATAACCGAGAGGCACTGATGTATTTAGTCTAAAAATATCCAATTAGATGTTCCAACCATTTCATTATGGCACCATCATGCTGGGACTGCAGGGTCTGGCAGGAACTTGGTAGCTTTGCCTTTGCTCCTTCGCAGAGAGTAAAGACAGCACCATATTGCCTCCTTGCTGATAACAGGACAGTCAGTCATTAGCCCAGCCTGCTGGCATCACAAATACAATTATCTGCCTAAACCAATTGTCACTTGGTCATTAGAAGACTTGCTATTTATTTTATAAGAGCGAGGTAGGCCCTTGAAATAATTCAATTGCTTCCATTGACATTACAGCGTGCACTTCATTGGCCTGCAGGGCCACTTTCCATGGCTTCTGTGCTTCCTAGGGCAAGCTGCCAAGAGAGACGGTTTGCAGGAGAGCCTGAAGGAAGCTTGGTGAGAGCACACAGTCCACCAGCCTGAGGACAGACAGAAGCTGCCTGGGCTCTGAATTTTCTGGCACCAAAGTGACTACAAGGGATGAATTCCCTTTGCTCTTCTGCCCAGAAGAACAGAGGGGACAATTTATATCAGGTTGTTTGTGGCATAGTCAGGCTTGGGTGCTAACTGAGAAGGCCAAGATATGGGTGGAGAGCCTAGAGCTCTCCTTGGTGCCCAAATTCTGCAGAACACAGTGCTAGAGGCCTCCTTGGAGAGACATGGAGGCTAGGTGATGTTCATGGCTGGGTTTGGAGACAACATACTAGGAAGGCAGCTTTTCATCTCTTGCAAGACTGTCTTGCCTGTGTCTCTCCTTTCTCCCCTGTCCTACTTGTACCCATGCCTTGCCCTCTGAGTCTGCTCAGAGGAAGAGGGAAGGAATTGTGTGTGAAACCAGCTCCTTCTGCACATCAGGAGCTTCAGCCCATCCAAAGCTGTGCTTTGTCCCCAGCTCACTGCACACCTGTGGCAGCCTCCAGCACTGCAAACACAAAGAGGAAGCCTCTGTTGACCAGTAACTACAAGTTCTATGACTGAAAAAGCTCATCTGTACCCTTACCCACCCAGGCCTGGTGTCACCCCTGCAAAAACTAGAGTCTCCTCACAGAGAGGACACTAATGGGCTGATCCCTCCAGGATCACTGCACCTCTGAACACAGGAGAAACGTCATCTCGCCCTCAGAAGGTCCTATCCCACTAGGTGGAGAGGGCTTGTGAATCATCCAGCCTAATGAGCTGTACAGAGCAGCGCTGGAGCTCCCAGAGACGGGAGGCACCATGTGATTCCTCCTTAATTACACAGGGACTTAATAGAGTTTGCTAGTAAACACCTTGTAACCACATGTGCTTGGAGATTACTGGGTAATTACGCTTAGTGGATCACCATGTAACAGGGAGCACCATGTAGGAAAGACAAAAATAACCAAGTGAACATGCTGCATTCATCAGTATCTGTCACAAAGCCTTCCTGTCCAAATGCTTAGCTGGCCAGCCTTTGTTCATGTCTCCTTCCCTGACTTTCTGGGACTAGGGATGCCTCTGAGCAGGCAATTTGAGAGGTGCCAGGGGTTGGGATGGTCTGGGAAAACTTTCCACTTTGCATACCAAACCGTCTGCAAGAGCTCCCCATGCTCCAAGAGGCCAGCAGCTGCTCAGAAGCGGATGGGGAGTAGGTGGTAACAGTTCCCCTCACCCTGAATTCACTTGCCATGGTGACAGATCCTGGTCTCCCTCTTCAGGCTGCATGTTGGAGACAGCAAGGAGTCTGGAAGATCTCCAGTTTGTGAGCCAGTTTCAATCACCTGTTGCAACACAAATGCCATTCGTGCCAAACCTGGTTTGACCCAGGAGTTGCCTGGGGTTTCACCTCTCCCAGGAGTTGTGTTTGCTCAGACTCCAGCAGCCCAAAACAACAAGGTGCACCTTGGTCATGGCAAGACCAGTGCCATGAGTTCCAGCAGCCCTCCTCCTGCCCCAACAGAGCTGGGCCAAAAGAGACAATGAACAAATGCCATTTCACATGGGTATCATCAGGCTGGCCTCACTGCATGGGCCCACAGCACCCAAACCTGATGGCTCCCTTCAAAGCAGCAGAAAAGATTATTCACACTCAGTTCAGCGAGTCTTAAATCCCTGGGGCAGTTGAACAGCTTTAACCCTTTGCCTTTTAATGAGCACAGACACACCACTGGTCACATTAAGCTTGAGGGAGGGCATGACACCAGTTTGAGGGAGAGGTGGGTGATTTTAAGGGATGCTCTCTTGGACAAAGGTTTGTACTACAGGATCCAGCTTCAACAGAAATGCAGGGCAACACTGATAGACCTGTTTACAAATGTATGAATCCATTTGCAACCAATTAGCAGTGCTAACCATAGTGGGAGGTATAAATAGCATAGCTAATGTAAATATCAACACCATGCCCTCCAAATGTTCACCACGCATGTGGTGAGCCTAGGAGGAGCAGCCACCTTCCTGGCCAGCACAACCCCTGCATCCTCAAAGCCACCTGGTCTGCTCTGCAGCCTCAGGATATGAGTTTACATCCATAACCAAGGGCCTTTTCCTCTTCCCCTTAAAAGCAAGATTTCCATATGGCTCTGCCTTCCCTGCATCATGGGAGAGATGACGACATGGTAACTCCAACTTTGAGACCCACACCAGGGTGGAAAGGAACCCCCAATCCCCTCAGCAAGGGCAGGTCAGAGTCCTGTGTGCTGTGCATGGATCATCTTCAGATGTTTTGCACAGTAGGGTGGCCCACAGCCTCAGCTTTCCTACCTCACATTAGCTTCAGACAGAACACAAGCTTTACAAAAATACACCAAGTGGAAAGGAGTGGTAGCAATTCACAGATCAGATAGTGGTATTTTATTCTCATCCACCCCCAAAATTTTGGTCCTGCAGTCACAGGGATACCTGTGAATCATCATTCCCTATACAATCTGGCTTCATCACCCATCCTCCTCTTCTGTCTCCCACTCTCCTCAGATCTGCACAGGTAGAGTCCTGCACACCACGGCAGAGACCAGACCAGGGCAGCTGGAGCGCAGCTGAGCCTGCCAGCTGGGTTCCAGCAGCACATCCCAGCTCTCCCTCACTCCAGGGGCTGGGGGGAAAAAAAAAAGAACCAACCAAAATCCCAAAGCAGAGAGTAGTTGGCCATGCCTGGGCGGCAAAGCTGCAAGCAGAGCTGGGAAGCCTTTAACCAACAAGTGGTACCAAGCTTCCCTAGCAAGAGGCTGCAAGAGCCATTGCAGGTCACTGCCAGGTAGCACCAGTGGGGTGAAATAGAGATGGCACAGAAGGCACTGACACAAGGTGCCTGGGCTCCTTTTTTTGCCTTGCAGGCACACAGACCTGAGGGAAACAGGCTGGGTAGGGATCACACAGCTGGGGGAGGCAGCAGCAAGAGGGCAGACACAGTTTTTGGCAACGTTCACACCAGTCACAGAACATGCTGAGGAAAGAGACAGCGTTGCTCACAGAAGTAGCTAGGAGAGGATGGCGCCACTGCTAAGAACATCTGCCAGCATTTGGGTATGGCAAGCCCTGCTTGGGGTTGCAATGGCAAGCTCTGCAGGGTTTGCACAGCCCTTGTACCCAGAGGGACCATAAGTCACCCATAAGTAATCAGCCTATAGCACAGGAAGATGCCAAAAGGTCCCAAACCTTTACTTAAGCCCTTGTGTACTCAGAAGCAACGGCAATATTTGGGCAAAGATTGCAAAACCATCCCAAGGGCTGGGCAAAAGCCGTGTTAGCAGCCTGCTGCAGAAGCTGAGGCACGGCCAAGTGATGTGCCTGAGGTCACAGAGCAAAGCAGTGGCAGAAGGAGCAGCACCTCCCACGAGGCTCCCAGCTCTGTGCTCGCTGCCTGCCCCACGGCCTCCTCCCGTGAGTCACGGCAGAGCAACAGGCAGGCGGCACGTTCCTGCTGGCACCTCTCTCTGCATGGGGGAGGACCCAGGGAAGGAGATTTGCAGCGCAATCAGATAGATAGAACACACCAGTACTGTAAACAGCCCTTATCAAGGTGGAAAGGAATCCCAACAGGAATCAACATGCACTTGACAAAATCGGGTTAGAGGAAGCTTAACAGTCCCACTTGACCGCTGTGGTCACTGACCCCAGCGAGCACCATGTGCCATCCCCCAGCCCTGTGCTTATCACCCTGTGAGGCAGAGGAAGAGCCCTTTGTTAGCAGGCATCCAGGTGGCTCAGAAAGAATAAGTCCCTATTGTTTCCTACCTGGGCACTGCCAGCCACACTCCCTCAGGATGGGGGCTAGCTCCTGTCCCAGGTGTGGCTCCTGCAGAGGACACCCAGAAAGTTCTCACCTCTGACACAGCCCAACAGAGCTGGAATCGCCTGTTCTGTTGCCTTGCAGCGTGCCAAGGCATTTTTCACGGTGTTTTGCTTGGGAACCACCCCAAGCCCTCAGATTGAGAAACCTCAACACACCAATGCAATGGAGAAGTCACTGCTCTGTTGCTGTCTTCGTGGGGGAGTCCTGCTTTGGCAAAGCCTGGAGGACCTGCAGGAGGGAGAGTACCTTCCCTGGGCTGGTTATCTCAGGGGGAAGACCCTCAGGTGGCCATCTGCATCAAGTCCTTTGGCTGGGGGCTCACTGTTTTTAAAGGAATGGATCAAATCCATGCTAGTGGGGTGGGTACAGCTGTCACACATCAGTGTCACACATCAGTGAGGGGAAAAAAAAAAAAAAAGAGACTGATTGTGACTCGATCAAACCTGATCAATCTTTCCAGACTTTGCAACAAGGAAACAAAAGCACAAGTAACCAGACTAGTAGTAGGTTCCAGTTCTCATCTTATGCAGCACATTTCCAAGCTCTGCTTCTTTAGAAATTCATAGTGCATGAGTGCCTCTGTCCCTGGCGCTCTCACACACACAATAGAAACACCCACATCCCCAGACACAGAAGGTACTTGATTTTCAGTGTTGCACCTGTGCTTTGCTCAGGTCCCTGGTTTCTGGGTCTCTCCCTGTCTCTCCTCCACATCGGCTGTTCCCCACTATGTCCATTTATACAGCAAGCGAGCCTGCTGCCTGTCAGAGGGCTCCTGGCTCCCTCTCACCATGTTGCATAGAGACATTTAAGCCCATGATCTGCCCTCCAAACCTCAGAAATACGAGCCAAGAAAAGTACTCAGAGAAGATAAGCACTGGGGCTTAGCCAAGACGAGACAAGGGCCAGCAAAGCCAGAACGAAAAGGCAGGCAGGAAAATTTTAAGACATCCCCCCCCCCCCCCCCCCCCCCCCCCCCCAACCCCACCCCCCCCCCCCCACCCCCCACCCCCACCCCCCCCCCCCCCCCCCATTAGGCTTGTCAGCCCTGTCGTGACATTTTCTTTCCAATTCCTCGCAGCCAGATCAGTGCGATGCCAGCTCCACTCCCAAGCAAAGGCAAGGGAAAGCCGTACTTACTGCTAGCGCTCATCTCGCGGGTCCTCCTCCGTCCTTCTCATTCAACAAAAGGGGCAAAGATGCTCTTTAAATCCTCTTTTTCCTCCGTCCCCTCCCTCGCGTCAGCGGGAGGGGGGGCCTGTCTCCCGCCTAGGAGAAACGTCTGTGTGCATGAGCCCGCTAACGCATCCCAGCGCGGCTCCGGCTGCCGAGCCGCCGGACGCCAAGGTCAAGGCTGAGGCTGCCGGGCGGGGGGCGAGGCGGGAAGGGGGCCGGGCGGGACCGGCCCGGGGGAGGGTCCGGCGGGGGTGAGAGCCGCACGGTCCCGGGCGAGGCGGTGCCATACACTGCGGAGCGCGGCCGCTGCTCTTATAGCGGGTGTGGAGGCGCGGCGGGGCCCNGCTCCGGCCCCGGCCCGGGCTCCGGAGGGCGGCTGCGGGACGCGCCGCTTCGGCACCGCAACCATCTGCCGGGCACCGCCTGCCCGCGGTCCTACCTGCTGCCCGGCCCTGCCCATTGCCCTGCCCAACGTCCACTTGCTGCCCTACCTGCTGCTCTACCTGCTGCCCGGCCCTGCCCGCAGTCCACTTGCTGCCCTACCTGCTGCCCTACCTGCTGCCCAGCCCTGCCTGTAGTCCATCTGCTGCCCTACCTGCTGCCCGGCCCTGTCCTCTGCCCTGTCTGCAGTCCTGCCCGCTGCCCTGCCTGCAATCCAGCCCACAGCTGCACTACCCTGCCCTTGCTTCTGCCCTGTGCTTTGGCTGCTGCAGCCTGCCCTGTCTGGGGACCTCCTTGCTGCCCTGTGGCACTTGCCTGCCGCTCCCAGGGCCCACAGGTTGATTCCCCCTTGCTGTGAGGTTCCCCCCTCGCCATGCACCATAGGGCTCTCACCCAGCCAACCAGCCCTGAGTGAGTCTGGCTGCCAGTCCTGGGCTACTCACTCACTCA
The DNA here is from genome assembly GCA_013401255.1 of Urocolius indicus. Classification (NCBI taxonomy): domain Eukaryota; kingdom Metazoa; phylum Chordata; class Aves; order Coliiformes; family Coliidae; genus Urocolius; species Urocolius indicus. Next base: position 361,620 of record WBNH01002941.1, on the reverse strand, counting down.
CTGGCTTGGTTCTGTGGAACCTGAGTGTGCAAAGCAACACTGTCCCAGGACATGAGTGGGAGAGAGGGATACAATTTACACTGAACATTTGGATTTCCTCTAGTGCCAGTGTTCCCTTCCAGCAGCTGCCCTGGCTGCCCACCCCTGGCTGTCCTGGCAGTCTGGGTATCTGTCCCACACCACAAGCAAGGAGAGGGCTGTGGGTATCTGCATGGCACCTGGCTGCAGGATGGAGAGAGGGCTCTTCCCTCACAAACAGCAAGCATCCTTCCCTGCCAGCAGCACATCAGGATTCCTGGAAGGGCTTGCAAGCCATTTAGCGCCTTGTTTTGTTTGCGAGAAGCTATCAGAATAAAGCCCTACCCATCGGAGCTGCTCCCGGGGCGTGAGCAGAGGCAGGGCTGTGCCCACCCTGCCTGCAGAGCCCCGAGAAACTGCGCCGGGATTCCAAGAGGCGAGCTCCGGTGCTGCTGCTAATGAAAGGGGTTTTTCATGCAGCGTGACAGGCGCCGCATCTCTCACGCTCCTGGGGCTGCAGTGCCGCCCGGAGAAAGGTCTTTTGCTTTTCTTTTCTCTTGCTGGTTTATTTGCAGCAGCAGATGTTTGTGGTGACATGACAAGACAGGTAGCAGTGGTGTGAGCTGTGCCTGTGCTGCCAGTGACGCAGCCAGCTTGCTGCAAGCCCTGCAGCCAGACCCCTTCGGCTCTGTCCCCTCCCCGGGGGCAGTGAGTGGGTGAGAAGAGCAGCAGGAGCGGAGGTGCAGTGGTCCCTGCAGGGCTGGGGGGAACAGGCAAGGGGAAAGCAGTGCTGCTGATACAGCGTGGCCTGTCCCATGGTGCTGATTTGGGGACCTTTGTGAAGTTTCCCTGTACCTGACAAGGGCCAAGGGTGTCTCCTCCTTGAGAGAAGAGCACAGGACCAGGTCATGGAGAGGCTCACACCTACCATATCAATAACATCCAGGAGCCAAGAAAGCAGGCACGATGTGAGCTGGTCCCCATGGTTCAGCGAGCTAATTAAGCTTCTCCTGCTGACCTCATTTCCAAATCTTGTTAACTTGCTGCCTTCAGAGCAACTTGGAATTTCCAGTGGATGGGATGGGATTGCCGAGGGGGACAGGGTGCTTTGGCAGAGCTGAGGGTGGCTGGGATTGCAGAGGCTGCAGAGGGGGGCAGGGTGCTTTGGCAAAGCTCAGGGGGCTGGGATTGCAGAGGCTGCAGAGGGGGGCAGGGTGCTTTGGCAAAGCTCAGGGGGCACCAGTGCAGAACTTCTTCCCCTTTATCCCCTCCTAGTTCGATGGTCCCAGCATTGTGGAGCTGCACCACAATTTGGGGAAGGGGCAGTGGATGCTGCCAGCAGGGCAGGTGGATGAGGCATCAAGGTGCCACTGACATGGATTTTAGGGTATTGGCATTCATGAGCTGATAGCAGGGAGCTCAGACCTCTGCCACCCTCACCTTGGGCAGCTGCACCCACACAGTGCACTGCCCCTGGCCAGGCTGCAGCAGGGGCCCCCGGGGCAGGGCACTGGTTGGACACCTTCACCACCAGCACTGTTGCATGATGGTTTGCAAATCCCATGTCCTTTTCTTTGACTGAGGAAACTGGCTGCAAAAGCTGCCAGAAAAAGGTGTTAGGGATGCCTGAGACAAGGAGTCAGAAGTAAGGAAACGTCAGGATGTTACTGCAGCCCCCTTTCATCCCTTTGTGTCTGTGCACTGCAACACAGGCTTTCACGGCAATTATTAGATGCGTGTTTTTTTCCCAGAAGGCGCCTGCCTCATTCAGTACCCAGCATGTACCACATAGCTCAGGCTGTGCAGAGGAAGCTGCTGCCTACAGGACTCTGCCATCAGTCAGAGAAAAGGGATACAGTAAGTAATGGGGGGGAAAGGGTGGAAGAAAAATAAGGTGCTAATTTAAACGAATGTTGCTGACGACCTGCCTGGTCACTGGGTTTCTCATCCCTGCCTCCCTGCCCTTGTGAGGTGCTGAGAGAATCACCTGAGCCAAACTTTCGCCACCTGGTTGATAATTGTGTTTTTTCATTCCCTAATGCCTGACTTGAACACTGGCTGGCTGATCACTGCGAGAGCTGCAAGTGACTTGGCTGTATGTGGAATCACCATCAGCTGGGCTCAAAATGTGCTACAATCTTGTATGTGCACCAGGAACCTGAGAAAACAGGCTCACCACTTCTCCTGCTGGTGGCTTGGGAAGCCACTAGAATCACAGAATGGTAGGGGTTGCAAGAGACCTTTAGAGATCATTTAGTCCAAACCCTCTGCCAAAGCAGGTCCCACAGGAACGTGTTCAGGTGGGTTTTGAGAAGCAGTCTCCACACCCTCCCTGGGCAGCCTGTGCCAGGGCTCCCTCACCTCAACAGGAAAATAGTTTTATGTTTAAATGGACCTTTTTGTGTTCCAGCTTCCTTCCATCACCCCTTGTCCTGTCACTGGATACAACAGAAAAACGGTGCTGCCCCAAACTCCTGACACTCATCATTTAGATATTTGTAAATATTAATGAGATTCTCCTGCAAGGTGGGGAGAGATCCCCACATGTCTCCATGTGAGGCTGTCCCTGGGAAAGGAAACTAGTTCCCAGGGCTGGAGGATTTGCCCCCATCCCATTGCTGCAGAGAAGGATGCCCACGGAAAGCCCCAGGGAATGTGATCCGTCCTCAGTCTTGCATGACTTGGGCACCAGGCGAAGAACAGAGAGGGGAATGCAAGGGAAATATCAGATGGCAGATCCCAAGGCCAGGTGAGATAGGTCAGAGAGTCAAAAGATTGCGTAAGCAAGAGAGGATGCTTCAGCAACAGCCTTGGTGCTGGCATTTCTGTTTTATCTGAAGCCATGGCATCCCTTTCAGCACATCTGGGTGCAGATACATGCTTACATACGTGTTTGCAAACACATGCACGCACAGGTCTCTCTGCAGGAGCCTCAGGCTTTCCAGCCACTTTCCCCTTCAACTGGTAGTCATCTTGGTGAACAACCTTCACTGCTGCACCCTGTGAATCACAGTAGCACGAGGAGTGGAAATCCTGGCCAGAGATCCCTTGCTCCAGGGTGCCGTAGCATAGATGTGTCTGTCTGTCCCACAGGCACTGGCTGCCTGAACTTGGCCCTGCCAGCTCAAGCTCCCATTGGCATCTGTGCTGACAGGAAAGGGCTCTCCTTCCTGAGCAAGAAGGCTGAAGTCCAAACAAGGGCAGCAAGATGCCTGTGGGGACCCCAGCACTGGGCTGGCTGCAGAGAAGCAGGACTCTGACTCTGACTCTGACTCATCGGAAGCTGGTGACATTTTCCAAAAAAAGCCTCTAAGTCCAGGGCTGTAATGTTCCCAAAAGGCAGCACAGAAGCCTAAGGGGTCTGGAGACCCCATTATACCACAGCACATGGTCTGTGTCATAGGATCAAGGAAATTCTGCCTCGCTGGCCATTTCCCCACCCATTTTTCTCTTGTCCCCTGACTCTCCTATATGAGCTGGCATCTGGCAGAAGTAGAGTCAGGAGTGGTCAGATGCTGCTGCCTTCTGCCCCCGTGGAAAGCCAGACTAATGATGCTCCTGTAGTGATGACATAATTACTTTCCTGATAATGGAGATAGCATTTTACTTTGGGAGACTCTGGAAAACATAGCAACCGGGTTGAGAGACAGTGAGCTGGGTGGTAGGTGTTTTAAGAGAGGACCCCGAGAGGCTGTGGTGAGGTCTGACAGCACAATTGGTACCTCATCCAGCACAGGACCTCACACTTTTTCCTCACTCACAGCAACCACCAAATCATTTGCCAGGGCTTTGGCTGTTTTTCCAGTTTACACAACAGCACAACAGCCCTTCCCAGTGATTCCCTGTGTCGTCAGGAGGAGACATAGACATGCAGAGGCAGATGTTCCCCTGGCTGCCTTCAGTAAAGTGACAATCAACTGGTAGATTATTTTCAAGCAAACTCATATTTTCAGTCATTAATTACAGTGCTGTGCAAATAGTTTCAGTGAAAAAAAAAACATGCCCAGGCGGTGGAGAATGGTTGTGGGCTGGATCTGCTGCAGGTGGTGCTGGTGTGCACCATAGCCCATCTGTAACCCAGAGCACAGGGATGCCTACACCACACACAGGAGGAGCTACAGATCCTTCTTATCATCACAGGGGCTGAGTCCCTGTGTCAAATTCCCCAATCAAAAGCAGATGAGTGAAAATGAGTGCTGCAGAAGCTCTAGCGTGACTGGTTCTGCATATTGGAAGTGCTGGGCCTCCACCTCCCCTCCTGAAAGATCAGGACACCAGGAAAAGAGAGGTGCTGCATCAGCTCCCTAAGGGAGGGGTAACAGCAAAGGCTTTAGGGCATTGGAAACTAATGCTTGTCCTAAAACCTGGAAGAATCCTTCACTCTCTAGCCCTTCAGGGGAGCTAATGTCCCTGCACAGACCTCTGCTGCAGCAGCACAGAGCACAAAAGCCAAGGAGCACACCTTTGTGGCAGGCAGCAAGGCTGGGGCTCCCAGGCAATATCAGGACTCATTGCCTGAGGTCATGCATCTGAGGGCTACTTGATTTCCTACTCCCCTGTGTATCTGAGCCCATGTACACCATGCTGGTGCTCCCCCTGTCCTGGGGACAGCTGCCCCACAGAGCTTGGCCAGTGGCTCCTGCTGAGCTGCACCAGCAGAGCCATGCAAAGGGTGTTTCTCCCAGCTGCAGCTCTCACCCCCGAGGTACCTGACCTGCTTTCCCATTGCCAACTACGTTTCAACCCATTAAAGGTCATCTGAAGTTGGGTTTATTTTTAGTTTTCCCCTTCAAGTTGCCCTGAAGCAGCGAGGACTGATGGAAGGATGGAACATCCTCCCTCCCATCAGCTGTTAGGTCAGGATCTGGAGATGTTAATGGACAGCCTTACCCATCGTGAGCCCTTGGACCCCTGAAGCCGGCTGGCACACCTCAGTCATCCCAGACCTTCTCAGGGAGCATCATCTCCTCAGAAAGAGCAGTTTCCTCTCAGAGAAATGCTGCCTCTTTGTTATTGCTGGAGGGGTGTTATCACGATAGCTTGGTTTTCTTTTTATTTGCTCCTCATATTGTTTCATGGGGAAACTGAGAATCAGGCTGATTCCAGGAGAATTTGGAGAATTCATGCCTCCTCCTCACTCTGGGGGCTGGCAGCAAAGTTCAGACCAGGTCTCTGAACCATGCTGCTAGTGCAGCTCAAAAGGAAACCAAAAGATGTAATTAAGACAAGACAGTTTCTTTTACACTTCTAAGCAGATGAAATGCTGCAGAGTGGCTAGCTGCAGGCCAGCAGTGGGTTATCTCTTTTCTAGGAAACCTCACTCTCCCCCTCCCCACCCCCCCTCAAGCCTAAAAATGGAATGCAGATACTTAAAATAAATTCCTGGAGAACAAAATCTGAGGAAACACAACAGGATTTTAATCAAAGGGCTGGGATTAATTAGCTTAAACTGAAAACTTTTGTTCTGATTTAGGCTTTAGGTACAGAAGAAATTGAAGCAACAAAGCTTTGTAACTTGAAAAACCGAAAATGTTCCACCCTGCAAATATCAAAATGAGATGCTGAACTTCACTGAGCTGCTTTGTTGCTTTCTGAAAGGAAATTGCATCAAGAGCAACACCTTTACAAGCAGCTTGGATCATTAAGAGCCTCAATAAAACCCCCTAGATCAGCATAAGCAATTAATATCTTCATCAGGCTTTTTCTTTCAGAGGAAAGCCTAAAAATATTTATTTCTCCCCCTCAATTTATCAGAAGATGTCTTTAGATATCTTCCCTTTGCTGTATGGTTGAGCTTGAGCTGTGTGAATTAGATGGGGTGGTTCATATGAATCTTTGCTCGGGGTCCGTGGTGGGCGCTGCTTATGGCTGGTGATGGGGAGAGCAGCACTGGGTTTTCTTTTTTGGTGCAATATGTTCAGGAGATGGCTATCGAGATTCTTGCAGCTCACCCTGCGGATATTGGGAGGAAAAGTAATACGGAGGTTGGGGTTTTACACATGTTTGTAGTCTAAAGATGAACAAAATGCATTTTCAGGACCATTTTCCTACTGTGGGTGAAATTGGAAAATGAAAAATTGGAGGTCTGTGCTCACTCTGTCATTTTTTTGTTCTCCTTCCTCTTCATTTCTGTTTCAATGGCAGAGTAGGAACAGGGTAAAAGCAGAGGCAGGGGAGAATAACAAAGGAAAAGAGACTAGAGAGAAATACAGGGAAACAGAGAAGTTAAAATGAAATAGTTTGAAAGTTTGATTTTCTAGAAATCTTTGGCAATGGAGCATATTACCTTTGGAAATCTCCCGAAAGGAGAACAACTTCAATGCTTTGAGCAGTTTCTCCTTCTGGTTTTCAGTCAGCTCTATCCACTGCAGCACCTGAACGAGCCGTGGCTGCACATGCCAGGTGTGTTACCTGACCCTTAAACACAGAGACACTAAGATCAGGGCTGGAAATGAGTGTGGCTTCAGCCAAGTGCTCGCTGGTGTGGTGCACTGGCTTTGATCAGTCAGCAACCAGCATTTCCCAGCTGTGTACTCACAGCAGTCCCTTGCAGATGGACTCCAGAGAGCCATCTTCCCCAGAGATGTCCTCCAGACCTGGCTGCTCACACTTGTGTCCCTGCTGAGCCCATGGTGCTGCCTGGGATGGCAGACCTTCCCTTGTTTTTCCTTGCCAGCTCAGTTCTGCAGACCCACAGCTGTTGCCCCATCCTGGGGTTATTTCCCCATCTCTGGGTCCACCCTAGGATCCAGGAGTAGGCTGCTAGTGCCTGGGGGCTGTAGGCAGCCTGGCTCCCAGCCCCTTTTCCCTGTGTTAGGAGTGTGCAGGGAGCAGGACGCTGGTGATGTGGTAGTTGCTGCCATCTAATGGCTTTGGGAAATGAATATGCAGGAGGGAGAGAGCCCAGCAGCACTGTGCACCTCTGCCAGCTTGGTACCTGTCATCTCCTGAGCTTAGCTATGGGGCTGCTGGGGGTTACACCGAGCCTGAAAGGCAGCACCACGTCCCTTAAGGTGACACTGGGCACAGAGGGGAAGGCAGAGGTTAGGCATTCCTCTTTCAAAGCCTAGGAGAAGATCAAAGCTCCTTAGAGCCCCTGTAATTGGCACTGGTGAGGCTGTACCTCAAATAGCCTGTTCAGTTTTGGGCCTCTCACTACAAGAGGACATTGAAGTGATGAAGCTTGTCCAGAGACGGACAACAAAGCTGGTGAAGGGTCTGGAGCACCAGTCTGATGAAGAGTGGTTGAGGGAACTGGGGGATGTTTAGCCTAGAGAAAAGGAGGCTGAGAGGAGACATGATCACTCTCTACAACTACCTGATGAGGCTGTAGTGAGGTGGAGGTTGGTCTCTTCTGCCAAGTAAGAAGTGTTAGGACAAGAGGAAATGGCCTCAAATTGTGCCAGGGGAGGTTGAGATAGGAGATTAGGAAGAGCTTTTTCACTGAGACAGTTGTTAAACACTGTTTCAGGCTGCCCAGAAAGGTGAGGAAGTCCCCATCCCTGGAGATATTTAAAAGCTGTGTAGATGAGGTGCTGAGGGACATGGGTTAGTGCTGGGCTTGACAGCGTGAGGTGAGGGGTTAGACTTGATGATCTTAAAGGTCTTTTCCAGCCAAACCAATTCTGATTCTGTGATGCTGGTGGCAATATCTCTGCCCTTCCTAGGGGAGGTGGAATGCACCATCACACCCTGCCACACTTACGGAAGCAGTGGGATTCACATACATTGGGTATGCATCCCAAACTCACCCTGGGAGATGGCAGTCTCTCAGCAGCACAGAGTATCCCTTAGCACTCGCCCTTTTCGTGGTGGGGAGATGGGAAAAGCAGCAAGCCCCAGGTGGGGCTGTGCCTTGTGCTGCATGTCTCTGGATAGCAGACCCCCAGTTCCCTGCTGGCAGAACCCCAATGCACTCACACATCTCCCCTCTGTTGACAAGGGCAGCCCGGTGCTGGCTGCAGTGCCCTGCCACAGGCTCTGCACACCCCCTCGGCTGGAAGAGCAGCAACTTGCAGAAACCTATCTCAGATTGGCCTCTCTTGGGCACACAGCCCTGGTGCAATCACCTTCTGAGCGCCTTTGCTAAGAAAGGCACAGTGCTACCTTCTTCCCCTTTATTGGACAGAAATAGCACAGCCTCTGGGCTTAGCAACAGCTCCCCAACAAACAGAGGACACATCCATGAGACCTTCCGCTACTGTTCCCAGCAGTCTGTTAGTCAAAGGCTACCTGGGGCTGCCAGGAAACCTGTGCAGCAAATACAAGGCCACTGTACAAAGGCTGAGGTGGATGCTTGCACATCAGGTGGATGCTTGCACTCGTCCAGCCAGTGCCATCCCCGTGTCTCTCCTGCTCCTGAGCAGCCACTTCATGTGGGCCAGCAGAGAGGATCCCTTCAGGTCTCTCCAGATCCAGAGAGGTGAGCAAGGCAGGAGGGCTCCCAGTCAGACCCTGCCTAAGCTCACCAACCTAATGTGGGCTGCAAGTGTTTATCTGCACCCCAAGTCCTGCCTGGCCATACTCAGGGAGGTCTCAGTGTCCCTCAGAGGTTGGCAGCTGTCTACAAGAGACCTGCCATCAATTCTCCTGCATTATTGATAGGATTACAGCCAGTGCTGGGCAGAGATACTTCCAGCCCTAGGAGTGGAGCAGGAGTCCAAGGAGAGAAGCTGTGACTGGGTGGGGCAGCGGGAAGGGTGGAGCTGGGAGAGCTTCTTTGCAGCAGCTCTTCCATCAGCCAAGAGAGAAGCACTTTTATCACCTGCAAACCCTCTTCTGCTGTGAAAACAGGGTGGATCTGGTTGCCAGCTGTGAGTCCATCCTTATAGGCCTGATTCCTGGGCTGAGTACTCATCTCAGCTGTCTGCACAGTACAGCCAGGCTTCATGGTGGTGAGAGAGCCGAGAAAGTGGTGCTGGGGGTGAGAGGGGGCACAGTAGCTTTGGGGGAGGTAGTGGTTAGAGGGGCAGTGGGAAGGCCTCTTCTTCTGCAGGTGATGTGGAGAGAAGTCCCTGCTCCATCCCAGGAGAGTCATGGGTCTGGGACTGGGCTGCCTGGGGATATGGGACAAGCTAGGAGCGTCAGAAACTCGTGATGCATCTCCTTATGTCCTCTGCTGGGGTGCAGGTGTCCTTGCACAGGATGGAGTTGCTGTGGGGCAGAGAGCTTGGCACCTCACTCCTTCATCCCTGCCACCTTGTTGTGGTACAGGCAGGAGAGAGCTGACAGGAGCCAGAGGGAGCTGGGAGGAGTATCCCGAGGGTGCATGGTGGTTTCAGGAGCTGTTAGTTCAGATCTTGCAGAGGATGTGAGGTCTGGGCTACCTCTGTGACCTTGGAAGAAGCTGTTCTAGAGGCAGAAAGTGGTTTTCCCTGATAGTCCTATGCCTAAAAGCTACAGTGATGTGTGATGCTGTGGCTGTCCCCTCTGCAATGTGGTGGTGCTGTGGCTCTGCCCACGCCTGGGCAAGGGTGCTCCAGTGTGCTGGAGCAGTGACTGCTGCAGGCAGAGTGGCTGAGGAAAGCGTCTAGTGACCAAAAGAGCTTGAAAAAAGCTTTGAGAGGCAGAACTGTGGGGCTTTATGCTTGTGCCTGCTACTCCTTGTTGCTCTCCTACACCTTAACATTGAGGTCTCTGTAGCAAAAGTGGTGCCTCTAAGACACTTGCACATGGACTATTACAATGGGGCTTTCCCTGACGCCTCCAAACCTTCCTGCACAATGTGAACTGGAAATACCCCCAAGGTGTTTGCACAGGGGTAAACTAGAAGGCTCCTTTCAAGCAACACAGTGCCAAGCAGGGGCTGCAGTGATCTTCAAACCCTGCAGCTCAGTTGCCTGGCTCTGGTCCTTCCTTTTTCCTTCCCATTCCTTATCTGTGGCCTGCACTCCCCTGGCTCTGTCTCCACGCAGTCTGGAGGCTCCCCCGGGTGATGACGCTGCCTTTGAAGCAGTTGGTCATGTTGGGATCACCACGGGCAGGAGCAGGGAGGATGCTCGGGGTTTACACCGTAGTACCAGCAAGGAGACCTCAAAGCAGGTGCTGGGCTGCTCCCTGCACAGCCCCCAGCAGCGTGGCAGCTACTGTGTGTGCTGAAGGGTGGTCTCAGCCTCCTGACCCAACAGGGCAGTGCCTGCACACACACGGTCTGTTTTCCAAGAGCACTTACTTCCTCTGCCTCTGGCTGAAAACAATGCAAGAGGAGCAGGCCTCAGCATTTCTGAAAATTAAGCGCTGAGTTCAGCTTAGTTCAGACCCAGAGCCTGCTTAACCCCTTTGGTGCAGGATGGAGCAAATTTCCTGGTGGCTGGCAGCAGCTTTGGATTGCCGTGTGCTTCACGGGATGGAGACAAGTAAGAAGTGTCTTGGAGGTGGAAGAAAAAGTCCTCAAGGAAAGTGAGGACCATCAACAAAAATAAGTATCTTAAAGCCAGGCCTATCTGGGTGCATTTCAGTGACTTGCCATGTGGGCTTTGCTGCAAAACACTTCCCCCAGTGTCCTGCAGCTGTGCATGAGCTGCCCCCAGCTGCCAGCACACTGGGAAAGATGCTGTCCCAACGCCATCCAGTCCTGGGTGTGCAAAGGTATGAATGGAGGCAGGTAGGGGCTTCTGTCCCCCAACCCAAGCAGGCAGACACCAGCATTACCCTGAAGTTAGCCTGAAGAGCCCAGGATTATGGAAGAGGTGGGGAAGGGTGGGCATGACACCTGCAGATGCTTATCACAGCTCTGTGCCCATTTGCAGAGGGTGAAAGCAAAAGCAGAGTGCAAGAATGAGGAAATGTCCTCAGTGGCCCCACTTGCTCCTGCCAGTGTCCCTGGGGCTTCCCCGGCTGCAGCGGGTACTGGGACTGGGTGAGCTTTCAGAGAAGGGGAGAAGGAAATGGGTCCCCCCACTCATACCAGTGCATCAAAGCCACGAAACAGGAGTTTGTTTGACCCAAACCAAAACGTTTCATCTTGTTTGTTTGCTTTTTTTTTCCCCCTCCAACTGCAGTCAGGTTTAGGCTGACTTCCTTTCTCTTTCTGGTTTTGTTTTTAAATAACAGAGTGAAAAGCAATAAAGCTTGTTTGGTGGAGTGGTCAGCTTCTGAGAGCTCCCAGAAGGAAACAGAAGCATTAGAAAAGCTTGATATTAAATCTGTCATTGTTTTCGAAAGAGAGAAAAAAAAAACACCCTCCCTGTAAAAATCCCCGTGTTTTTCTCTGCTGCCCCTGTTTGCAGAGTTTAGCTGGGTGCACAAATACTGCTGGGTCCACAGGTCTCTTGTTCTGTGAGTCTCTTGTTTGCATTTTGTCGGAGAAGACGGGGTTTGAGAGCTGGGATGCCTGAACCGTGGTGCAGGTTAAAGCCTCTCCCTGGGGCTTTGCTATAGCAGAGGCAGCCACTGCAAGGCAAGGACGGGAGGTCCCGAGCCCCAAGGACACAGCACCAGAGAACGGGTGAGTCCTGGAGAAGCTGCTCATGCCAGAGCAGCTGCTTGTGAGAGGAAGGAGCTGTGGGGCCATGGTGGGAGCTGCTCCCTGATGCCGTGGCTGTGGGCAGCCGTGTTTACCTCAGGCCCGGGGCGAAGGTGGTGCCTGTGTGTTCGTGCTTCCCCTGGGGAGCCGGCGGGCTGTTTATAGCATAACTCTGGGTAACTCATTGACCTCCACGCCAGCGGCTCTGCTGGGAAGCGGAGGTTCCCAAGATGATAAGCTGCTCTTGGAAGAAATTCCTTTCCTCGTGGAGGGAGTGGCGGAGCCGGGCACGCTCGCCTGCCCTGCAAACACGTACACAGCCCTGTGCACACGGCTGGGCGGCTGCGCGCCGTGGCCCGCTGCCGGCAGCGTTCCCTTGGGGAACACGGCTTGGACAGATTGCAGCTTCGTGGCCAAGAGCTCTCCGGGAGGAAAGAGGTGCGGGGGAGCAGGTCAGTATAGCTGCTTGCCCCGCTGTGGCCTGGCAGCCACTCTGCTGGGTGCTGGTCACATGCCTGTGTCCTTCGTCCCCAGCTGAGCAAACGCAGCCTGGACGCGGTGGCTGCGGGTGGCTGGAGCAATTCAGCACAGGGACACGGCTGCATAAACCCAGCTTGGGGCACACAGCTTGCATTTGTGGTCCTGGCTGAATCTGAGGCTTGGATCTGGTGAATTTGAGGCTCAGATCTCCACTATGATGAGCATGCTGGGGAAGGACAGGTTTGGTGTGGGTCCTTTTGTAGCCAGGAGAAGGACAGGAGAAATGCCAGCAGACAGGCTGAGTTTAGGAAAGTGGGTTTGGTCCCCAGGATCCATGACAGACCTGGAGACTGGAGATGTCTGTGTCCCCCTGGACAAGTCATCCTGCCTCCCATTTTGCGCCCTAGGGAGGGAAATGTGGCTGGCTGGCACTCGGCCCACAGCAGCTGTCCGGCTGGCATGGTTACACTGGATTTGCAAAGGGAGCAGAGACCTTGGAGCACAGCAGAGACACCCAGCCAGTGCAGGCTGAGACTCTCAGGGAATTGCTTCTCTGCTTATTAGGACTGGACTTTCCCAGGCAAAAGGCTGAGGGCTTCAGCAGCAGCAGTGAGGACTCTCCCAAGGAGATCCACGGGTGGTAAGCAGCAGGGTAGGGACTAGAACAGGAGGGTTTGGGTTCTTGGCCAAGAAGAAAATTACATTTCAGGTGAAACAGGAGGTTGATGCCTTTGCTTGCAAAGAGGTGAGTTTAGTCACTGAGTTATCCAGGTAAACTTAAAAGCAAAAAGAAACTTCGAAACCACAAATGAAACCAACTCTGTTTAGAAAATGAAATGATGTTGTGTGTTGATTTAAAAAAAAGAAAAGTGTGATTTTCCCCTGAATTTGAAGTGAATTGCTGAGCAGCTATTGCTAAAACCAACAGCATTCTGAATGAAGCAGAAAGCTTTGACTGAAGACACCTGCCCTGTTTGAGTACTGGCAACATCTTTGGTGTAAAGATGTGCCAGATGTCATGACAGAAGCTCAGGCTGCGTGCTCAGAGCACAAGCAGCAGTCTGAAACCTGCACCTGGATCAGAATCCACCCTCTCCTGTTCCTGCCCCTTCAGAGCATCTCTGGGTCGACTGGGGGAGTTTGCTAAATTCAGACCTTTCCAGGGCCAGCATGCAACAGGAATAGACAGTGTCCTTGCCATTGGGAGGGCAGTGCTGGCCTGTCCCAGCAGCTCACCTTCCTGCAGCTTTGCATGGGAAACAGCAGCTTGAGAGCACATCAGGAGAGAGCCACAGTGCTTTGCACCCTGACGTCTGGGGCTCGAGAGGGTGGGTGAGCTGCAGTGAAGAGGATGAGGATGGGCCTAGGCAACCCTAACAGCTTCTTTTTCCTAATGAGGACAAGAAATCTCCACATTTTCAGCCCTCTCCCAGGCAGGTAGACGGGTGCCTGGGCAGGACTGCACAGGGGCATCGCTCAGGGCAACCCTCCTTGCAAAGCCTTTTGGTTTGACTTTAGTTAGAAGTTTCCTATCTATGGAGCTGGGACTCCATCCTGTCACAGCCTGTCCCACAGTGAGTTACTCCTCATGCTTTGCTCTAAGGTTATTGCAGTGGTGCCAGGCAGCCCCCATCACAGCACAGGAACCTGTCTGGTGACAAACTACACACTGGAGTAATCACTCTGGAGAAGCTCAAGGCCTTGTCATGCTTTGGGATGCAAGCTGGGTGTCTGGGAGAGTCAGCAATTCTCCTGGAGCACACCACAGCCAACAAGTCACTGCTATGGTGGCACTGGCACTGACTGGTTGCTGAAGTAAAAGTCCATCCCTGAAAAACCTCCCTACCTGTGACTTCTCTCCCTAGACCTTTTGGCTTTCATTTTGCATGAGCTGTGTGGCTGTGCCCCAGAGATGCTCTGCAGTCATCTGCCACTCCTAACAGAGTGACACTACACAACCAGACCTGAGTTCTGGTCATGGAGGCTGGGGAAGGTCAGAGCATGTGAATGAAGAGGGAATGAGACTCCATCCTAGACAGCCCAAGGCCAAAGCAGTTCCTCATGGTGTTTACATCTGATGGTCAGACAGTTCTGATCTCAGAGGTGAGATGAGTCTTGCAGCCCTGCAGGAGCTTGCAGTGTCCATCTTTGCACCCCATCTGTGTCTTGCCTGGATGTAGCTCTGCTCTGCTGAGATTGGTGTGGTGCTGCCAGCTGCCTTCTCTGTGAAATGGGGAGAGTGCTGGCTTAGCTGGGCAGGAAGGTGGTCCAGGAATGGCTGCACAGACAGCTCTGGATCTGGGACCAGCCCTGGCAGGGCATCCCTGCAGGTGAGGCAGATGCTGGCAGCAGTGTCAGGATCAGAGTTGCCTTTGGAGGTGAAGAGGCCAGCTGCAAGCTGGGGCAGGCTCAGCAGACCATGGGTCTCCTCATGCTACAGCCAGCAGGAGGAATGAGAGGAATGTGCCACGTGGGCTGGGTGACACGCTCTCAAAGGCTGAGGTTGAGAGCAGAGCACAGGGACTGTGGGGCCAGCACAGGGCAGACACACTCTGGCTCCCAGCACAGGAAAGACATAGACCTGTAAGAGAGGACCCAGAGGAGGGCTGTGGAAACAAATGGAGGGCTGGAATCCCTCTCCTAGGAAAAAAATCTGAGAAGGCTCTGAGTAGACTTTACTGCAGCCTTTCAGTTCCTAAGGGAGGCTTATAAGAAAAATGGAGAGAGGCTTTTTTACCAGGGCCTGTAGTTACAAGACAAGGGACAATGGGTTTAAAGTGAAAGAGCTTAGATTTAGAGTGGATATAAGCAATAAAGTATTCACTGTGAGGGTCGTGAGACACTGAAACAGGTTGCTTATAGAAGCTGTGAATGCCCTCTCCCTGGAAGTGTTCAAGGCCAGGCTGGATGGCGCTTTGAGCAACCTGATCTAAGTGGAAGATGTTCCTGCCCATGGCAGGGGAATTGGAACAAGGTCTTGAGAGGTCCTTTGGGAGACTTCAGTTTACCAGATACCAAATACTCTGCTGGAAATACGGTACAGCAAAGAAGAATCTGCCTAGGAGGTTCCTGGAGTGCATGGTAGGTAGCTTCCTGATCCAGCTGCAAGGGAGCCAGCGAGAGAGAGCCCTCCTGGACCTGGTGTTTGTGAACAGAGAAGGACTTGTGGGTGATGTGATGGTCAGAGAGAGGCTGCCTTTTGCATAGTGATCAGAAAATGATATAGTTTTCAGTTATTGGAGAAGTCAAGGGGAGTCAGCAGAACTGACAGCTTGGACTTCCAGAGGAGAACTTGGCCTGCTTAGGGTCCTGGTTGAGAGATTCCCTTGGGAGGCAGTCTGGAAGGGCAGAGGAGCCCAAGAAGGCTGGACTTTCTCCAAGAAGGAAATCTTCAAGGTGCAGGAGAAGGCTGTTCCCATATACTGAAACACAGTCGGTGGGGAAGAAGACTGGCCTGGCTGAATAGAGAGCTTTGGCTGTCACTCAGGGAAAAAAGAAGAGAGTTTATGGTCTTTGGAAGAAGGGGCAGGCAACTCAGAAGGACAACAAAGATGTCATGAGGTTATGCAGGGAGAAAATTAGAAGGACCAAAGCCCAACAAGAACTTAATCTGTCTCTGCTGTAAAACACGGCTCACTGGTAAAGGACCTGAGGGTGTTGGTTGATAGCCAGCTGAATATGAGCCAATAGTGTGCCCAGGTGGCCAAGAAGGTCAAAGGCATCCTGGACTGTACCAGAAATAGTGTGGCCAACAGGACTAGGGAACGAATTGTCCCCCTGTACTTGGCTGGACAAGGCCATACTGGTGAGTAGGGTGAGGCCACACCTCAAGTACTTTGTTCAGCGTTGAGTCTCTCACTACAAGGAGGACACTGAGGTGCTGAAGCATGTCCAAAGAAGGGCAGGGAAGCTGGTGAATGGTCTGGAGAACGAGTCTGATGAGGAGCAGCTGAGGGAACTGAGGCAGTTCAGTCTGGAGAAAAGGAAACTCAAGGGAGACCTTATCACCTTCTACAACTACCAGAAAGGAAGTTGTAAGGTGGGGGATCAGTCTCTTTTTTGAGGTAGCAAGTGATAGGACAAGAGGAAATGTCCTCAGGTTACACCAGGGGAGGTTTAGATTGGACATTAAGAAACAATTTGTCACTGAAAGGGCTGTCAAGCATTGGAACAGGCTGCCCAGGGCAAGGGTTCAGTCACCATCCCTGGAGGTATTTAAAAGAGGTGTATATGTGGTGCTGAGGGGTGGGAGGGTGTGACACTGTTAGTTTTACAGTTAGACTTGATGATTTTAAAGGTCTTTTCTAACCTAAATGATGCCTTGATGCTGTGATCCTAACCCAGAGCACTGGGTGCCTCGGTGCCCTCGCCCCCGCCTCGCCGGCAGACAGTGCCTGCTCAAAGGGCACATTGTGCATTGTGGCTGGGGCCGAGCGCGGTGCGGGCCAGGCAGCGAGCAGCCCTCAGCCCTGCCAGCATAGCAGCTGCAGCCCCACGGCTCGGGGCCGGCCGTCTTGCTGGACACATGGGCTGCTGCTTGGGGACCCCCTGGCAGGACCTGTCCCTGGGGTGCAGAGGTAAGCTGTCCATGGGGATGCCACGGCCAGGGCTGTGAGACCTGTGGCTGCAGAGCTCGCCCCTCTGACGGGGATGTTGGGAAGTGCCAGCAGTGGGCACTGACTTCTCTGGCTGCTTGCCTGCCCTTCTCGAGATGGACACTGGTGTCCCCTCTTGCTGGGCACTTGCTAGGTTTGTGTGTGTGGAACACGGAAGGGCATTTTGGCCAGGGAAGGGAGAGGATGACTCCAGGGGTTGGTTTATTCCCATGCTGTTTGCTTTTCAGGACCCTCCTTGCCACCCATGTCCTGCTGCCTCTCTGCCCAGGAGCACCTCAAGCATGGCAGAGCTTGCAGAGCCAGTACCCAGTACCAGGGTGCCCCAATGAGCTAAGAATGAGCTAACAGGGCTGTGCTAAGGGGCTGGAGGAGGGAGGTGGCTCAGGGCCAGAAGCTGTGGCCACATGTCTCTTAGGAGAGCAAGTGCCAGTGCGTGCCACAAGCACCTCGTCCCTGGCTGCCAGGGGTGCAGCCCTGAGCACTGGGACCCGCTCTCAGCACTGGGCTGGGGCTGTTTCCTGCCCACTGTTAAAAAATATTTCAGCACCGGGGAGGTAAATGAGTCACTGGCACAACGGGGAACGACTCCCTATCTGCAGTTTCAATTGGTGTCTTGAAAAAGCTCCCAGTTCCCTTTCTGAGCCTGTCCCAAACAAAAATAAACACTGAGTCTGTGAGTGCTGCAGGGAGCAAACTCATTTCTGCTCTCACCCCAGCAAGCCTCAGCCCTTGCCAGGCTCTGTGACTCACGGTCCTGCTGCTGGCAGAGGTGCCATGAGCAGTGTCCGACCTGCCACCTCCTTCAGCACATCACAGAGAGACCTCTCAAGCAGAGAGCATCCTGACAGGAGTCCAACTGCCTCTCCCCACTGCTTGTCTTCTCCAGGCACAGCGTGTGAGTCCTGCTGCCCCCGCTTAGCCCTACCCCTGCCCCTGCCCCGTGGGGGCAGCCTGCAGCGCATCACGGCCCAGCGACACGGAACATGGTGGCAGGAGAAGACCATGGCAGCAGGTACCTATCCCTGGGGGAAGGGGGGCACAACCCTTGCCCGCCAGGCCCGGCTGGGATGGAGGGAGGAGAGGAAGGGAGAGAAGGAGAGAGGGAGTGGGGAAGCAACCAGCAGGCAAGCCCAGCCCAGGCAGCAGCCAGCTCGGGTTTAGCTCTGCCTCTGGCTTGTTTCCCATCCCTGCCTCTGTTTGCCCAACGTGTGGAAGGGGACTGAGCTGCTGGATGAAGTCCTTTGTTAAAGTGTGTTCAAATCAGCTGTCCAGAAATGTAGAGGCTTTTCTTTCAAAGAAAAGCTCATTCATTGCTCGTGTCCAGCCTTGGGCTATTCTTTTCTACTGCTAACTATAAATAAGGATTATAATTCTGTGTGCAAATAACAGTTTATTTGACTGACTAGCAAAGCTGGCTCAGTAAAAAGAACTGTAGGGTGTAGTTATGGTCACAGAAGTGACTTACAAAAGCCGCTGCACGTTCCAGCTTCAGATCTCTGGGTGCACGTTTGTCTTACAAGTCCAATCTGATTACTGACAAATATTGGTTTTTAATCTTGTTATCCCTCCACAGCCAATACAACTGAGGAAGGGTAAGCTGGATTTTTATGTGCCTCAGCCTTCATTGACATAATTACCAGCTAAAGTTTCAGTTCCTGAATCCTTTATGACAATAGATGACGATGTGTGAAGCAGAGAGAATGCAGCTTGGATTTCAGATACCAGCTACAGCAGGCTGGGGAGAAAAATCTCATTTTGACTGTCAAATTGATGAGCAAAGAGTTTTGCAAGCCCTTGGCTCTTCTGTGCTGAGGAAGTACTCTTGCTCTGAGGTCTCCTCAGAAAAAAATCTCTGTGTCATGGGGTCATCCTTCTACCAGATCTGTTCAGTGAGGGTCTCTACCAAGAGCAAGGAGGGAAAATCCCCTCACTTCAAAGCCAACAAGAAGCCAGTCATCAGTGTATCATGTAGTTAGGACAGATCAGTCCCATGGATATTGCCTCCAACCTTGAGCATTACTTTAGGGTGGCACCAGTGTCACACAATCCCCAGCTAGATCTTCAGTGCAACCCATGGGCATTGCTTTCAGGTGGCATGGTTAGGCAGAATGACCTAAACCTCTGCCACAAAACCTGACAGCAGCTCTTCCGTGTCCCCTCTCCTTGCTAGGTAAGGCTGGGGCATCGGAGCCAAGCAACCCTGCTACTGAGGCAGCAGAAGGCTCCTCGGACAACTCCTTGGTGCTACTGGCTGGTGGAGAGGGCTTTCCACCAGGTAAGATGCTGCCTTTGGCATCACTAAGATTTCCAGTGGTTGGATGTAGCAAGGCCTGGCACTGCAGCCAAATGGCCTCTGTCATCCTTTGAGTTTCTTATCTGTGTAGCTGAAGGGGAATGGTGAGATGGGTTTGTGGAGTCTGAGCATCGCAAGCAGGCATGGGCTGGGGGAACTGGTGGGTGCAGGGAGGCAGCGTGGCAGGGGCAGCTCTGTGTGACATGGAGCTCCTTCTCCCCCTGAACCTGAGCATTTCCTTTTCAAGAGATTTCACTCTTCTTCTCTGTTGAGAGCCGCTCTTCCCAGTGCCTCAATGCCCAGCTCCAGGAAGCAGCCAGAAAGAAACTGTGGGCCCTGGAGTGTGATGACAGAGATGTCTGTGCCCTGTTCAAGGTAGGAGCCCCAGCCTGGCAGGGCAGATCGTGTACTGGGAGGCTCTTGGCACAATGGGATGTATGATGGGATGTCAAACCTAGCTGAGAAAGAGAAGTTCCCCCAAGGCTGCTGAAGTGTGTGTTCCTGCACACCGGGACGCTGTAGGGGACTGGGGTGAGGGGAGAACTGAACTGTTAACAGACAACAGGCAAATGTAAAGCTGAGCTTCATGTCAGAAGCCTCATGTTGGAGGCTCTGGGCTGCCTAAGGCATCATGAAGATAGCCCTGGGGTGAGTCCAAATACCCAGCATTTCACAGGGCTGGGATTACCAAACCTTTGTGCCAGACTCAGGTCCCCAGTGGAAGTGATATCTGAACAACTACACACAGGGGTTCTCACAATATTTGGATTCATATAGAAAAATCACTACAGGTATAGAGATGTTTCCTAGACTGAACTCTTTCCCTGCTAGTTTTTAAGGCCCTGGGCCCTCAGAACTCCCTGCAGAGCTTCCCAGAAGATCTGGAACAGTGCAGGCATACTAGTGCCAGCAATATTGAAAGGAGAGCTTCTCCCTTGAGGCATTTACTGTTTTCAGCCTCAGAGCTGCAGTTGGGAGGTTGTGCCTGTCCTGACTATTTAGACACATTAACTGATGTATAGTAATATTCAGGTGTCTGGGTTTCAAAAGCACAGTGGTTCTGATGTATAGTCCAGATGAAAATATTTAGATGAGGAGAAGCAACTTCTTTGCCCGCTGCACCATGGGGAATTGGCACTGTGGGTACTCAGCTGTCTGAAGCACCCTTCCCTTAACCCCAAGCATCCGACTCACACAGTTTGTGTCTCAACTATGCTAATAAATGAGTGCCTAGTCTCATTCCAGGGTTAATTTCTCCCACATTGACAAAGGAGGCCCCTTGTCAGCATCTTAGGACCATCCCTTAACCTTGCTTTGTCTTCCTTGTGTAGGAGCTGTCAGCCAGGCTGGTCTGTATGCAAGCACAGGAGGATCGGTTCCTCCTCACCTTCAAAACCCTCGAAGAAGTATGGAAATTTTCCACATACCTGACTTTAGGTAATGTTTTCAGGGTGTGGGAGATCTAAACAGACAGTGTGAGAAGCATTTTTTGAGAAGGTATTCTTTGACACTAAAAAAACAGTAATGTAAGAGGGTCAGTGAAAGACACCCAGGAGGGTGCCTTTTGAGTCATCCCTATGATGGAAAAAGAATTAGAGGCTGTTGCCTCACAGCATGGTTTCAGATGACAGACTGGGAGACATTCAAAGAGCACTTCATCCTGCCCAGAGTAGGAGGATGCTCACACTGCTTTCCCCTTCATTCCTTAGGGTACGTGGGCAGCTGCCTGGAACAGCTTCTCTTTGACAGGGAGTACTGGCTAAACTGTGCTCTGATGGAAGACACAGAGATCAGAGTCAGTGTGGATGAAGATCACTTGGCCACCATCTATGTGGGTCTGCTACTTCAGGAAGGTGAGAAGGGACTGCATATGTAGGGACTTCTTCTAAAGCACCTCACAGGGAAAGCATCTCACAGGAGCTGTGTTGTAGCCCATTGACCTGGGCATGACTCTTTCTGTCTGCAGGTAACTTTTTTTCCAGAGCAGTGCCTGGTGTCTGTCAGCCAGAGCAAGAGGGCCTGCAGCTCTGCAGGAATGAGCTGATCCACGTGAAGAGCGTTGGAGACGAGTCCAAGTGGGAAGGGATGTCCTTACTCACAGGTCAACGAGGCCTGGTGCCTGTGGCAGCTCTAGAGCCAATACCTCACCCATTTCACCAGTAAGTAGACCTACCAATTAATAGGACTCAAGCCAAGATTGTTTCCTGATCCTGATGCATGAGCTGGCACCAGCTCTGGGCTGAGAAACTGCTCTTGCCTCTACACCATTTTGGATATACATCAGACAATCACTGGAACTGATTCAGGTCCTGCTAACAGGTCAGAGCAAGGACATAGTTCAGATCTCACTCTTGTATGATATTGATTTACATCATTTGTGAGATTTGTGATTTACAGGTGAATAAGTGGGAGAAAAAGCATAGCCCAAGACTTAGGTAATGCCAGTCAAAGTGTGGCTTCGTGTTGGACTTGTGGCTGATCCTCAGCTCCTGTTGTACTCACATGGTGAAATCCTCTTTATAGCCTGGCTAATTTATCCTGCTGTTACCCTGTGGTGTGAGGCTGCAGCTGTGAGGTGCAAACTGCCCAGTAACACCATTACAAGGAATTACTGTGCTGGCTGTGCTGGCCATGCTCCATAGCAGCTCTGACACTCCCTGGGGACAGAACATCTGTCCTGCTTGTGTGAGACCATTCCTGGTGCTGCCCTGAAGACAGGACTGCTCAGAGAGGACCAATATGGTTCCCCTTTGTCTTGCAGGTGGTTCCTGAAGAATTACACTGTGAGTTTTGGCATCTCCCAGGAGATCAGTGGGATCACCTCTCAGCCAATTGGTGAGTGATACCTGTGCAATGCAGCTGCCCTTCTCAGGGAAGGGAGTGGCTCTTGCAATCCTTTGTTTGGCCACAAATGTGAAGGGCCCATCTCTTGTTCTGGCAATGACATTGCATTACAAGGTGTTCTAAGAGAATATTGCATCATTGGACTCTCTTGAGTGGGAAATAGAGCTTGCAAAGGGCATGTACTTAGAAGGCTGATGTCAGGTACACAGAGGGCTGCTGGTGGCCTCCTTCTGCCACTGAGTTCTTCTATTCTCTAGTTTTATCTCTCCATTAATTCTTTCAGGAGTGAAGTTTAAATAATTAGTCTTCCAGCAGTGTCCTTTTGAAACCAGTGCCCACCAGTCACTTGTTAACCCCAGGCCATGACTGCCTGGACACAGGCACTGTTCAGAGCATGCTGGAAATGGGAGGTCACCATAGGTGTAAATCTGTTAAGTAATGTGCTGAACATTTGCACTGTTAAACACTTCACTTGTGGCAGAGAGTTGAGACAATGCAGCTTCTGTGATGCTCTGTGTTTCCAGCTGCCTTCCATACTTCAGCTCTTAGAGGTTTCAGTCTTTGGTGGTTGTCCATGCCTCATGTATTTTATTATAATCCTCTTCTCAAGAAAAAGCTGCAGAGATCTGAGTCTAAGAGCTCAAGTAATCTTAGGGGATGGAGACTCAGCCTTATCAGGCTCAAATCATGATCTCTTCTTGCCCAAGTCTTTTCTAGTGTGGAAGTTTTAACAGAGGCCTCACACTGAAATGCCCTTGTTTGCCTTGGTTCCCAGTCAAAGGCAGGTGCACGGCCACAGAGGACCACAGAGGAGCAGCATGGGATGAACTGAGTTTCTCCAAAGGAGACAGCATAGAAGTCATCGGCTTCTTCATTCCAGGGCTCCCATGGTTTGTGGGCAAATCCCTCAGCAGTGGCAGTGTTGGCTTTGTCCCCACTGGATCCGTAAATCCTGAGGCTTGCCAACCTCTGTAAGTTTACTGCTACCCTCTAGATTGAAGTAAACTTTTCTCCTGAAAATGTAGGGAAGGCTCCAAGTCCCAGCTCAAGGCTATGTGAGAGTCCAGGGCAGGT
Organism: Urocolius indicus; assembly: GCA_013401255.1. Classification (NCBI taxonomy): domain Eukaryota; kingdom Metazoa; phylum Chordata; class Aves; order Coliiformes; family Coliidae; genus Urocolius; species Urocolius indicus. Next base: position 338,831 of record WBNH01002941.1, on the reverse strand, counting down.
AATTTGGTTTGAATGGCCTTCGTAGAGTACTCATTTGAGGTCTGTCCAGCAGCCTTGGCCAGGCTCTGCTGCCAACAGACTGCAGGAGCCTCTGCCCAGACAAAGCAAACGTATTTCACTTGCCTGAGGTGAGTTTTGGAGAGGAACAGATCTGGCCCTGGGCTAAACCTGGTTTTATGCTAAAGCAGGCCAGGACATCTGTGTACTAGACAAGATGGCTTCACAGTTTCACCTAAAAATGTTCTTGACTTTGTAGCTTTGTCTGAGGAGCTGTGAGTCTGGTAAAGGTGGCGAGAGCAACCACTGCTGAGGAAAATGAAGTCCTGCTTTGCTTGCTTCTGCCCCTTTGCTTTCTGTGGGACATTGAGGCAGAATGGTCACTGGCACAGTTCCTCATTGAGCAGAACTAAACACCTTCCCAAGGACACAGACAAGAGCTGTCTGAGGAGGGAAGGTGATGTAACCCCACTCTGATGACCCAGGTAGTTGTCTGTTAGTGGCTTAACAACATAGCTAGAGTTCTATACCCACCCAAAAAGGCTTCTCCTCCAAGAGTTTGTGCGGGAGGACGAGGTCTTAAGCTAGGTCTGTTGGACTCTCCTGGATCAGACTTACTCAAGTTGAGTCTTAGGCACTTTTCTCTGACATTCCAGTGAATAGAGAGGAGATCAGATGCCATGGCCTCAGGAAGGGCTTCTGGAGACAAGAAAGGCCAGTAGGTCCCTCCCTCTGGTATCCATTGGTTCCTCCATGGAGAACCTGGATCCCAGAGCCCTGATGGGGAAGGTGTCCAGACTCTTGTATGCATCTGCAGCAGAGCTTGTCTGATGGGAGAAAAAGGAGGGATGGAAAAGCCCATCCCATCCCATCCCATCCCATCCCATCCCATCCCATCGGACAGCTGCAGTGTCAGGGGGCGGGGAGACACTGACTGTTTTCTCCTGATGTCTGCCTCAACCTAGGGAAAAGGGCTTGGTGTTTCTGAGTGAAGAAGAGAAAGCCCCCATACTGCACATCCCGTGCAATGGTGGTGAGCAGCACTTCATCACCCTCCTCGGCGACCTGGCACGCACTGACATCACCTCTGTGTACCGCCTGGGTGAGCTTCCCTCCCTTCTCCTGACGTGCCCAGCCCCATGGCTCCCCAGGCAGAGAAACACTGGGCAATGCCTAGAGAGCTCCTTGCTTGGGGCTTTGCAGGGGAGGCAACTGCTGTGGTTGAGACAGCCTCTAAGCTCAACTTGGTCAAGGAGGTTGTAGGTAGGCTCAAGACTGGGCCCTGCCACATTGCAGTCTGTAGGGGTCTTCTCTGCTTTCAAGGCAGCTCTTCAGCTGTGGTTCACCCTGTCAGGTGCTGTCCTTGACTGATCCTGGCTGTAGATCCCTTTGGTCAGACCCTCCATGGTCTTACACAGAGCCAAGCCCCAACACACATGGTGTCTGCAGCCAGAAGTAAGTCTGCTCTCCCACCTACATGTCTGAGGTTTGACAGAGCAGCAGGAACCTCTGTGAGATATAAGGACTGTGTCTGCACATTAACACTGACCAAGGCTTTGAGCTTTTTGTTTTCTATTTGTCTCTTTGTGTAGATGGTTTTGAACCCACAGCTGTGCCATCAGGTGAGTATGTGGAGGGGACAGAACGAGATGCTTTTATGATGACTTCTGAGGGTGAATTTTGACACAAGGAAGCATCTCACGATGGTTTACCTCTCCCTTCCAGAGGCTGTTCTCCATAGTTGTAAAGATGTCCAGCTACTCCAGTCTTGGGAGGAGCTAAATGACTTGGCTACAACTACCACCTCTGAGCTGTCTAGCCCAGGGAGTGAAACAGCCCCTGCTACATTGGAAGATGTTCTCCTGGAGAAGCTGGATGATTTTGATGATCCCAAGTTCTTTATTGACTTAAATGCTGGACACATGGAAGATGCTGATGTCTTTGACCCTATATTGACCTTCCTTAACCAAGATGGTTATGTGCCCAGCTTTCAAAGCCTCTATGATCTCAGTTTTTCCTTTCTCAACTCCACTTTTTATGGTTTCTCTGATGAGGATGAGCTGGTCTTGTACCTTGAGACATCCAGGAACTGGGCTAAGAGGACTCATTCAGTGTGGGCTCACGTCAGGCTCTGTTTCCTCTTGGGTAAGCTCTGCATCAAAAAAGTGAAGTTCTCCCAGGCTCGAGTCTACTTTGAGGAAGCCATGAGCGTCCTGGACAGAGGGTTTGGGGACCTGCCCCTGTTGGCTGCGTTGCACGTGAACCTTGCCTCCATCTACTTGAAACAGAACATGAAGCGCAAGTTCTCCTCCTTGCTGGGAAAAATGGTGACCTTGCTTGTCTGCTTGCCTGGCCGCTCCTTCAGCTCTGAGAACGAGCTAGAGGTCATGCTGTATGTCCTGAGGGAAGCCATTGCTGTGGGCAACGCTCCCTTGGAGGCACGGGTCTGCTTCCTTCTTGTCAAGCTCTTCCTACAACTGGGCAAAACTGATGAAGTGCTGCCCTTTACTGAACACCTTCAGTGTCTCACCACCACTTCACTCAGCCCAGACACTGGTTGTGCACCACTGGATGTCACCCCCATCTTAAGCTACCTCTATGACAAGAAGTACTTGCCAAACATCGCACTGGCTTCTGCCAGGCTGTTTCTTCCCAGTGGTGTCAAGGGGGCACCCACACCCACTTGGAGAGCTGGCTTCATCCTCCAAAATGCTTCCAAACTCCTGGGAAGCCAACTAGAGAGGAGCAGCATCCCAGCACTGGCTTGTTTGTATCTCAAGCAAGCGCTGCATTTCTCCCGCGAGAGCAGAGCTGTGCCCATCCAGAGGACTCTGTGTGCCATCCTGTCCAGGATGTACCTCCAGCACGGCGTGTTGGATGGGGCAGTTGGCTACGCAGCCATGGCTGTAACCCTCAGCAGGCTGATGGGAGAGGAGGAGGCTTTTGAGTCTTCCCTCTCCCTGGGGTGGATGTACCTGCTGCAAGGGCAGCCGGGCCCAGCTGCAGGCATCATGTGCCAGCTCTTGCGCTCTCTGCACAGGACGGACAGTGTCACTCAGGGAGGAGCTGTGCACAATCTGCTGGCCATTGCCCTCAAAGGAGAAGGGCAGGTGCAAAAGGCTGCAGAGAACTACCTGAGGGCCCTGCAGAAAGCCAAGGAGACCGGGAACAAGAGGAACCAAGCTATTGCCCTGGCTAACCTGGGGCAGCTGAGCCTGTGGCGTGGGGCGAACCAACTCTCTGAGCTCTACTTGCTCCAGGCAGCTCAGCTCTATGCTGAGCTCCAGGGCAGTGAAGACCTGGAGATGGAGCTGGTGCAGGTGCTGCTGTGGCTAGCCCAGACCATGGTGAATGGGCAGAGGATGGAAGATGGCAAACTGTGTTATGAACTGGCATTGGTTTTTGCCCTGAAGTGGCATAACGTGAGGAGTGAGTACAAGTTTGCTGGCGGGAACCAGGGCAGCGTTCACCTCTGTGCAGCACCCTGTCAGGTCCCTAACGTGGTCCCCTGACCTGTCCTTTTTCCTTCCCTGTCCCATATAGGTCAGCTGCACATCACTGAGTCTCTCTGCCACTTCTACAGCAAAGTGTCCCCCAATCTCCAGGCCTGCATTACCTACCATGAGCACTGGGTATCTTTGGCACAACAGCTGCAGGACAGAGAGCTGGAAGGCAATGTCTGGCAGACCCTCAGCCAGCTCTACCAGGCTTTGGACACATCTGAGTAAGTCCTGTCTGTGGCTGTTTGAGTGAGGTCCCTGCTCACCCAAAGCAGGAGCGGTGGCTCTCCTGGAGTGCCTCTCAAGAGAGGCAGGGAAGGTGTGTGGTAGCTCTAGCTGGCCCACAGGCAGGCTGCTGGTTGATGTGCTGCTGGGGTGTGCTGTGCAGTGAAGAGGGGAGCAGTTCAATGCCAACCAGAGTGTCCCAACAGCTGAGACAGAACTGGGGTCTGGCCAAACATAGTGTTCCAGGCAGACCTCCAGCCTTGATCAGAGGAGACCCAGGGACAGGGAACTCATCACTTCCTTTGGAGGCTTATTTCAGTGATTAATCACCATTCACCAGTAAAAATAGGTTTCTTATCTCTTATCTGAGTAAGTCTGGCTTCAGCCTCCAGCTGCTGAGTCTGCCCTTCCTATCTCTGCTGGAATATTTGCCCCAGGGAGGTACTTAAGGCCCCATATTACCTCACCTTTCAATCTCCTGCTGACACATGCAGGTGACTGATTAGATTAGACAGGAGGAGAGAGAAAGAGACTTGGACAGACTACAGACCTTCTTTGGTCTTTGAAGGCAATAGTGTCAAATAGTGGACAGCTATAGCCTCTATGTCCCAGAAAAGCAAATGGGCAGGGGCTGCCATTACCTTGGATGTTAACTTTCCCATGCTAGGTCACAGTGAGTTCAGAGGGAAGGTATTTAGGAAGCAGACGCCTGTCATGTGAATGGTGCTATTTCAGATCACAAAGCACCCTGTTCCCTGGACTTGAAGGCCAGTTGGAGCCCAGTTGCCATCAGGCAAGACACCAAGCAAACAAACATGCCCTGAGCGCTGCCCAGTGCTTCCCTCACCACAGCTGCCTGTCTGCAGGCAGCTTGTCCAGCCTGTTGCCTTGTCCTGCTGCCTGTCCCTTTGTCTCTTGGTGATCAGGGTCTTGAAAAGGGGCTATAAGGCTTTGCACATGTAGCCACAGATCAGCCTCTTTGATGCAAACACTCTCCCTGTGCTCCCGTGTTGCAGCTGGGAGTGGCTTTGGGGCTTAGTGTAGGGAAGTTTGCAAGTAACCTGGACAAAACCCTCTTTAACTGCTGTGGCAAGCAGGAGTGGGGAGCAGGCTGCCTTAGGACTGTGCTGAGCACTGGGGGCCGAGGCTGGAAAAAGGTTTCCAGGTGATACACACATGTGCACTAAAGCCTGGAAGCTTCCATGGTTTTGCCAGGACACATTGCTCAGAGCTGTGGTTGTCCATTTGTCTCTAACTTGGCAACTGTAGGAGGAGAAGGCAGGATGGATTGCCAGTGGGGAGGTGTCGGGGCAGCTGATTGCTGCAGGTGTCCTGTGGTTTCTCTGTAATGGCTTTTTGCCTGTTGCCATCACAGGGCTTTGAGACAGTCCCTGGACTGCACCAAACAGAGTCTAAGGATCTTCATTGACCTTGAGGAGACTGTGAAAGCAGCAGAAGCCTGGCTGCAGGCAGGAAGGCTCTACTATCTTATGCAGGAGGATGAGCTGGTGGAAATGTACTTTCAGGTATGGAGGAGGTGGCTGAAGCAGTCCCATCCCCACCCTGACTTGTTGCATTCCCATCACAGCTCCTTTGGAGGAGTCTTTTGTGGTTGGAAGACCTGGAAAAGTGCCAAATGACTGGTTCCCATCGAAGTACACACAGATAAGGGTGCTGTGGAAGTTCTTGGAGGTTTCTTGGAGTAGAAGGCTATTGGCTTCTGTCCATCTCAAGTATTATTTTATCAGTTGAGCTGCAAAGTGGAAGAGTAGCTCATAAAGTCTTAGGTCTCCCTCATTCAGGGAGCAGCTTCTATTAAAAGATGGGAAATCCTCTCATGTGCCCAGAGTAAGCAGAGGAGAAGGCTGGTTGGGTCTGCTGAGGTTGCACTGAGCTGGGGTATCCAGCCTGGACACATGTAGAAAATGTTTTGGCTCCTCACTCTGTTGCCCAGAAGCACTTCTGAACTGGTGGGGCTGAGTGGCTGAGGTACATGGTGGTGAGAAAGAGGAGAGGAGCCTTCCCCATCAGCCACACCAGCCTGACCCTCAGTCAGGGCACATGAAGCAGGGAGTTAGTGGTATGGGATGTCTGCTCAGTGACATGGATGGAATGAACCTGGCTTTGGTGGCAGCCTGTGTCCTAATGTTCAAAAGTGGCAGCTGAGGCCCATAAGAAAAAAGCCATCATTACTTCTCTGACTGATGGTTTCAGCAGGGAGGCAGGGGCTAAAGCTGGGGATGCCAGTGGATGCCAGATCTCAGCAGGGCACATCTGAGTCCCTGAGGGGCCCCTTCCCAGCCAACATCACTGGCAATGATCAGTTGTCATGGGTAAGGGAAAACAAGTTGTGGCTGGAAAGTGGCACCAGGACCAGGTGCATAATTGGCACAAAGAACTGTTCTTACCAGAAGTTAGCATCCCTGCTCTCCCTCCTGCTGCCTCTGCCCTTTCTCTCCACAAGCTCTCTATTCCCCTCATCAGTCTTTGCACTGGGTCCATCACACCAGTGTCAGACCAGAGCCAGGACAGCTGCTCTGTCCCAGCTCTGAATTCTCAAGCTGCTGGATATCTGATCAGTTTGTCGTGCTGACCCTGCACAGGGATGGGTTATCTGTCTCTTGGCTCCATCACTGCACATATCACCTGCAAATGCAGCACAACAGTACCAGATCCTTATTGTCCAGACTGTCTCTATGTGTTGTTTGGAGCACTGCTGCTCATCTTTGCACTGACTTGGTTTTATTTAATCATACCAAGGTCTATATGCAAATGTCTGTCTCCAAGTCTCACTCCAGTTCTTTTTCCTTCTAGGCAGCCATTCAGACTGCCCTAAAACGAGAGAACTTCTCCTTGGCCATGGATCTTTATGAAAAAGCAGGTGACACCTTTTTTAATGGGAGCAGAAGCAGAGATCGAGCAGTGGAGTTTTACAGGGTACTGATCCCTATGAGCACTAATGTCCTTGTATCCCCACGAGGTCACGACCATGGGGAGCTCTGCCCCAGGGCTGGCTGCAGCACTCGTGGCCTGGATGGAAGGATGGAGGGTGGAGAGAGGTGGGCTGGTTCTGAGTGTGCCAGAGTGCAAACCTTGCTGCAGGGGGAAAGCCTGGAGCACAGCCAGCTTTTGCACTGGAGATCATTTGGGAGGTGGGAACAGAGTGACAAAGCTGACAAAGGCTGGCAGTGTTAGGTGTGAGCTGGTTGCTCCTGGGGAAGTGCTCAGAGTCAGTATTTCCAGTATCTGTGGAAGGGCAGAGACATGAAGCTCAGGTTTTGGGAACCATGCTCTGGGATAGAACTTGAACCTGCAGCGTGCAACCACCCCATTGACTTCCTGCCATGCCAAGCTCTCGGCCCATCTCCTGTTGCTCCATCATCCTCCTGTTGCTCCATCATCCCTCTGTGGGCAGAGCTGTACTGATGCCGCCAGGAACAGCCTGAATTCACTGTTCTCTGTCCTCAGGGAGGTGCTGTGCCCTTGGCCAGGAAACTAAAGGCCAGTAGGACAGAGCTACGGCTGTTCAATAAGCTGGCAGAGCTGCAGATCGGGCTGCAGGGCTACGAGAAGGCACTGGAGTTTGCCACACTGGCTGCCAGACTGAGCATCAGGGTTGGTGAGTGATGCACACCCATGTGAGAGCAGGCTGCACGGGAAAGGGGGGATCTCCTCCTTTCATGAGACTGCTGGACCCATTCTTACCCAAAGCAGTAACATCTCTGTAAAGCCACTTCCCTTTTGAGGCTGCGTGACAGCCATGTGGGAGGGCTCTGCTGTGGTTGTTGCCACACTGGAGCATGGGAAGTCTGATGAAGACAAGGACTGAACAGTTCCTCTCTGCCCTGGCTCTTCTGACAAACTCTTCCTTTCCCATTACAGAAGTAGTTTGGGCAAAATGCTAGCACAAATGTCTGAGATGGAGCGAGTCTTGTAATGGCTCTTTCCAGCACCCAAGAAATCCCCTGCTTAATGATTGCTTAATGGGCAATCTGTCCAGCTTTGATATCAGCAACCCTGCTCATGGCTCTGTTTTCTCTGAACCATCTTCAAACTCAGTGTCTCCTCATGAAGAGATCTCCTCATGATGTCTCCTCATGAAGATCTTTGTGCCCCAAGGCTGTTGAGCCAATGCACCCCTAAAGATCTCAGCATGCAGGGCTGGGGATGAGCATGCTACAGGCTGACTCAGTCAGCAACTCTCTTCCAGGAGACCAACTGCAAGAGCTGGTTGCATTCCATCGCCTGGCTACAGTCTACTATTTTCTGCACATGTATGAGATGGCTGAAGATTGCTACCTGAAGACACTTGCCTTGCGTCCCTCCCTGCTGCAGTGTTCAGAAGAGGCCCTGTACTACTGCAAAGTGTATTGCCACCTTGGCAACTTGACCCTGAACAAACTGAAGGTAGGAAACCTTTCCATGGTGCTGCGTTGAGCGTTCTGGTCTGGATGGAGGGTATCACATCCGCCAGTGGAGGGGCCACACGTGTGAAGCTGGGGAAGGGTCTGGAGCACAAGTCTGATGAGAGAGCTGGGGGAGTTTAGTCTGGAGAAGAGGAGGCTGAGGGGAGATACGATCACTCTCTACAATTCCCTGACAGGAGATGGAGTCTCTGTCCCTGGAGATACTTAAAAGCTGTGTAGCTGAGGGACATGGGTTAGTGCTGGGATTGGCAGTGTGAGGGCAGGGGCTGGACATGATGGTCTTAAAGATCTTTTCCAACCAAAGTTATTCTGTGATTCTGTGTAGACAGCTGCATCCTCTGACCACAGTCCATCTGCAGCTTTAGAAAAAATGCACACAATGCTGGCGCAACCAGCTTCTGAAGGGGGAAAGGCAATTTGGAAAGAAGTGCTGGCACTCAGCTATGACTGTATAGAGCCCATTTCGATGAAATCAGGTGTTACTGGGTTCTGCCTGGAACCACCAGGCTCTGCTCCAGCAACCTTAATACCCTGTGACCTTCAATTAAACCACTTCCTAACGCCTGCCCTGTCCTTTACCGTTAGGATGAACAGGATGCAGCAACCTACTTCCTTCTGGCCCTCGCTGCAGCCACCGAGCTGGGAGACCAGGAGCTGCAGGGCCTCATCCGTGCCAAGCTGGCCCACATCCCCCCGGGCCCACGGGCACCCGAGGCCACACCGGGCTGTGCCACGTCCCGGCCCAGGTGGCTGAGTGAGGGTGGCCACATCGTCTGACCGACCCAACTGCCGTGGGGACTGCAGTCTGAGCTGTGCAGCAGCATCCTGCCACGCTACTGGCACGGAGCCATGGCTCTCCAGAACACCTGGCCCAGGAGAGGTCTTGTGCCCCATCCTAAGGAGCTGGCAGCCTTTGGTGTCCTGTCCCTGAGAGGCAAAGCACCAAGCACTTGGGACCCTGCCCTCCTTTTCCAGGAGCAGGACTGTGTACCCACTGAGGCTGGGTATCTGGGCAGGGCAGGATGGGGCCCAGCAACGGTGCTGGAGCGTTCAGTGCAGATGGCATTGAGGAGGGTAGCTGCCCTGCCTGGGACAGGGACAGGAGAATCCTGCCACGTGCCTACCTGTCCCCTCCAGCTGCCTCACACACCTCAGGTTCCATGAGGCAGCTCAGCACAACCCAAAAGTGTTTTAACTTGAGTAGCATCTCCTTTATTTATTCCTATCTGCTTTCTCTCCTGTCTGCTCTGTAGAGGTCTCTGAAGAGCAGAGGCTGGGGCCTCTCTCATACAAAGCACCACCAAAGCTTTGGGCAGTGAGAGGCAGAATTAGGGAAAGGAGGAGAAATGAAAGGGGCAGGTCAGGCTTCACCTGGGGACAAGTCCCATATGCAGGTGGATGTCCTGCTCAGGGCAGGCAGAGCTCGCCCTCATCCCAGCCCTGCCCTTCAGCCTCAGCTCTGCCACCTGAGCAGCGGGGTGGCCCCTGTGCACTTTCAGCTTCTACAGCATGAGTATGTTATGTGTCCTGCACGGGAGAAGAGCCACCAGTGCCAACCCAGCCCAGGCTTTGCAGCCCAGCACCCTCCCCAGCCTCTCCCCCAGGCTGCAAACTGCCACAGGATGCAGGAACACCAAGGAGTAGGCAGTGGGGCTGGGCACACTGGGATGTGCTGGGCACACATCCAGCCCCCAGGACAGGGCTGCTGATGGGGTTCCACGGAACTTTTGTGCAAGAAGATGCAGCTGCAGTGCCTTTCTGTGGGTCATTGGCAGCCCAAGGAGCAGCAAGCTGCCTTCAAGTGACCTGAGCTACATGGCTGGAGAAGCAAAAACTGCAAAGTGGAGTGGGAGGCACCGTGGAGGCTTCCCCTGAGGGCTGCTCATCACAGGGAGCAGCACACGGCTCTCCCTCACAGCCCATCTCACCACCAGAGAGCAATAAGTGCCCACGTTTGCAGCCTCACACAGGCGAGCGCTGCTTCCCGGCTAATGCCGACCTCGGATTTCAGCCTGGGCTGGTGCACAGTGAAGAATGAGCCGTTATTTTCCCAGCTCATCTCTTTGCTCTGACAAGCAGCAGCTGGACACTCAGCTGGGGCTTCACAGGGAGACCCTATTCCAAGTTCTTCCACCTCCCTGACACGATCCACTGCTTGGAAATACTAAATGCAGAACGTTTCCTTGCTGCTCTTTGCAGAGACTGAGTTAATCTTCTCCTTCTTTTGAGGCATCCATCATCAGGGCAATGAACAGTTTACTGCTTGTTTACTGAGCGTTCCTGCAGTGCCATTAAGGGAGCCTCAAGCCCTCAGTTCAGAGGAGGTAAATCTTGGTCCCATTTGAAACACAGCAAGCTCAGGGGAGAACCCAAAACCTTCCTGCCTCCCTCCTCAGGGCTGCCTGTCCTCAGTTCAGGTGGCTGGTGCTCACTGTGCAGGTTTTCAGGTCAGTTCCCCTTTTTGCATGCTTGGGGAAATGCAGAGTCTCATGTCTTTGTACCAGAAGGCAGGTCAAGAGCTGGACATCAGGCTATTGAGGAGGGAGGGAAGCTTTGATGGCTCTGGAGGACCTGAGGGTATGTGAGGTGTAGAAGTGCCCTGCCCTGTCATCAGAATCTCCACTCATCTCTCCTGCCAGCCCCAGCAGCTCATTCAGGGATGCTGCCCAGCCCCACAGTAGCTCACCCACTGCACCCAGACTGTCTGGTCCTCAGCAGTGCCTCCAGGGCCGTCAGATGAGGCCCAAGACCACAACGTGGCTGCTGGCACCAGTGGTTGTAGTAGCTGGTGCTGTGCTGCTGGCCAGACTCTGCATTTGTTGGCCTCTCTCTGTGGCAGAGCCCCCAGACCCACATCAGTGGTGAGTGGCTGTGGTGGTTCTTGTCAAAGTTAGGCCCAGTGCAGGATGAATCATGCAGAGAACATCCTCTCTAAAATATCCCTTCCAGAGCCAAACACGAGGCTGTTCTGTCTAGCACCAGTGAGAAAAACACAGGCTTTGTTTAAACATAGAGGGTCAGTGTTTCAGCTGGTCTAAATCAGTTAAGCTCCATGAAGTCAAACAGAGATGATTTGCAAGGGCTGTGGATCTGGGCATTGTTTTTTTGTGTTTTTTTTTTTTTTTTTCAAACAGATCTGTCTTCTTTAAATCACAGCAAACAAATTTGTAGTGCTTGGTGAGGGGGAAAAAAAAGGTGACTTGCTCCTTTGTAACATCCCTTAAAACATCATTTCCCCTCTCCCTCCCTCATGTGCCTGCTGTGACAGAGCTGGGCTGTTTAACTACTGGGATAAGAGGTCAGTGGCCAGGGCTAATTAAGTTCCATAACACTAGTTGGCAATGAAGTGCCACTAGAGTGGTCACTTATGCATACCAGCTCCTGGGGCTGTGCCAAAAGGAAGGTGAGGGTACCATGTCCTTCCAGCCAATGCAGCTTCATGGGCAGAGAAATCAATGCTTTGGGGACCTTTTGCCAGAAGAGGACACCAGGTGATGGGGTCCAGGTCCTGGTGCAGCCAGGCTGGGGGTTATTGTCCTCTGCCCCTTCCTGGGCAAGGGGGATGCAGTCCATCATTCCCAGGCACAGTGACTGGGAGCTGTCTGTGCTTTAGCATAGCAAGGACAACTTATGTGTGTACACAAGGAGGGAGCACCACAGAGCCCGGCTGCTGCAGGGTGCAGGGCCTGGCCTGAGCTGGGATGTTGCTCCAGAAGAAGGATGCAAGAGCAGGAATGTAGAGAACCAGGAGGTATTTATCCTACAGTAGGTATTGGCCACCAGTGTCCAGCCCTCCTTCACCAGCACTGATGTCAGCCCAAACAGAGGGAGGAAGAAATAGGGGAAAGGGAAAGGATAGATCAGGTCTCCTCTTACGCCAGGTGTCATTATCTTTCTGTGGCTTGTGACTTATTTCTGAGCCACATGTGACCATCTGCTCCATGCCCAGTCCCAGGAGTTCTCCTCCCTTCCTTCGGTCCTCAGCCAGCTGAGCTGGAAATAGGGCTGCTGGGCACCACGTGCAGCAGCACGTGCCTTCACACGGCAGCTAAAAGCAACACTTTCCTTCCCAGCACTTCCAAAGGGTGAAGGGTGCTGGTGGAACCTCTTGGCCTTGGCTCTGATGCCTCCTCATGCCAATGTCTGGACCTGGTGCCAACCTGTCTCGCTCTGATCTTCTACCAGCGTGACCCTTTGGGCACCAGTGCCGCCAGTCCTAATGTAAGAGCCAACACTGGCACTCTGACTCCTTTTAATGCCTCAAGGGGCCATTTAAGGCCTGGAATAAAGACAGACTGGATTGCTTTAACAAATGCTTGTTCTTGGACAGTGGAAATATTGCAACAAGAGTAATTCTTGGAACACCGCAGCTCCGGTGTGAGCCTCCTGAGGAGAGAGGGGAAAGGAAGTGCTGGTGGCTGTAAACACAGAGATGGACAGAAGTGTAGAGAGAGATTTATTTTGGTTTACATGGAAACTAATTCTTTTTTTTCCTGCAGAGATACAACACCCAATAATAATAATAACTATCAGCAGACACCTCTCATCATTCCTGCACTGTACAGTGCTGCAAATCTTCACTGGGCCCATGTGGGATGCAGAAACCTTCCTGTTCCTGTGTGTACCATCCAGCCCTTAGGCACTCCATGCCTCAGATCCCATGGGTTAAGGAGGGGATAGAAATCCTCTCTGAGCACTGGCAGTTGGGCAGAGAAGGTGCATGCTGTTTAGGAGGGAAGTCTGAACCAGGGAGAGTGTGGAGTCTCCTTCCTTGGAGGTCTTCAAGACCTGCCTGGATGTGTTCCCTGTGTGACCTGATCTAGGTGCACCTGCTCCTGCAGCGGGTTTGGACCAGATGATCTCTAAAGTTCCCTTCCAACCCCACCATTCTGTGATTCTGTAACAGTGCAGATCCAGGACATGGGTGAGAGCCACCTCTCCTATTCCAAAGACCCTCACCTGGCCTTTCTCTTATCCAGAGGAACCACCTACAGCTGCTGCTTCTGCTGCATCACCCTGCTAAAGGCACAGGGTGGCTGTGCAGAGCTGTTCTACATCCCAGTGCCTAGGTTTTGTAACTGGTATTCACACGGATGCTACATCATTTCTCCATCTCTGTCAGCCTTGGACTCTGACAGAAGCTGGCCTCAAGCACAACCTGCCTCTGCTGGAGGCTCATCAGTGATGTGGAAGAGCAGAGAATCTGAGGCAGAGGTAAACCTGAGCTCGTCTGGTCTCAGAGGTGGCTGGTCCTCTGCAGCCAGCATCTCCTTGTGTTGCTTGGAACAGAATGAGGAGCTGGTAAACACCAGCTGTTCTGCTAAGCAGAGATGGGTGAAGTACGTAAACTGGGCAATTTAAATTAAAACTCATTTCTTTTCACAGCAACTTGGGGTTTTGTTCAGTGATAATTGGGATCGTAAATATGTATGCCAGAAGGCATGTCAGAGGATGCTGCCGGGAGGCTGAGCAACAGCCAAGAGTCCCCAACTGTGACTGCGTGTGTGCAAATAAACCTTCTCTGCCCTGCCCCCTGGCAAGGTGGGCAGCAGGACAATGCAGCCTGTGTGTGCTGAAGTGGGGGCTTGCCATGTCCCGGGGAGAGGGAAGAAGCAAAATTAGAAAGGGAGAAAGGATGGGGCAGCTGGGAAGGGGCTGATAAATGTGGATACGGAATAGTGAGCCTGGATGGAAAAAAAAAACTTCAACAATTCCCAGCTGAAATGAAACACTTCTTGTGCTTGAGATGGCACCAGGCATGGGTCAGCCCTGGAGCTGTCGTCTCTGCTGTCACTGGCCACAGGGCAGCCAGATATCCCCAGGACTTACCAGTGCTGATCTCCAGAGTCACTTTCTGCTCTCGTGGGCACTCTGCATTAGGCAGGACTGATGGGACATCCATGCTGGATGCTGGGCTTTGCCAGGGGAAACATATCACTGGGACTGGAGAGAACAGAGAGAGAGAACTGGTAAACATGGTGCAGAAAACATTATCCCTTCCAAGCATACAGCTGGTAGAAACCGTGTGTGCTGGTGACAGGGACACATGGCTGAGCAACTGGCTCTCCTGGGTACCAGTCAGCGGGCAAAGAGCTCTGTGTTCCTGCATTGTCCCGGTGCTGCAGACACACATGATGCTGCCAGGGTGCACTGAGGGTCCCAGCTAAGCTGCTCAAGCTTCCCAGCTCCTGCATGCTTCCCAACAGCCACACTCCTCTGAGGGGAAAACACAGGCAGGAAACCTGGCAGCGAGAGGCTCCCCTCATTGCAGCACTGGAGACAAGTGTAGGAAACAGCACAAGTGCCAACAATTCCTGTCACACTACAGGAGAGGGGGAAAAAAAACCCTGAAAAAAGACTCTGTGTTTGGCTGCCACAAAGACTGTTGGGAAACAGGCTAGGAACTGGGATGAATGCAAAGAAATGAGCCCCTGAGCAGCAGACGTTTTTTGAGGGAGGAAGAATAAATTCTTACATAACCAAATTCCCTTTGTGCGCTGCTGATGGGGTGGGGGGGATTTCTTTTGCTGTTTTGTTTTGGGGGTTTTTTTCTTCCCTTGGCAGCTACTCTGACAGTGGCTTTGAGGCCACACAAGAATGGACAGATGTCCCTGGGAGTGCAGGAAGCAACAGCATTTATGTCCTGACTAAGATTGCGTCCTGCCTAGGACACTTTCAGCCCCTTGCAGCTGTTTTTTTAATTGCAGCATGACTTTTTCTTACCACTGTCCAAGACTTAAGCCACACTTGATCCCTGAGTATTAGTACAATATTAATCAGGTTAAAAACCCCGTTGCTCCAGTGCTTTGAGAAGGGTTGGCAGAAGTTGCTAAATGACTCTGGTGTGTTGGGCTTGTGTTCTGAAGTGTCAGCTGGGCTTTCCCAGCTGTGTGCTCTGGTGCTGGCCATGCTTGGGGCAAGCCATGCTGAAGCATCATCCAGCTGCAGGGATGTGGTGTGTCCCTGAGCAGCCAAACTCAGCAGGACTGTCACAGAATCACAGATTCACAGAATAGTGGGGTTGGAAGGGACCTCTAGAGATCATCCAGTCCAACTCCCTGCTAAAGTAGGTTCCCCTCTATCACGTCACACAACAATGTGTCCAGGTGGGTTTGTATACCTTGAGAGAAGGAGCCTCCACACCCACCCTCGGCAGCCTGTGCTAGGGCTCCCTCACCTCTACAGGTAAAAGAGTTTCTCCTTCTATCATTGCCTTCTGAATCATCTCTGTCCTCTGTGTCTGCATTATCTTTTGTCTATTTTGGAAAATATTTGATAGTCCAGCAGTTCCAGTTTTGGGGATGACAGAGGCTGCTTTACAGCTGGCTGCTTCTGCTGTGTGGGGTTTGTGAGTCTGTTTTGGCTTCTATCAGTCCTTTCTTTCTATGTCCTGCTGAACCCCTCCATAAAGTACCTTTTTCTGCGACTGACATCTCAAATCTCCTTGACTCTGTCTTGATGCACTAGTAGACCTGAGCACTAGCAATATGATTAGTTCTCAGATTCTTTCCAAACCTGCTTTGAAAATTAGCCCATAACTGTTTCTTTATGACATCTCCCTCTGTACTCTTGGTATTCATCTCAGATCATAACTCTCTTGATCTTGCTTATCTGTTGTGCTTTCATGCAGAAGGGTACAATGGATAAAGAGACACTTAGGCAAGAGTGTCTATTAGATACTTTACAAAGCTGACTTGCCTCTGAAAGGACATCTGGTGATTTGCATGTGCTTTTTGGCAGGAAAGCTGTTGCCTTTGGAAGTCAGCAGGTGCCCTTTCAGTGGTGACACAGTTGCTGAAAGTGTCATCTTGCCTTTGTCCAAGCTGAAACCTGCTCCTACCTCTCCTCAAAGACCTAAGCCAAGGATGTAGTGGGTGGTGTTTCAACCCCAGAGTGTTATCTGCTGTGTCATTGTTCTGCCAGCCTGGCATTCTGCTGGCACTCCTGTTCCTCTGCTTGCGTTTTGTCTTGGGTTTGTGACTGCCTACATCTGGCTGATGGACTGAGGATGAAGGATGAAGACATGAAGGACTGAGAATGGGGTGATGAGCTTTGCCTTGTTGGTGGAGGAGCTTCTCTTCCAATTTGCCTCATCCCCTCCCTTATTTTTACATCCACTGCAGTACTTCTCTGTGCAGATCCTGTCTGCACAAATCATTCCATCCTTTGGTACCATTTCTGTAAGAGTCCTCTGGAAACCCATCTTGAGTACTTCACTGCTGTTAGTAGAGGTGTGTCACAGTACATCACCTGCATTTGGTACTTGCTTGTGTTTTTCTTCTGCCTGTAACACACAAAGGCTTCTCTTAGGTTTGGTCGCACTGAGTTTATGAGCAGGTGGTATTGCCCACACTAACCAGAGTCTCTGTGTTGCTTCCCATGGCATGTGGGAATTCTCCTCCTGCAGCTCCTGGCTTTGCCTGCTTGGACTGTACCATCCCCACTTCCAGAGAGCCAAAGAGGTTTCTGGTCACTCACAAATCCCCTGGTGCCATTTTGTCACCGAGTTTGAAGCTGATGCTGCTTTGCTTTGACTGAGTTAGTCTGGGCACTCATTTCTCTGCAAATCTACACGACTTGCGGTGTCACTCATGCGCATAACAGAAACCCTCAGCCATGGCTTTGACAGGGTGGCTCATTCCCTCGCTTTCCTGCTCTGCAAGCTTTAGGATAACAACTTCTCCTGCCATGGTGACTGTACAGGAACTGCATTCACGTCATTTTCCATTGTCGTGTTCTTCTCAGCACCGCCCACAGACATTTCTTTGCAGTTATCTTTCTCTCCTGCATTTTATCTCTGCATATCCTCTTGGATGTATTTTGCTTTTTTTTCCCCCCTCTCATTTCCTCTGCTGGACTGTGGAATATTGCTGAGCCTGTTTCAGTCACCCAGCAAACCTGCCCCTGGGTGCCCTCTCTCAGACAAGCTCTCTCTTTCCATTCCATAGTGGAAAAACAAAAACAGGGAAAGGGAAGCATTCATAGCTTCTCTGTCAAGGACAAGGAGATGAAGATGCCCAAATGGCAGGTGAATATGTGGGAAATGATGGGAGGTGGGTCTAGGGGGTTTGGAGCACAGGGAAGAGAGAAAGAGGAAACAGCAATTGGAATTGACCCTTTTGGTCAGCTGAGAAGTTGCCAACATCCCTTCACCCAGGACTCTGTGAGTGCAGGGGGTGTATGTGACAGAAAGACAGAAGCTTCACGAATAATTAACAGCTCATTAATACTTCCTGATGCCCTGGCTAAAGGCCAGTACCTCGAGCAGCCTCACAGCCACAGCTCTGCTCTCACAGACATCCTGAACCTATCCCCTGCCAAACCACAGCTGCCATTCCTGTGTGACCGAGGGAAACGAGCTCCTTCCTTTCCTTTGCCTTCAAACAAGGGTGAGAGGCCTTGGCTGATGCAAAAAATAAACATGAACCCTGATCAGGACAAAGGCAAGTGTCTGGGCCAGCTGCTATTGTAAACAGTGCCTTTCCTCCCCTCCCCAGACACCAGGCTTTCCTGGAGGTCCCCTCTAGTCCCTGGCAGCCCAGCTCTTCTCCCTACATCTGCCTTTCTTGCTTTGGGACTCCCTTTCCAACAAGCTCACAGCTGGGCTGACATGCAGAGCATTGCTGTCCAGCACCTGTGTGACAGGAGCAGGATGAAGGCAGCAGAGGAGGGGAACTGGAGTCACTCCTGGGAGCTGTGGGGATTTGAAGTATTGCTCTGCTGTCAATCCCCTTGCCACTGCAGCCCTTCCTGGACAGCCCTTTTCCAGGCCTGAGAGCAGAACCCATCACTACCTGTCACCATGGGGGTACACTGAGCTGTTCCACTCACTGTTAGCCTAGGCTTTGGAGCAGATAATGTTCCTGATCTGTCTTATCTTGCTCTCAAGCAGCAGAAGAGGAGGAAGGGATGGTATGTGGAGATGCACTGGAATCAAGTGCAAGCAAGATGGAATGTCCTTAGAAGGGTGATGCTTTGCAGCCCTGCTTTAGGATGGAGGATCCCTCGGTCAGCTCTCCAGTGATGCTTCAGTGGGGGAAAGATGCAGCTCAAATCAATGCTAGAAGGCTACAGTTAGCTGTCCTCCATGTCCCTGTGTGTCTGGGTGTTTGTGTCTGCCCAAGGAGAGGCAGCACAGATAATGACAGGAGACAGAACTGTAGGGGACCACCTTGTCCCCTACCCTGAGCTTCTTGTAGTGAGGGTAAGTCATCTGATCTCAGACCCATAGATGCAGAGATGAGCCAACACTCACTTGGGAATGTGGCAGCCAGCCAGCCTTGTCTTCTTCTTTTCTAAGAAGCATTAATTAAGCTGGGGACACTTCAAGTCAAGACATGTCCAGGGTAACTGTTTATGCATTGCTTCTCATGCAATTAAACTGCTGTAAATGATAATGGTTATCAGGTTCTGACGCTGACATTGTGTAAACACTTAAATTATCCTTCTGGACCTCTAAAGGCTCATCCAGTGATGCTTTGAGGAGCTCCCACTGAGCCCAGACACTGCTGTCCTTGCCCCTGGAGAGCAGCCAGCAGTTCCTGATGACCAGAGTCTGGTTGGAGGGGCTCTGCATCCCTGCTTAGCCTCCCACCTTTGAAGTGTTGAGCAGCTCATCACCTCACCCTGAAAGCAAGGAAAGGCCGGCCTCAGTAGACTGAAACATGTGTGCTGGGGTGCATGCTGTAATTTATGCATGTTTGTGTGCTAATAGCGACAGAAATGGGCTTTGTTATGGATATGAAAGCAGCAGGGACTGAAGTGCAGCCTGGAAGAAGGTACAGCTGCTTCAGGAGGTGTTCTTCAGGCTGTCAGGCTCTGACCTGCTGCAGAGGTGGCATCTGCAGACTGTGCACCATCCTGGGACTGCCCCACGGTGTTTCCCTGCTGCAGGCTGGAGTTCTCAAAGGTCTTGAAAGCAAATGGTGCTCCAACATCCACTGGATCACAGCCCCAGCTCCTTTCCCTGTCACACCTCTTCAAATCCTAAACCTTTCCTCATTATTCAAGTTTCTAATCAACAATAATTTTGAAAGTTAACATTCTGGGCTCCCCAGGACCCTCACACATGTTCTCCTATTGGCCTTGGATCTCCTGCTTTAGCCTTTAAAAAGATATCCAGTCCTGGATATCAAAGCCTGTGAGTATCAGTGAACCACCTCATCCCCGTTCATGCTGCTCTGCCACTTCTTCATCTGCTTCCTATTCTGATTTTGTCTAATTTCAGTCTCCAGGCTCTGGATCTGCCTGTGTCCTCTGCTACTCAGCTGAAGATCTTATCATCACAAAGCTTTTATCCAAGCTGGCATTCATAGCCTGTAATCAAATCACCCATCTGGCTTCTCATTCAAAGAAGAGAGATTGAGTTTCTTTAATCTGTTACTGTGAGTCCAGGTTTGCCAGACCCTTTTCATTTTCTTATGTATAGAGTGCACCTTGGCAAGAGCTACAAGTGTCATCTGTGTGCTGAGGGAGCTTTTTAAGGAGAGGAGAGAGAATTACTCTCCAAAGCAGGCTGAATGTTGCAGTTCAGATTGGCATGGTGCTCACTGCTTCTGATACTGCTTCCACATATTAAAATCTGTGTTTAATGTTCAGTTCCACTGCTTAATAAACACAACCCTTTCCTGGCTGCCTCCAGTTAGGCAAGGTGATGTGTTTATACTGCAAAACTCAACCCCTTGTCCTGGAGCTTTTACAATCTCATGTAAGACAAGACACTAGAAGGGAAACCATTTACAAGGGCAGATGAAAAAGCATCAGGAGGGACACTCAGGTACAAATGCCCTCTTCATGCTTACAGGTGTCTGAAGCCACTTCACATCTTTAGAACAGAAATAAGTGCTGACATGAGGCTGCCACAGGCATGCTCAGACTGCAAAGGGGCAACAGCTTGAGAGCTGGGCAGAGGAGAAAACTCATGAGGTTCAACAAGAGCAAGTGCAGAGTCCTGCACCTGGAGAGGAACAATCCCATGCACCAGCACAGGCTGAGGATTGACCTGCTGGAGAGCAGCTCTGCAGAGACAGACCTGGGAGTGCTGGTGGGCAGCAAACTAACCATGAGCCAGCAGTGTGCCCTTGTGGCCAAGAAGGCCAATGTCATCCTGGGAGGCATCAAGAATGTGGCCAGCAGGTTGATGGAAGTTCCCACCCCCGAGGAGCAGCTGAAAGAGATACTGACTGCCCACCTTGAGAGACACCAGTGTTGACTCTTGTGCTAGGCTCCCACACAGCTGTAGCGGCATGCTCAGATTTCACCTACTGTACCCAGACTCGTGTCCACAGAATCCCAGAATGGTGAGGTTTGGAAGGAACTCTAGATATCACCCAGTCCAACCCCCTCCTAAAGCAAGTTCCCCTCCATCAGGTCACACAAGAAAGCATCCTGTGGTGGGTGGGCAGGTGGAAAGATTGCATGTGACCAGGCAGAAAGGTGTTACCATGGCAGGGAGCAGTGACAGCTCTGAAGCAGAGCTGTGCTGGGTCACCCTGGATGTCTTTCAGAGAGAAGCTCAAGCTGGAGCCTGGAGATATCGCTGCCACCTGCCAGAGCTGCTTTACGTAGAGGCACACATCAGCTGAACTTGTTAATTCAGTTTTAGTAGGACAATAACTGCATGTTTATGGAAAACAACAGATTTGAAACCATGAGTGATATTCAGTGACTGCCCAGGAGACAGGGATTGATTTCCTGCTCATCAGCCGATCTCTAATTATCATGATGCACCGTTGTATTTAGTTTCATAAACAAAAGGCAATGAAAAAAAACAAAGAGATTCACATTAGATACCTATAACTTAATTTACATATAATAGCTTTATTAGCTCAAAGCCTGGAACATTCCAGGAGAGTTTTAGCACACATCCTCCAGGTAGGAGTGCCCACGATAACTACAGAGGCTTTAAAGCAGAGCAGAGGCAGGCTCCCAAGGCAGCAGCTATCTTCTCCCACCCCTCCTGCCCATGGCATGCAGCACTGAGCACTCAGGGAGGAGGGAGCACACCCGGGGTTAAAGAGCCTCTTCCCAGGGATGTGCTGTTCTCACTTGTAAGAGTGCTCCCATCCCCATGTGTCATGGTTTAGCAAGGAGCTGCTTTTGCTTGGCAACAGGGTAAGTTGCAGTGAAGGCCTGGTAAAGAGTTTTTGGACCCTGCCCCAGCTCCTGGGTTCAGACCCACCTCCGGCCCAGCTAGGCCAATCTGGCACCTCTGCCATCACTATTTAGGGATGGAAACTTGAAGTGCTTGCAGGAGGTGTAAGGGTGGTACAAGATAAAGGCAACCATGCAGACCCAAAAGTTACAGAAGGAGGAAGGAAGGAGGAGCACCAGACCAGAGATCCCTCTGCAAGCCGTGGTGAGAACGCAGGTGGTACCCCTGCAACCTATGGACAGCAATGGCAGAACTGAGAGACCCACAGGAGAGGCAGAGAGGAGCTGCAGCTTTTGGGATAAATGCGCGTCAGGGCTGCCGCATGTGTGTGTGGTACCCCACGGACTTGCAGGGAGGACTGGCATGGAGCCCACTTGCCCTGAGGAAAGACAAACAGCAGAAGCCATCAGGAACAGACTGACTGAAACCCCCATTCCCTGCCCCCTTGAGCCATTCAAAGGGGAAGGAGGCAAAAACACCAGGATCAGGGCTCTGAGTCCGGAGAGGGGAGGAGTGGGGAGCAGGTGGTCTTAAAGGGCTGGTTGGACTCTTGGTACCATTCTGTGTTTTTTTGTTTTGGTTGTGTTTTGGGGTTTTATGCTTTAGTTGGTATTAGATTATTTTCTGTTTTCTTCCCCAAGCCGAGTAGGCTGGTCTGTTTTATCCTGGACCTTAAGCGGCAATTAAGCTCTCCCTGCCCTTTAGCAATCCTCAGGTCTTTGGTACTTGAGGCTAATCGTGGTCTTTTGTTCCCTGATGGGCCTAAACCGTGACACCATGTCATTAACACATTCTCTTGGAGAGCTTGCCCCCTGCCTGCTGCTTCACAGGGTGCTGCAGGGGAATGCCACTCCGCAGCACAACATGGCCTTGTCATTTCTTGTGCATGTCATGGCTTCGTCATCTGTCTCGTTAATTAGAGGATAGAAGAGCAAGTGGCAGAACTCGGAGAAGCTCTACAAAACATGTGTGAAAAATGTCAAAGGAGCTCAGAAAGCAAAGCCCAAGGTGCTGCCCTTTGTGAAAGCCACACTTTGAGCATCTTGTTCCTGTCGCTCAGGATGAAGAGGCGAATGCTTGTGCCGTGCTAGGACAGCTCTATTAGTGGGAAAATAACACTGAACATGGTGCCTCTGTGCTCCATCCTGCCCAGAGGGCATCTCCTGGCTATCAGCACCATCAGCAACCATGGCCCCAGCTTTCAGCAGACACCCTCTGCATTGCACCAGCAGGGTGAAGGGGGCATCTCCAGAGTGTGCTGTGCTGGTACAGCCTGGATGCCCACGGGCTGTCCTCCAGCCTTTGAGGGTGATTTCCAGCCTTACATCACTTCTATGGCATTGGAGCTGATTTGCTGCCCTTGGGAAGCCAAGGTGCCTGTTAGTCATGTGGGTGGGTGATGATTGCTCTGCTCCTGTTTTCCCCTGGGCCCTCTCTGCCAGCCTCATCTCTTCTATTAATTAATTTACCAGACAAATGGCATTTCCCCAGCTCTGCAGGGCTGCATGCTCTCAGCTCTGTAGTACAACCAGCCAAGGAAACACCAGTTCCTCATCCTCCACGGGAGGACATGAGGAGATCTTTAGCCAAGAGGCAGAGCAGACAGGGCTGAACTTGCCTCTGCCTAAACCAATTTGCTAAGTGAAAGAAGTTGCTGCAGAAGTTCTACCAATGCTCTCCTCCTGCAGCCCAGGCCATGGGCAGAGCTGTCCCAGCCTCGTGGAGGACAAGGGAAGGCAGGAGGAAAGCCTCCATTGCAAGATGCATACAGCCCTTTCTGGAACATGTCATGTAACCTCCAATATTGATTTTTAAAACCCTTCTGCTGGTTATTTAGCTCTGAAATTGAGATTTTTGGGAGTATATTGTACCTGACTAATTTTAGGTGCTGTATTGCCTTTTATCTTGGCTTGCTATTAATTTAAACAGCAAATCTGGGTGTTTGTCAGTTTTGATTCCTGGGGTACCATATAATTTCATTTGTAAATTGATCTGTGCTTTCTGATACTTCAATAAAGCTATTTGGTATAAACACAGCTCTTCATTTCCCTGCAAGTACATGGTGAACAAGCAGCAGCTAAGCACAAAAAGAGACATTTATTTAACCAACAAGAGCAGAGCAGCAGGAGCAGAGGAGATAAGACCAGCAGCCTGGGACTGGCCTCCTCTGGCCTGGCACCCTCAGCTCCCTGAGTATGCCCTGCCTGAGGTACCCTGGTGTTTCCCAACCCTGGCACCTCTGTGTGTGTGACACGCTGGAAAGGGCAAGAGTGAGTTGTTGACAAGAGACTAAGGGACACCAAGCCAAAACTGAGAATGAGCTGGATCCCTCACCTCTGGGAAGTCACCCAGGCTCCCTGCTCCTTCTCTTCACCCTGTGTGTCCCTATTCTCCGTGCTCATTCTCTCCATTCCTTCCTGATTCATCACTAGCTGTATTTTGAGACCCTTGGTGCCAGTGCTAGCCTGGCAGGAGAGTTCAGCCATGGTTCATTTTCATTTCTTTTTCTTGCAAGCAACTTTTCCTCTGTGTTACTCTGCACTGTGCCACAGCATGGAGGGTTTGTCATTCTCACCCTGCCCACATTTCTCCTGGGGAGACAGGCTGCATGGTGAGGCTCAGCCAGATGGCTGCGAGGCCACTGCAGCGTGTTCAGTGCACGAGTGGCTCTTGAAAGCCTGCAGTAACTACTAATCAAATTAGTTTGATAGCTGACAGCCCAGGTCTAGGTGGTGGATGATTCACTACAGGGCTCGTTAGCAGTATTGGCTCAGAAACCTTTTTCAGGCCAGGCACCATGGGAAGTGTTAACAAACATGGAGGAGAAACGTGGCATTCTCAGCTAGGAGAGGGATTCTGCCAAGCTGGGAGCGTCAAATGTCCTGCAGGAGAAGGGACTGGAACAGAGCACCATATGATGGACAGGTCTCTGCCTGAATCCCTGTGCCAGCAGCCACCACAGGGACCGCAGAACCCTGGGCAACACATGCCAGCTTCTGCTGATCACCTTGGTGCGTCAACACACCGTCACCTTCCTGGGAAAGATCAGGTGGACAGCCATTCTGGAGGCTTTCAGCACCAAACATCCCAATTCACACACATTTCTCTTCTACAATGCCGGTGCAGAGTAACTTCTGAGGAAAGCATCAGCTTTTGCTGACTGCACTGCTGAGGGTTTTGATCTGTGAGATGCTACATACAGCCTGCCTGAGCAGTGCCTGCAGGAAAAGCAGGGCAGCATCCTACCCAGAGCACTGAGGGCTAGGAGGAAAACATGACAAGAGCTATGAAGGTAAGGAGGAATGCCTTGATATGAGGGACTACACTGCATCCATGCAGTAAAGTAGGCAGAGGAAAGGACAAGTTGCAGAATATCCAACTTCAGGCAATGGAAACCACTTGTATGAGCTTCTTTTTAGTGTATTTGGAGCTCCTTTTGTCTCTGTAAAGCAAATCTCTACCATCTCCCTTGATAATCAACCAAATGTAGCTGTTCTCCTTTTGTCATTCCTTCTATGTTACAAACCCAGAAACCAGCATGGAGGCACACGCTTTGATTACTCCATTTTCTCTTGGAAGCTGTATGTTTTATTCCATTTCCCCCCCCCAGTTAATGAAGCTCATTTGTGTGATTGCAGATTGTGAGATCAGAGAGACAGAAAAGTTGTTTCAAAAAGCTGCCAATTGTCATTTAGACTTTTGTTGCTTTTTCTTTTTGCCCTCCCAGATCAATACTGCTCTCAACTACTTCAAATTGGAGAAAAGCCATCAAAATCTTCTATTTTCACAAAAGAGATGTGATTAGACCACTACTTCCAAGTCACCCATGATTTTTATGTTAATGATTTGTCCAAAGGCACTTTCTCTTTCATTACTGATACCTTTCCTTCAGAACAGGAATTCAAACTTGACCTCTTGTGTCACGACATATTGGTTAAAATGGGAAGGGGTAAAGTGTATGGAGAAACATAGATAAAGAATTAAACCAGCATAAAAAGGAAGCCCATTTCAACGCTCAGAAACAAAAACTTCTTGTTTCTTTTGAGGGTTTTGTTGTCTTTTAACAAATCCATCTTCATTCTCAGCACTGTCAGAGAGATGTGTCTGGCTGGGAGATGTCTGTGTGGGAGAGTGAAAGTGTCCAAGCTGTGCCAAGTTACTGGTGTTAAGGAAGACTTTAAAACTATTTTACTCTTTTCATCAGGCAACATGGCTTTTGTTGGTTGTTTTTGTTGTTTGTTGGGTTTTTTTTATCCCCACAGGTCTGAAATGCTGAGGAGAAGGGACAATGCAGAGAAAGGGAAATCAAAGAAATCACAGAAATTACGATAGAAAACAGTTGGCTCCAGTCCCTGGGTACTACAAGGTATCAGAGTAATGCTATAGCCATGCACATGTATTTAGAGAGAGAAAAGGATCTGAGGACTGTGATGGACACCCCTTGAAAGGCATCAGCAGCTCTGAACTCCTCATGTCAGAACATGGTACCCAGCATAGCTGTGGCTGCACATATCCCAGAATGCAGAGAGGGACTGCTGCCAGTTGGGTACAGGATGGTCTCCTGGGGGTTTTCAGTTCAGTTTTTAGCTCCCTTCTGGTTATCCCATGGCTGAACCTTCTCCTGCCAGTGCAACCACTTTCCCGTGGATGGCAATGCTTCTTCAGCCCGTGGAGAGATGGCAATGATATCCATCGTGGTCTGCCAGCAGGGTGATGGCTCAGGTGGTGGCTGCCCTGGAGAGGGGTTGAGCCACACTTTCCTTCCAGTAGCACCAAGGTAAGCTCTTGATCCCTCACACTTGCCCTCTGTCTACTTTACATCCATTTCCAAGAAACACCCACAAAGCTGTACCATTGGATGGAAGAGCTAGCATGGCAGTAACACTAGGGAGTACCCTCAAGTTCCAGCAAGGGAGGTTTAAATTGAAGATTAGTAAGAACTTTTTCACTGACAGGGTTGTCAGACACGGTCCCAGTGAGGTGGTGGAGTCCCCGTCCCTGGAGATACTTAAAAGATGTGCAGATGAGGTGCTGAGAGACACAGGTTAGTGGTAGGCTTGGCAGTGTGATGGTAGTGGCTGCACTTGATCTTACAGTTCTTATCCAGCCAAAACAATTCTATGATTCTCAAAACAGCTATTCCTCTGCAAAGCCCACATGGGAACCAGAGAGGTTTTCTGCTACCCTAATGAACAACTCTCAAATGAGATGCTGAAGCCATAAGACACTGTGAAGATGAAGAGAAACTGAACAGAGAAGGAAGCACAAGTCACTGCTTTAACAAAACAGCTCATTTTTCTTTGAAATTAATTAACCGAATCCTGACAAACCCTGTTATTAAAAGAGCACCCTTGCCTTTTTAATCATCAGAGTTGTTTGTAAAGAGCTCTCAGAACCTGGACATCATCTCCTCTCCTCTGGCTCTTTTGTTCCTTCCCATCTGTGGGAAATTCATGAGAATTCATTAAAAAAATTGGCATCCCAGAGCCAAAGGCAACAGGCTTCTCAAACTGTCCAAATAACCCCCACTCTAGTGAATAACCACTGTCAAATGGCTGGGCTAAAAGAAGAAACAGGACAGCAAAAAAGACTAAACATAAACTTCAGCCATTGCCTATTAAGCCAGGGCTGCAATTACAAGGTGTATGATTCACACACTGATGTCCACCCACCACTGTTCTCCATCAAACGATTCAAGGCAGATAGCATCACTCTAGTGCCCTAGGACTTTCCTTTTGCCACTGAAAAGATAAGGCTGAAGGCAACTGGGATACTCTAAACCTACAAATGCAACTTAATTGTGAGACTAAATGTGTCACCCTGCTCTTTGCACAATGCCACTAGGCCAGGTCAGCAGGTCTGAGGCATCTCCTTCCCCCATGGGGTGGGCAGCAGATCAGAGTGAGGTAACTGCTTGATACTGAAAACTGAGCCTGCAGAGGGATAGGGAGAGCATCTCTCGGTCCTGGATGGTGGTGTGAACCTGATGGCTGTTACCAGCAAGCGGGGAAGGGGGAAAAGGAATAGAAAACAACCTCTGAGTTGGGGTTTTGCTACTCAGCTGCACACCCTGGGTCCACACTGGGCAGAGAACAGCTTGCTACATATTTTCAGTGCACTTTTCCACCTCAAACCAGCTGTGGGGACCCTTCCTCAGTGGCCCATGTACATGCTACTGCGTGAAGGGGCTGTGCAGCATTCAGGCTGCACTTGCCATGGCTGCATCAATATTCATCTCTTTGCACACACACACATTGCCTCTGCTGCTCCAAGTCGCTTCAGATTATTCATATCGATTCAGCACTGTTAATCATTAAATACAATGTTCTTCAAAGCCTGCATTTAACAGCAAAGCTTGATTGGATTTAGCATTTTGAGGTTGGGTGGGTTGCTCTCAGTTACTGTTTTGAGGGTTGTTGTTTTTTTTTTCTTTGTGGAACATTGTGTTGTTCTGCAAAGGCAGAAATACATCCTCTTAATAAAAACTTCCATCTTTGAAGGATTCATATCATCCTGCTTAATCAGACAGCTGACACAGTGCACACTACAGTGTCATCTCCAGAGTCTTCTCTCCTACAGCCATCACATCCTCCAGGTCCCCCAGGCTGAGCCAATGGTGCCTGGGTACCTGAGGCTGGAGGATAGGACAGAAGAGCTCCCAGCGAAGGCAGATGATTGCTAAGTGCCTGTCTATGCATGGCATCCCTAGGGCTCCCTCAGACAGGGAGAATAAACTTGGTGCTTGTCCTGGAGACAACTCCATGCATGACTTCAAAATGCAGAATGAGGTGATTTGGATGATGTTCCCAATATCCCTTTGGAAACGTTGGGACAAAATTCCTCAAACCCCACTGCAATGCATTGAGCAGTTTTGCCTTTCAATAGTTCCTCAGGAGTCTCTCCATCCAAACACTGTTCATCCATCACAGAGTTACAGTCTCTGGAGGAAGCAGCCAGACTTAAATCCAAAGGAGGAACATGTTTGCATGTAGGGCCAGCAGGATGCAATCACTGTATGTGTCTGAGGCAATACTACAGGTGAACTGGGGCATAGTTTTACTGAGAGCTGTCATGGCATTTGTTTCTCATCCTGTCTTTGAGTCAGACAGCACAAGTTAAGAAAGACAAAACAGGAATGCAGCAGTGAAACTGCTGAGTTGCTGCTAGTTACTGAAAGTTTAAAAAGAAGATGTGAAATCAAAGATTCAAGGGGAAAAAACCCCAAAAGATCCCTGACCTGAAAAAGCACAGAAACTCTATGAGAAGCAGCAGAGGGGAGACAGATTGCAACTCAGCAAGACCAGTCCATGGCAGGCAGCAGCAGAGGCCAGCACTTCCCAGGGCTGCCTGCTGAGGAGGGACTGGCCATGTGCCTGCCTGGGATGGGGACACACCACAGACTCGGCCCAGTCCAAGGCCACGTGTGTCAGCAGCGAGGGGACTGCTGTGCACATGGGGACATGGGCAGGTTTCTGCTCTCAGCTCTCTGTGACTGACAGAAGGGGGACAAATAAAAGTGACCCAGAGGTCCAGGGTTCCATCTGGTTAGACTCACTGAGATGAAATCCATTTTGGGATCTCTTACGGCTCTCGCTGTCACACTGGTGCCAGCATGTTAAAGGTACTTGTCAGGGCTATTTTTGAAAACAGAGGCCTCCTGCCTGGTGCTCCCCTCCCCACCAAGCTCATGTCATGTCAAATGAGGTCTGCTGGGGCAGGGCACATAGAAATTGTGGTTTTTAGGAAAAAGCCTGGATGTCAGAGAGGCTTCCTGAGCCCCCTTGGCACACACAACTCCAGTCTGCACTCTCTGGGCTTGTTTTTTGGCATCCTCTGTCCAACTTCCACCTGCAGGTTTTAGACCTGGCTGACCATCCCTAGAGACAGGGGAAGGTTTGGGCTTCTCCTGGAGAATCCAAGCCATTATTTTCTCCTATGGGGAGAGCTAGCCAGAAAGGAAAGAAAAACATTCAGACACTGAGACTGCCTTTAAAGCAGTGAAATAGTGTGTGCAGTGGTCATATGCAAACAGGTAAAGCAGCTGGGTTCTGATCTGCCAAAGGGCAATGCTTTGAGTTTCAGATGTGTGTGTTGACACCAAGCCTGCTGAGAAGCTGAAACCCCAAAGCCTTCATGCTCTGGGGTGTCCAGCTTGGCTCTGACCCATCACACCAGGATAAAGGCAGCAATGACTGGGTTTGCTCTTCCACAAGAGCTGTTTCTGGAACTGCCTCACTTTTTATCTTCTTAATCACTGCCACAGGTTGCAAACCCACTGGTCTTGTGCGTCTTTAGCTTCAGCACAGCCTGCCTATGCAGAGCTAGGGTTGATCAGGAGCACTGCAAATGCAAGATGCTTTGCTTGATCCAGAAGGATGTTCAGGAAAACACATAGAGAGTGACAGAGTGCATTTTAAAAACAAAACCAAGGCAAACATGTTAAGTGCTCTGTATGCAAAAGCAGGAATCCTTCCAGCTGAAATGATCCTGCTGTGATTTGCAGGTGAAATGAGCTCTTGCTGAAGGAAAGCAAGTGTAGAGTTCCTCATCAAATGAGGAGACAAAGCAGCCAAGAAGACACTCTTCAAGATTATGTTACAGTTAATATGATTTGGTTTTGGAACTTCTGTTTTCTTTTAGTCCCATTATCTCCCCCAAGGCTTCAACAGACTCAAACTTTCTATTTAGAAATCCTAGTTTCCAGCATAGGGGAAATCTCCACCACTCTACCACCTTCCCAGCAACAAGTTGTGGAGGGCCAGGGCTCCTCATGACCTTCATGACATCAGATACATTCCACTTATCAACCTTAAAACACGAAGATGAGAAGGATAGAAATTGGGGCAGAGTAAGGAGTCAGTGCTTCCTTTAGGAGATTCCTGAGCAGCTCAGATAATCCTGAATACTCTCACAGCTGTACTGTGAGACGAGGTTGGATGTATTGGCCACCTTTTGCTTTGAGCTTTCATCATTGTAATGGCAAATTCAGGCTTTTTCTTCTTTTCTCTGACTAAACACAAGGAAGACGCTCCAAAGAGCTTTATATGCCAAGGAGTAAGGTTTTTCAAAACCATTAGTGGTTTTGGGTAGGGACCTCAAGACCATAGCCAGGCACACACTGATGATTCAGTAGCAAAGCTGTTCCCAGAGATGGTTTGATTGATGAAGGCTCCAACAGAATCCTGCCTACCAGAAAGCACACCTGTAGCCATGCAGCACAGTGTTACTGAGCTTCATCTCTAGCTTTTCAAAGGCACTTGGAAATGAGCTGGCAATGAATGCACCCTGAAACTACTAGTAGCTCCTGTTACGGGGCCCCTTACTGCAAGGCAGCTCATCATCATATTTCTGGGGGGGGAAACAATCTCTTTTTCTTTTACCATCAATACAAGAGTTTATCTGCTTGGAAATCCTCTCAGTTTCTCCCACCCTACTTTCTTTCTGCCCTTTAAGCTTACCTTCTCTGAAGGATTGCAGAATGCCAGAACCCTCAGAGGCAACACAAGCTCCATTGACACCAGCAGTAGGTACATCCCCACAAAAATCCTCTAGTTCAGCCATACAAAAGCATAAACGTATCTATGACACCTTCCTCTCTCAAGCTTTTGCCTCTGAGATGGATTTAAGAGCAACCCAATTAACACTTCTCTTTAATTCACCTGCAGAGATACTTTAGAAAACTCCAGCTCCTGTTACCTTCCCAGCAAACCCACAAAACTTAGAGCTGCAGATTAAGACCAGCTGTGGAGAATTTAAAGACTCGTCTGTGGCTGAGTGGCTGCTGGCAAGAATGAAAGGAAGGCAGCTCCTTCTGCCTTGATATAAAGACATAGTTTGCCTCTAATACAGCCTGGTTGGGGAGCTGCTGGGTGCCCTGAGCTGTGGGGTTATAGCTGAGAAAGTTTGGTCTGTCTAGGTTTTGTCAGAGCTGTTCAAGCCTGTCTCTCTGCTCCACATTCCTGGTGCCCTCCCCATGACGTTCCTCCTGTGCTGCTAACGACCCTCTGGGGAGCTGCTCTCTGTAGGCAGGAGCCAGGCTGAGCCCTGCAGTCAGGGTGCTTGCTCTATCCTAGAAACTGCAGTGCATGGCCAAGCAGAGGGTGTTGATTCTCCTCTGACCCTTCTCCTGGGTTTCGTCAGGGTATCTTTGTGGCTGGTGTTGCTTCAGGAGTGAGTGCCTACTGAGATTTCTCCTTGCAGATGTTTGTCCCCATCCTGTGGAGAAACCCTGAGGGTGCCCCTGGTACAGGGGAATGACCATTTACATCCATTTAATTTAGTTCTGGGGAGGGTTGAAAGACCTGAGGTTCAGTTCCTAATGATCCTCTTGCTTATAAATTCTGTTGGTTAACAGCAGAAGCATTTTGTGTTGCTGAAGGCTGCACTAATCACTAAAACAGAACTGTATCTTCCCCTAAAATTTATTCTTGCCTTTGAGCAAGGAATACAGATACATCTCAGCCCTCTGCATCCAGGGATGAAAGGACATTTCCCACTTGGAATTCTGGCTGTTGCTTTGGCTTTGAAACCAGTGAAGGGGGAAGGAAATGGAAGAGAACAGGCTAATCCATATGAGTGAAGTCTCTGTCCATCTGTTTTTGGATCTTTCTTTGCTGGGTCTCCTATCCTTTTGCTGTGGGTGCGTGGGGAGGACTGAGCACCTCTGCCTGTGGTTCATCTGTGGACTGTAACCCCTTGCTACCTCCTGCCCAGGAGCAGCAGGGACCAGCTTGCAGCAGATGAAGGTTACAGACAGGCATGAAGGACACTTCTGTCATCAGACAGACATCTGCCTGCAGCAGGCCAGAGTCAGGGAGCCTCCTCCAGCAGGCACTGCCTCAGAGAGATTAACCCCAAAAAGGGGATGGAAAAACAGCCCTGACATGAGGCTGCATTTCCTGCTTGCAAGTCCAGAGGGAAACTCAGCTGTGGGTGCAGGATACAGTGAGTCAGGCTCCTTTTTCACCCCTCTAATAATACCACCCCAGAAGGGTCTGGGACGTGAGTTTGGGTTATGTGAGGTCATGGGGAAGCCTGAGCAGGGGAGGTTTCCAGGAAAAAACCCTAGAGCTCTAGTAATTGTGGAGGGCCTGCCTGCACCTGAACATTGCAGGGGCTGGAGAGGTGCTGGACTTACATCCATGTAAATGAGAGGTGAGGTTCAGTTTGGATGTGGCTTAATAAGAAACACCATCCCGTAAACAGGTACAGCATCCCTAGAAGGAGCACTCATGCAGCCCACAGAGCTCCTGTAGAAATCAGGGGTTTTGTGTTCCAGAAGAAGACAAGCATGGCAATAAATACCAGGAAAAGCTGTGAAGGATAAATTGCTGCTGCAAAAAGAAATCCCTTCAGCCTGGCAGAAGCTCTATTTATCTCCCAAAGACTTTAGTCTCAGTCTCTCCCAGGGGAACATTAATTGAGCTCATTAGGAGCTCCCTTGACAAACAAACCTTTTTCACATGCCGAGGGGATAGGCAAATGTTCCAGCTCCCTGGTCCCCTGCTTAGAGACACGAGGGAAGGCTTCATGCTGTAAATGCCAACCTGAGTGCCACTGAGAAATCACTCTGCACAGGGGCTGTACAGAGGACTGCCAGCGAAGATGAGACCCTTCTCCCTGAGGGACCATGGGCTTGTCTGAAGAAGAGGGTTATAGTTGGCAGTCAGGCTCCTAGAACTCCATCCATGCTCTGCATCCACTGGAGGCATCACTGGTCTGGGCTGATGCCCTTCTTGCTCACCTTACTGCTCTAGGCAGTCCCCAGCTTTGGATTGAGCTGATCTTAACACCCACTTTCTAGAGTCACCTTTGACAAAGCCCTGGAACAACAGCTGCTTCTTGTCCCACCACACCTGGTCCTGCTGCCTTGGCACTACTGTTTGTGTGAGGCTGATTTGGCAGGTGAAGTTACTCAGCTATTGACTACATTCATTAGTCAGATATTGACACATCATGCTGAAGAAAATGAGAACTGCTCCAGTGACTGCTTCATTGCTCAGGCTGTTAAAAGAAAGCTGCTCCCCCTTTGCTTTCCCCCCTAAAATGCTGAATATTCAAAAGGTCACAAAGATGTCTCAGCATGAATCAGCCAGGAGACATATATCTGAGATCAAAGGAATTGTCAATCCAATTAGCAGCCTGGGTTCCTGCAGCAGCAGGCATTTTACCCATAAAATATATTCTATTCAATGTTTCATATCAAAGTCCCGCTCTCTCTGGAAGCCTTTCTTCTCAAGTCTCTTTTCCCATCTCCCCACTGCCCTAGACACCCCTTAGCTGCCAGGAGCAGCTCTGTAGCAGAGTGCAGATTCTCTCTCTCTTTTCCCTCTCCTTCCCCAGAGATGCTGTATGATTGTTTTTTTTCTTTATGAGGTTAATTAAAACTCCCTCTTTTTTCACACTGCAGCTGCCTGCCCAGATCAGAGGGAGGATGCTGAGCATGTCGGGCTGCAGCAGAGTGCCAAAGCCTGGGTTTCAGCCCATCAACAACGAGATGAGCAACCAGGAGATGAACCTCCCTTCCTCTGTCTGGGGATGGGATTCCTCATGGTTGGCCCTGCTCAGAGGAGCCCAGGCAGAGGGAGAGCAGGTCTTTTCCTGCCTGCATGTGAAGGCACCATGAGGTGGTTTAAGCAAAGCAAAGGGAAGCTAATGGGGAAGTATTGTTGGGCAGGGAGTTGTACAGACCTCACCTTTGGGATTCTCCCTCAGGTATCTGCTGCCTCATGATCTCCCTCTGTGTCAGGCTCCCCCCAGGCCTGCAGCCTTCTGCCCTGCTGCAGCCAAGCTCTACCAGCAGCAGAGAGGCAGCCTGGAAGGAGAGCTTGCTCTGAGCATATTGCAGTCAGTGTGCAACACGTGTGAGAACTCCCTGGAAATGAAGATGGGCTGTTAACACTCTGCCACTTCCTCAGCAACACCTGAGGAACCCCAATTAATACCCTATCAGTGCATGATGATGTCTGTGGTTACAACTGAATGTGCATGGAAGAGATGACTAGTGATGAGGCTATTCTTTTGCTGGGACCTCCAGGCACCCAAACCTCTGTGGATATAGGCTCCTACAGCCCAAATCCCTGCCTGATGGGAGGTAGGAAACCTCTCCAGTGATGCTGTGGATCTGATGAAGGCTTTTCTCTGGACCAGGACAGGAGAGAGGAGGGCTTGACACTGCCTTTGCATTGAGGCCAGGATTCTGTCCCTGACAGTGGGACCTGAGGTCCCAGAGGAAGATGGGGAATACACAAAGACAGTGAGCCCATGCCAAATGCACAAGGTTTTCCTGTTCCTCCGCCAAGTTAATAATAGAGCAGGATTCAAACTGAGAGCTGCGTTGTATTTTAAGCTGGTCTGAGTTCATTCAAGGGAATCATTAGGCTGCACCCAACAGGCAGGTTCCCCAGCTGTGGGAAGGTGAGAAGGCTGCAGAAAGGCTGTGTTGGAGGAAAGCCCCCCTTGCATTGCTCTCTGATACCCTCGTCTGGTTGAATCTGGAAGCTCAACCTCCGAGAAACAGGGCAAATCAACCCCAAACGGGTCCTCGGCAGATTTTAGGACAAATGTGTGGAGTTTGGGACCAGGAGTGCCTAAGCTGCCATTGGATGGGCAGCAGGGGATGTGAAATTGTCCTGGAAGACATGCCCACGGATAGATAGAGACTCTGTTTCGTCTCAGTAGCCGTGTAGAAGACAGGGGATCAGTTCTGAACTGGAAGGCTCCTTCTGCATCCTGTGGCAAAGTGAGGTGTGGGTGGGCCCTGAGGAAATACATCCCCCACTAGAAGGAGAAGAGCAAGAAGACAAAGCGGTCTCAGGAAGGGAGGTACCACTCAGGCAGTTGCTTCATCAGGCAGCTACAGAGTGCTGAGCTCAGGGGAACTCATAGCAAAGAAACAGACTTTAAAAAGACATTTGCTTCCTTCAAAGTGATCCAGCGAGTGGTTTCCCATTCAAAGGGGCGTTGGAGGCGCAGCCGCTGCCTGCGCTGCCACGGTGGCTGCTCTGGTACATTCTGTAAGTGCTCATCAGCGCTGTTCAGTGCTCAGCCACTGCAGGAATCGATGCCTGAATAAGCACAGGGAAGCCTCAGCTAATGAAATGAGTGGTTGTTTCTGTTCTGGGGACAGGCTCGTTCCCTTGTTCCTGAGATGCCATCCCGCATTTCTCCACGTGCTGAAGTGTGGCGGCTGTGACTCCCCAACACTGTGTCTGCTGACATCCTTCAGCAGCAGCATCTTGCAGATAAACCTGGCTGCTCCTGTCACCTTGCCAGCACTGTGTTGCTTCAGATCTGCAGGGCTCGGGGGCAGCATGAGTGCTGGTCACTGTTTTTTTTTTTTTTTCTGGGTGTGCAGCCATTAGACAAATGTATCTTAGGAATCTATTACAAAGAGGAAAACAGTGGGGGCAAACCCAGAAACATGGGCTTCCTGAGGTTTCAAGACTTGAGGAGAGCTGCTCTGCTCTCAGCCTCCCTGTGCCTGCTTTATCTCCCTTTGCCCAAACCCACTGCCTTTGTCCATCTCACTGGTGGTACGATCTGTTCATCCCTTTTTGAGCAACCCTTGGCTGGGAGAAACACACCTGAGCTGCTGTGGAGCCAAGAGGCAGAGATCACCCTATCCACATGGAAAGAAGCACAAATGAGCCTTCAGGATTTGGCACGAGCACCTTCTGGGCTAATGATTCCCTCTCCCTGCAGGACCCAAAAAAAGAGGGGAGGCTGCAGGTGGAGTCAGGGCTCCAGGTGGCAGAAGAAGTGGCATGTTTGTTTGCAGCAGGATGAAAACAACACTCTTTGAAAGCTTTCCAGGGACTTGCCCCGATGGTGTATCTTTATGCAGGGTGTCAGCTTTGGAGCTTCTCTGGCATCCATGGATGCTACCACATGATCTGGCTCCTATCAACATGAAAATCCTCTCCTATGAAGTTCCTCTGTGATTTTCCTGATCTGTGCAATGACTGTCCGTTTTCAGCCAACCTCTCTTATCCTAGAAAAAGCATCTCTTTCTCCTTCTTACCTCTTTCAATTCCCCATCTGGGGGCTGTGTCTCCTTTGGGTCTCAGGCTGGTGTAGATGCAGGACATTTTGCTCAGATTCATGTGGGTAGAGAAGCACCTTTCAGCCACCTCAGGATTGCTGCAAAGTTGCCATTACTGTCTCCATTGCTGTTGGTGATGAGTTGTGGGCATGTTGCTCTAGACCTGCTCCCTCCATGCCTGAGAAGTTCCAGGTTAGCCCTTCATGCCCCTGGCTGGTCAAATCTGAGCCCTCTCTGTTCATAACAAGCCTGGCTCTTCTGTATTTGGGGCATGTTAATCCTTCCTGCCCTCAAGCATGCACCAAAAATAGCACTGAGCCCTTACAGAGCACAGCCCCAGCAGCAACAGGTGCCATGACTGCTCAGAGTCCCCCAGACCCTGGCCTCAAGCGAACACAGCCAAATTCCTCCTGCTGTTATCCCGAGGCTCCCTGCAGGCACACTGGGGATGTACTCCAGGCTGGGGTGCAGGTGGCAGCATGGGAGGGTGAGCAAGGGCTGCTCCTCTTAGAATCACAGAATCCCAGAATGGCAGGGCTTGGAAAGAACTTCTAGAGATCATCCAGCCCAACCCCCTGCTAAAGCAGGTTCCCCTCCATCAAGGCACACAGGAACGTGTCCGAGGGAGTTTGGAAACCTGCAGGGAAGGAGCTTCCACACCCTCCCTGGGCAGCCTGTGCCAGGGCTCCCTCACTGAAACACTAATGAATTTTTTCCTTGTGTTTAAGTGGAACCTTTTGTGTTCCAGCTTATGTCCATTACCCCAATTGTCAGTGGACACTACAGGAAAAAGTGTCACCTCATGCTCTTGACATCCACCCTTTAGTGTTGATGTCTTATAAATGTTGATGAGGTCCCCCCTCAGTCTTCTCACAGGGCACAGCCTATCCTCATAAGGGAGATATTCTAGTCCCCTGATCATCTTGGTGGCCCTGCATTGGACTCTCTCCAACAGTTCTCTGTCCCTCTTTAATTGGGGAGCTCAGAACTGGACACAGGACACCAGATGAGGCCTCACCAGGGCAGAGTAGAGGGGGAAAAGAACCTCCCTCAACCTGCTGCCCACACTCTTCTTGATGCCTCCCAAGATGCCACTGGCCTTCTTGGCCACGAGGACACATTGCTGGCTTGTGGTTAGTTTGTTATCAACCAGCACTCCCAGGTCTCTCTCTGCAGAGCTGCTCTCCAGCAGGTCAATCCCCAGCCTGTGCTGGTGCATGGGGTTGTTTCTCTCCAGGTGCTGGACTCTGCACTTGTCCTTGTTGAACCTCATGAGGTTCCTCTCTGCCCAACTCTAGAAGCTGATCAAGATCTCACTGAATGAAAGCACAGCCTTCTGGTGAATCAGCCAGTGAATCTCTCACCTGTCCTGCCAAAACTCACGTGGTGCTCAGCTTCTCATAGGATGGATGGGGGATGTCTGTGTGGCACAAAGGCCCATTTGCCAAGATGTTACCAAAACCATCCAGATTTTGTACATGGAGCAGTGAAGTATTCAACTAAAGGCACAAGATGGAGAGATGGAAGCACCATTTAACTCTGGTTAAGCCTCAATTTGGGGATCAAAGAGTCAGACTTCATCAAAACCATCTTCTCCTCAAACAGAAAAAGAAGGCTATTTCTGATTACACTTTCAGAGGGTGATCTTTGAGACAGGGCAAAATTCATTGTGGATTGACGCATTCTTTTTGCTGTGGTTTTGGTGATAAAAGGAAACTGGACATTTTAATTTCCTCTCTGTTTGCTTTGTCCCTGAATGCCCTCGTCTGGGTGATGCTGAGGGTATTCTCATTTTTTCCCCCTCCGCCTTCTTTGTTAAAAATAAATAAATAAATAAAAGTCACAAAACTTCTTCAAGTGGAGAACTTGCAGGAGAAAGTGGAACAGTCCAGGGGTCAGTGCACTGCTCTAAGCATTTAGAAAGGGGAAGGGGAAGAATGTGGCAATGGAGATGTGACCTGATTGCTTTTTAAATAGAAATGATCTTTTCCATCTTCTCAAAAAAAAAGGATCTGCCTTTGCACAGCTTGATGCTCCTTGTGCAATTGCTTTGTGGCTCTACATTTCTTTGCATGTGCTTGTTGCCAGAGGCAGCAGCTGATGGTCCTGCAGCTGTCAAGGCTTGTGCAGGGATGTGGGCAGGGCTGGGCAGTTCCCCAGAGCAGGGCATTGCTCTGTGCCCTGTCCTGGGCAGGCTGGCACCAGGGGCAACACAAACCTCTGCCACAGAGCCAGGCCAAGGGTTGGTCTGACCAGAGGCAGATGTCTCCAGCTGAGGTACTCCAAAATGCTTTTGGAAGACTGGTAGGAAACCAAGCTGTCTGGAAGCAGCTTCTCCTAGCACAGGAGAGTCACAATATCCTGATGTTTAGCTGACCTCTGCTTAACCAGGGTCCACACTTAGATTTGCTACCCCTGGGATATCTCATCTACCAATTTCTATTCTACTTATCCTCCCTTGCCTACTTAGATCCTGAGCTCTGCAGAGCCAGAGACTTTCCCACATGCTCCATGAGCAGTACAGCTCCCTGCTTTGGTTGCCTGGTTGCTATTGCTGTTGCAAACACAGTGAATAGCCATCTGCAACCCTAGTCACCCGTACAGCCTTTCCATTGGTTTGAGTGGGCTTTGAATGAGGATTAATTCTTAAAAACACAGGCTCCCAGTGCAGTCTGCAGTCAAAATTAGCAGCAAAGTAGTTAATGGTTAACAACAGCGCCAGATATATCTCTACTCTTTCAAAAGTTTCCAGCCACAACAGCCTTTAGAGAAGCAGCATCGATCAACCAGCCTGGAATTTCATGCCAGGATACATTTTGCTGCTCTTTTTTAGTGTTTTAGTTACCATCATTTCCATTTCTGTAACGCCCCTTCTTCCTGGTTTTTGTTGTCTCCTGTCAGATGACAGCCTGCTCTTCCCAGATTCACATTTGCTTTACGAATTTCACCAACAGACACCTACAAAAAAGAAAAGCAGAAAAATAACCCGGCCCCCATCACTTCCCCAACTGATGAGGCAAAACCATTCCTCTCAGCATCAGGATTCCACAATCAAAAGGTGACACCTTTCTATCAATTTCCATGGAAACCAAAACAGAGGGTCTGGGGTTTAAATGTTCTCCTGGAATAATCAAAGTGATGGGAAATTTCCAGCTTAAAGTTATTTAATCCAACATTTACTGGGATTTGTGGCTGGGATGTGTCTGGGGGACCCAGGAACTGGCTTCTGCCTTGGCAAGAGCAGACAGGCCTTGGAATAATTCCAGTGGCAGCAGCACCCTTCAGGGCAGTGTCAGCCCAGGGAAGCAGGACCAGGGAGGGGATACATCCTCCAGAAGGCATGTGAGGCAGGGAAAGTACCTGCTGCTTATGCCCAACTATGTGATTGTTTTTAAAAAGAAGCTAAAGAAGAGGAGCAGTGAATGAGGGGATGCGGCTACAAGCTCTTGGTGTGGGAACCTAGCCAGCCTTGAGGGCATGGTCCCTCCAATCCTCCTCCAAGTGCCAGGAAAATCCATGGCTAGAAGCAATAGGATGCTGTAGGAAGGTGTCTTACAAGGGTTACTTGGGGCTAGGAGTCCTGCTTGCCTGGCAGCTAACAAAACAACCCTAAAAGTTGCAGCTGGAGCCAGTGATCGTGTCTTTCCCCGTTTTGCTGTTGGCTGCACGTGAAAAGCCTCTGACCCCTCTGCAGCATCTGCTCTTTGCCAAGTAGCATGAAAGCTGGCCAGATGTGGAGTGGCTTATTCACCTATTTACATTTGTTTACATTGCTGCAAGAGGTTATGGTGCTAGAGCCTTGAAGCAATAGGTCAGAGGAAAAGGAGCAAAGAGTGAATCTGCTGCTCGAGGGTGGGGTAGGGTGGGAAGGGGTTTGTTTCAGCCTTGGAAGAGTTAAACAGATTAATAAAATAGCCCCATTCAGACAGCAGCCTTTGCCAGTTAACGAGGTTCTTTACCAGCCGTTTGAGAAAGTGATTTTACATTGCTGCTCTCGAGAGGTTTAAAATGCCATAATTCATGTTCATACCTCTAACCATGAAAGGATGAAGAAAAGGTTTATTGGAGTTATGTGCTGCAATAATCTCCTCACGGCTCTTTCCTCCAGGTCACTTTAAAGCTTTAGGAACTTTAGAAGGATATTTGGACACATCCTGGGATATTAGGCGGCAGTGAGGTTGTGTGTGCTCTCAACAACGAAGGCTCACAATTTATCCAGTCCCAAACCACAGGGCTGACCTCAGAGCTCAGGAAATCCAGATACATAGTCTGGGATATGGAGAAAATCTATGCTGTTAGCTTGCTGGAGGCCTGCAGAGGTGAGACAATCCTTTTCAATGTGGGTGGGTAGATGCCTGGGTCTGCATGTGGCTGGCGCAGAAGTGTCTGAGCCGTAACATGAGACCAACAAAGCAGGGAGGAGATGCTGAGTTTTTGTGGTTCATGGACACACTAAATGTGGAGGCATGGTGCTGTGGAGACCTGCATGCAGGACTTCTGCAGCAGTTGAAGGCTGTCTCTGTTTCTTGATGAGAGACACACCAAATTCCCCTGGCAGCTCTGTGTGCATGGGGCAGCAGGGCACCAGTCCCCAGGCTGTTAGGATGTGCAGTGTGCATGCAGAGAACAGACACAGCACAAACACTGCCTCCAACATCTTTATGCATTAGGGCACTCCAGGTCCTCTAATGTTTTAAATTGGGATGATTAATTGTGTAATCATGAATTCTGTTGGAAATGTGTCATTTTGATTCTTCCATTGTTTCGGGACCAAATCCTTCCCCTGACAATTGCTTCTGAAATGCTGTAATGTCGTCACTGCCACCCTGCCACAGGGAGAAGAGCTGGGGATTTATAGGAGGAATTAAGGAGTTTAGTGCTTTGTCACTGATCTAAAGTTTGGGCAAAGAATCAGTCTTCAGGACCACATGCTGTCATGCAGGAGACTTCAGATTCCTTTGTGGTCATCCTGTGAAACCCTTGGGAGACTCAGCACCCTCTGTAATGTGTCTGTTTTATCTCCTCCTTGGTTTCTTTGACTTTTCTCCCTCGTGCTCTGCTCCACGGCACATGCAGGACTGATACCCACACTGACTGCCTTGCTATTGCTCAACAAATCTCTAACCTTGTCCCATGATTCCATTCCCACAGTGCCTGGAGATACTTACAACCTGTTACCCATCAGCAGCAGCAAGCTTCATGCAGACAACCTGCAGACTGCTCAGGTGATTGTTTTTTTTTTTGCCTTTCCCATGCTATTCTGCCTGCATCCAACCCCTCCCCCAGGCAGCCCCCACACCTCCCCTCTGTTGCCCTGGCATCTGCAGGAGCACAGCGACTTTCTGTTCCCACCATCCAGGTGCAATCCTTCCTCCGGTGATGCTCGATTCATAGCACAGAAGAGTGGGGAGAGGAGGGCTTTTCATTCTTTATTTGTAGGAACAATTTGTTCGGTGAGAAGAACAGAGCTCTTACAGACACAATGGTGCTCCAGCCGAGCGCTGGACACAAAGGCTCCCCCAGCAAGTGCCCCACGTGTTCTGAGCCTGCTGAGCCCCTGTGCTGCTCACAGGGCTCAGGGCTCCCTCCCTCTGAGTTGCAGCTCTGGCTCATGAATGTGATTTCCAGACAAGAACAGATGCCATCTCGCTGCCATGGTGCAGCCCCCTGCTCCCCAGTGATCCCCGGGCTACCGAATGCAGAGGCAAAATTGAAGCATCATCCACCTCCATGGCTCAGCTTGGAGATGGATACATTGATGTGTTCTGTCCCTAGCAGGCATTGGCTCCTGCTGGATAGGAGTGCCAAGGCTTGCTCTGCTTTTGGACACATCTCTGCATCTGCCCCTCTCCAGTGCCCCATGTGCTTTGCAATGAGGGAGAGAGCAGCTCCAGAGCCACTGGAGCCACTGCCAGAGGTCCTGGC
This sequence comes from Urocolius indicus, assembly GCA_013401255.1. Lineage (NCBI taxonomy): Eukaryota > Metazoa > Chordata > Aves > Coliiformes > Coliidae > Urocolius > Urocolius indicus. The sequence goes on along the minus strand of WBNH01002941.1, from coordinate 296,561 downwards.
TGCCCTGCATGTGGGTATGGATCCCTGACACACTCTAAATTAACAAACAGCTTCACTCTGTGCCCAGCTCCGGGAAGCACAGGGAATGGCAGCCATCAGGGAACCAGAGAGCTTCTTGGAGGAGGAAAGAGGAGAGCAGGTCAAGTGGTAGAGCCTGTCTGGGGCTTAAGGAGCAGCAGGGATTTAAAGAGCATCACTATGAATAATGGAATGAAGTTTTCAGCAGGAAATGCAAGTGGTATACTAATAGCAACTCCTGACTTGGACTAAAGAGCAATTTCCCAAAGGACAGCACAAGAACCCTGGTGTCAGGGCATTTAAAAACAGACCCAGCACATCGCTGGTAAATGTAATACATGGAACAAGCCCGAAGGGTCACAGGCAGATGGATCTGCAATTCCTCTCTTCTGTCTCCAACTTTTACAACTCTGCAAGGAAGCAATCAGCAATAACCAGGCCACTACTTTGGGGCCATGCTGGCAAACTGTCATAGCAAGTGCATCTATTTCACTTACTGCAACCTGCTCTTGCACATGAGAGAACTTGTGAGAAAAAGAACTGCAGCCATCCCATGTGTGTCTCCAACCTGAAAACTAATCTCGGAGACAGTGTTTCTAGTCCACAAGAAGTGACTAGAGCTACCCATGAATCTTCTGAGGAACAGGTTTTGGTTGGGAAATATTTCCATTCAGCAGCCACACAGTCTTGGTGGGGATCTCAGAGGGAAGGGTATGGGAAAAACCAGGCTTCTCTGGAGCAGCTGGGAGCCCTGTCAAAGGATGCCCAGGCACCCTGGCTCCTTCTTGAGTGTGGGAGCTGTGGGAGAACAGCAGGGCACAGGAGAGCCCTCCTCTCCCAAAGAAACAGTTCCCTCTGCTCTAGGACACACAGGCTGTCCATAAAATGGGACACCTGACCATGAGCAGATGCTGCTGGCATGCCAGTTTTTTAACAAAATGGGCAGGATGAGTCAAGGCTGAGCACAAACCATCACAGCCCAGCTACAGCATTGTCCTGGAGAGAGGCTCCTACCTGCTGGTCTCAAACTGGCTGTGCTAAATGGATCTGTACATGCATATCTCTTTTGGACAAAGCAGAAAAGGCTGCCAGGTATCAAACCTCTGTGAGCACACCATGGGGAAATAGCCTAGCTGGGGAGACAGCCCCCTGTGAGTGTCCAAAGCCAGGATGTACACATAGTAAGTTTGCTTCATTACAACTGGGAGAGCTGCTTGTGCTTATGCAGGGTACCATGTCTCTGGGCAAGTTGCTTCCAGGCTTTCTGCTTTAACTGCAGCCTTTTCCTCCTGCCTCATCCACACACCTTGTGTGCCTGCCCAGCCTCAGCCTGTTCAGGGCAAACATCAGCCCCTCGGACTGCTCATGTCAGTGGGGAGGGTGACCAGGTAGCAGCTTTGCATCAAGCAGCAAGAGAATAAATAAATAAATACGATTGCACATGAGGGAAGGGGTTTGCAGCTGGAAGCCCAGGAGGGAAGTTCTGAGATGAGGCTCCCGGCACAGGTTGGTACCAGCAGGTTTTGCCCAGGCCTCAGGGAGCAGCTTGGTGAAGAGAGCTGCAGCCACCCAGCTGGGCATGACAGTCTGACTCTGAGGCACCACCTGCAATTAAGAAGTACACATTTTCCTATGGTTTTGAATCAGTCTTTCCCACTATTTTCTGCCTGAGCCCCTGTCACTCCCTCTATTTCTGTCTCTTTCTCTTCTCAATGAGTTTTTCCGCAATCCAGGATGCAGCAGCTGGGTGTGCAGCCTGCCTGCATGCTCATTTCCACAGCTGCAGGAGAGCAGTGGATGCTCTGAAATGTTTTGGGGCTCAGCTGTTAAACCTTGGCTCTCAAGTGGGTAGCCATGCTAGCCTGTGACTGCTGGCAAGGGAAAGGATTGTCAGGCTCAAGCCTTTCTCCTGTCTGAAGTCCAGACATTATGGTTGCAAATTTGGTGTTATAAGGAGCAAACAAATGCTACCTTATGCTGCACTGTGCAATGTCAGCCCCATCTAGCAGCAGCACTGCACTAGGCAGCATAGTTGTGCACTGGGCAGCATTTGCCCTGTGCTAATACTTCTGCTTGTTTGTGAGGGCCTGGGCCCCACATGTAGTACACATATTCCTAGAGAGAAAAAGAGGTAGACAGAGAAGACACCAGAAGGAGAAACAAGCACAGAATAAGTCAAAGCAATCTTCCATGTTGCTTCTCTCTCAGTCTTGGTCAGATTCCTGTTTCACCTGGAGCCCCAGCCAGCACATGGACAGGCAGCTCTGAGCACATCCTGACAGTCTCCTGACCTGACTGTGAGGCAGGGACTTTGCTCTGCCTCTTCCAAACCAGCCAGCGGAGATGGGCCACATGGTCCTGATACCCCCTTCTCTTTTGAAAGTGCTTTCCAAGGATGCTGTGCCCCTCTGCATGTTTTCTGGTGATCTGAACATTCACCTCTTTCAGTTCACAGGGCTCCTGTAGCTTACTGCCACAGCTGGTTTCACATGCAGGGACTCCTGCATAGTGCCTCTCTTAGTGCCAGTCCCCCATTTGTTTCCTCCAATGCTAGCAGTGCCTTTCCTGGTCCTCTGGTTATCCTTCATCAGCTTCTCCTTCAGGTGATGCACGATGGGCTATGGGTTGGGATGAAGACATTTGCCAAGGCAATCACTTCCCACAGCATCCCCAGGCTCAGGAGAAGCAAGATCATGCTCCCGCTCAATCTCTTCAGAGCCCTCATGAGCTCAGGATGGTGAGGAAGAGAGATTAGCCCATTCAGCTCTCAACCATTCCTGGACATCCAGGGATCTCTATGGGAGAGAGAAAGAAAGAAAAAATGCATCAGTTTAGCAAGGTAGAGGATGGGGTAGAGGAGAGATTCAAATGTTGAAGCCAGGAGAGGATTATACTTCCCCAGGACTCGCTAGTCCTGCATGGAGTCCGCTGGCTTTCTCTTAGCCTTCAGGCACCCTCCTCAGCTGCTGCTGAACACCCCCAAGAAGGAGCCAGTGAATATCAGGAACAGCCCACTCCTTCCATGCTCAGTGATGCCACAGCTTGCATCCTTTGGACAGCTGAGTGCTTTAGTACCCCAGCTATCATTTTCCCACAGGAGACATCAAAATGCAAAGCTTCTTTGCATCAAATAATTGGCATAAACAGATGTATCTCTACAGGAGATGAGAACACCTTTCCTTCTGGTTTTGACATCTATAAGTCTGCAAAACAGAAGAAACAGGGCTTTTTCTTGGTAGTGGAGACACCTGAATGACAGTCACAATAGATGGGAAAATGGAAAATGAATCCTGAGATGCAGAAAGGAACAAGTACTGGGTATGTCTGTGCTTTTATGTCTTTCAAAGTGGTATTTTAATAAGTACATGTCAAAGACTATGTTCTGTGCACATGTGGGGAGAAAGCAGCATCTGAAACCAGAATGGATCTGCAGAAAGGAAGAAAAATGTATCTGTGCTTTGGGAACACAATGCCTTTATCCAAAACACAGTTGTGTTTCTTATGCAAATCAAAGATGAAGTTCCAACTCGAGAGAGATGATTTGCAACAGTGCCACTTGCCAACATCGCTTTGAAATTCCTTCCTTCCTTCCTTCCTTCCTTCCTTCCTTCCTTCCTTCCTTCCTTCCTTCCTTCCTTCCTTCCCAGCACAGTCTGTACCACACCTTGGTGCCAATAAGGTTTTCACTTTGCCCAAAAAAAAAGGGGAAAAAGTCTTTCACCTTTTGTGTTTCCTCCCCTGAAATGCCCCTGTGCACTGCAATTCTTCTTGCTGCTGCAGCCTGTGCAGTAAAGTGTGAGCTGGGGCTGGCAATCATTAACACCAAGCTAAGAAGAAAAGGATTTGCCAGATGACCTGATTTTACATGATTTGGCCATGTTACTCACTCCTGCTCACTTTTGTATGTGAGCCACTGTGGACTACTGAAACCTAAAGGCATCACAACTGTAGCCCAGAAATCTTGCAGACCTGGAGCTCTCCACAAAAATCCCTGAGATGCTCCAAATGGAGTAAGAGCAGCTCTACAACTCCAGCCATTTCCACAAGCAACAGCCCCACAGTCATGCAGCATGGCACCAAGGGCTGACAGTTTAGCCAGGGAGGAAAGCTATACCCAAATATGAAGTACTGACGATGCAATCAGTGGCTTTGTGCAGTGTGGCATGCCAAGCATGCTGGAGCTTTCCCAGAACTAAATTGGAGGCTCTGAGTGAAGCTTCTCTGCCCTTTTTCTTCAACGTGAAGCCAAAGGACTCTTCTTCGACTGTCCTATAGATGGAGCTTGTAAGCTTACACGGAAAGTTGAACCGTGATGTAAGTTCCCAGGGCAAAACTCTGTTGTAGAGTTGAGTTGGGAAGGAGAAAGGAATTGTCTAAACAAATTCCATGTCTTCACTCAGGAAAGAGAGCCATGGAGCAGAGCAAGGTTATATTTCTGACTCTGCACGCCAGAGCCTCCTTTCCTAATTGAAAAGGGTTTTGCTCTTTGCAGTGGTGCTACCAACAACTCTCACATGCCAGTCCTTAAGGTCCTGACTGAATTCTTCTTAGGAACCCCCAAAGCCAATGTTTTCTGATATCTGGATGTTTTATGACATGATTACTATAATAGTGACTTTCTGCTATTCCAAACCCAAGCCACACATGAGTTTTGACAGGACACTGAAGTCCAATGTCCTCTCCCTGCTGCCCCATTGGCTGAATTTCCCATTCAAGCTCTGTTTTCTATATCAACAATCCCAGTTTTGTTTCACAGCTGAGGAACTGCTGCTCTCCACCAGCGAACAAATGCATCAGCCCAGTTACTCACCACTACTGAGGGCAAAACAGCTGGGAAAGCTAGAGCCATGCTCCCTCAGCTTTCATTTCATCTCCTTCCAGCTGAGTGTGAGAAGAGGTGAAGTGTGAGTGAGGTACCTCTGAGCTGCCATGGGCCATGGGTTCAGCCTGGGCTGCTGAAACCCACGTCTGGAGCTTGGATCAGCCATTTGTCCCCACGGCTGTACAGCATGGGTGTGGGAACCACTCCAGCTGGGGCTCCTTGGGAGCATGAAGGGTTGGTTTTATTTCTCCTATCTGTTCATGATAGCTGTGGCTGGATCCTTAGATAAGTGGAAGAGGAAGGACTGCAGTTCTTCTCTGGTTTCTGAGGTTCTGCTGCCTCCCACCTCTGCCAGCATGGAGGTTGGTCAAAGCATGGCCTCTGATTTTTTAAGACAGAAAGAAAGAGAGGGCTTAATTCCCTGGGACATCCATGGCCTTGTTCTGCCCTGTGACACCTCCAGGCTACCTTCTGGTTCACATGGACCCTGTTTCACCCATTGACTTTAAAGCAGTTATGCCACATATGGCTGCACTTCACTGTGTGCAAGCGGCTCAGAGCAAACGTGTGCTATTGAAAAGGAAAGTCACTTATGAACAATTAAGAGACGGGGCAGATGCCAACAGAAGCGGGGTATAAATCAGGAGGTGTAATGGAGCAAAACTGAGGTGATCACTGGGCTCTCCAACTTCCCAAAGAGCACATGCCCTCCTTGGCAAAATTCTTTAAACAGTAAGGTTGTTTGGGAAGCCCTACAGCTTGAAGAAGAAATATCCACTTCTCATCCCCTTCTGTTTAAATCCACAGCCTGCAGGCTGAAGCCACAGCAGAGCAGAGAGAGGGTCCAGCATCCCTTTTACAGCCAGGCTTTCATGTCTAGCCCTTTAGAGACGAGGTGGGAAAGTCTAGAGAAACAAGTGAGTAAGGATTAGCACCCTGAATGCTGCCAGCACAGGATGCTTACAACAACTGCTTGTGTCCTCTTGGAGGAGAAAAGCACAGTCACATTCCCGCCCCTCCAGACTAGCTCTTAGCACCAGTTGTAAAGGGCACTTCCTCCACTTGCCCCTCTGCCTTCAGCTAGGATCACCAGCTCCTCCATGAAAACCCACCTGGTGTCCATCAAGATATGAGGGTACCACTGCCTTGCTCCCCACCATCACCATCACACACAAGCCAAATGGTCAGATTCATCCCTGTGTGACTCTCATGGAATGCTGACAGGCAGTGGGACTAATTCCTTTACCCAGGAGCATTGGTTTATCCTTTTTTTTTTTCATTAATGACCTACTATATGGAGCTCTTTAGGCCCCAAAGTGTGGTGAAGGTACCACTCATTTACATCAACTTAATGCCAGCAAAGCTCATGGGTTTGCTCTCCATCACCACCACTGAATCCCAGAGCAAACCCTAACCCACCTCTTCAGCAACACAGTGCTGGGACATACTTCTGCTCTTGTGCTGGTGTAAATCAGCAGCAACATTCTGAAGCCAAGGGGGCCCAAGTTCCCTTTGTGCTGCCATCATGGCACTGACGTCAGTGAGGTGATTTCAGGTTTATGCTAGTGTCATTGAGAAAGGAACTAGACCTCATTGATTTACACCACTGTAAAACTGATGTACAAGGGGAATTGGGTTTGCAGCCCAGCCCAGGCACTGATGGAAGACAGAGTTAGCTACCCAAAGAACAGCATAAGCTGAAGAATCCTTATTTATGGCCTCTGAATGTATGCACGCACGTAGGAAGGAGGCTTAGAAGATGGCAATTAAAATAAACAGCAGATCACTTATCCTAAACATCTGCCTTGTAAAAGCAGAAAATCAGATGTTGCCCTGGAACATGTGCTATTTGCTGCTCCGAGTAACACAGAGGGAGCACAGCTCGCCTGACCTCTTCCAACATTTCCTCTGCCCCGAGATCTGAATTCCTCAGAGTTCACAAGTCAAAACAGAACATTAAACCAGAAGGCAGCTGGAGAAACCTCACAGCCTCCATTCTTGACCAGTTGTCTGCTCGCCTGTGGAAGCTTGGATTTGGGAAGATACCATTCTATCTGGTTTGCTCACTAAACACAATGGGAGGGATGGACCACCCACTTCCCCACAAAGCAAGGGATGTGTGGAGACAGGACACATGCATTCATCTTGCTACCTACCTACCACTCATTTACATTCATTTCTTTTGGTTCAGTACAGTCCTAGAAGAGGTGGAAGCCTAATGATGAAATGACATTTGGTCATTAGTCACAGTACATCCCAGACTCAAGGGTGGTTGTCTACAGAGTGAAGATCCAATGAGAAAGTAAATATGACCTTTTCAATCAATAGGAATCCACTATTGCCCACACAGTCACAGTGAGACTTTGAAACTCCCCCCTAAGAGACATTTGCCAAGGGATCAAGGGAAGGATGAAGAGGGAAGAAGATCCCTCTCTGCCCTTAGGCTGTAGATTGACCTGTTAGTGTCAGCTCTCAGCACATGCCCAGCTTGCTCCCCGCTAACCAGTCACCAATTTAACTTCACATCCCTACTTGTTAGCTGTGACATCAAACTTCTCTGAAGTCCTCTTTGTCCCTTAGCACTAGCTGAAGAGCACAGATCTCCCACCACAAGGATATCACTCCAATCTGCCAAGGTCTCGGTGAAGATCACTGGCTCTTAAATGGATGTAGACAGCAGTCCCATCGCTAAATCCCAAACCTGGACCTTCATTTACTTTGCTAAGAAAATAATGTCCTCATCAAATTCTGGGTTTGAAGAAGTTCTTTTGGTTTTGCTTCTTCTTTTTTTATTATTTTCCTGGCAGAAGATCATCAAAGTAACCCTGGAAAGTAGCCAGAATGCGAACAGCTGCAAAGCAACAGGCTTTTGAAAGCTGTGTTATCTCATTTCTGTCGCGTGTGCTTGCCCCAGCTTTTCTGAGGGTCTGTTTGTTTCTTCTTCTGAAATTTGGGGAAGTGGGAAGGATGTTGCTTGCTTTGCTTCTTGTGTTGGCTTTTTTTTGGTTAATCATTGAACAGATTGAAGGTGATTCCCAACAGAGCAACAATTCTCTTTGAAACTATTAAATCAAACTGTAAACTCCTGCAATCTCCCAGCAGGAGCTCTTGGCTGTTGGAGAGGTAGGAGCTCTGTGTAATGATTTTTCTGGGGTTTTATGTCTTTTTCTCCCTTTGTTTTCCTGACAATCGGGCTAGAGCATGTGCTCCTGTTGTGCAAGCAACTCTTTGCAGTTGATAGACCTCACTCAAGTGTTGCAACTGTGACTAACCATCAGGGTAAGTGGGAAGACTGTGGAAAGGGAAGATACTTTCTGAAGCTTTAATTGAAGAGGTTTGCTCTGAAACATGAGCTACTGCATGTACACATGGTCTAGGTGTAAAATACCCTGTATGTGGGATCTCACCGTGCTCTGGAGGTACAGAAACGTGATTTCATGACTACAGGAAAAACACATCCTTTCAATGCCCTGCAAACCTGCAATTATGAGAGAGCTAAGTGTGCTGTTAAATCCAGGGCCCTGCATGCCATATAATACAGGCAATGCTTTTGTCTTCGCTTGTGGCACACTGTAATTTCCTTTCCTTGGTATGATGCCAATGTAGTGTAGATTTGTCCTTAAGCTGGGCTTATGCTCAGTTTCCTATGCAGCTGTTTCAGCTGATATAGGCTTAAAACCAAACCAAACAAGTTAATTATGAGCAGAACATCCTCCCTGTAGGAATAACAGAACACCCAAACAGCACTCTCACTCTGTACTCCACATCCCAGCAAAGGAAGGTGCTGGGATGGCATTTCAGCTCCCCTCTTGCCATAATCAAAGGACAGAGCCCTGTGCAACCTGGTCTCACCAAACCTGCTTGGAGCAGGGGGTTTAGATGGGGTGCAGGAGCACTGCTGTGTGCCAGGCTCAGAAAAAGGATATATATATAAAGGTGTCACCAACTCTTCTTTCCTGACAGCCAGCTGCAAAGTAGCAAAAACTACCTCCTAATTTTCCTGTGCAATGGCTGGTTTCTGCCCTCTGAGCAGCATGCTGAGCTGGTGGGGCTGTGGGAACACCTTAGCTGCCAGGCTGGCACAAAGGGGCACTCCAGTGGAAGTTTCCCTAAAGAAGGGCTTTTGAGGACCTCAGTGAATTGCAAGAGTGAGAACCCTTCAGCTTAATGTCATTTGGCATTTGAGCGGCAAGGTGTTGGCAGTATGGGCACTACCAGCTGAAGTAGAAACCCACCCCTGACTTATTTATAACTGTGTTTTTTCCTCATTCATTCAGAAGTTCTCCATTTTTCCTACTACGTTGTGATTTGTTGCTGTGGAAGCTGCTTGTAAATAAACAATCCAAAGAACCAGAGGGAAGCTGCTAAACAGAAGACAACTAACTGATGCTCTGATGAGAGAGCACAGCAGCATTGCTCCTCAAGTTTGATGAGGTGGGGTCCTATCTTGTTCCTTGAGACTCAGATAGCTTCCTTCTGGCCCAGGAATATTTGAAGTGACAGGCTGCCAGCCTCAGGACACAGAGATGGACCATCAAGAGAAACAAATTTAAAGACCATTAGGACAGAGATTAAGCCCAGGTGTCTTCCCTATCCTGCTTTTAGATGCAAATCTAAATATGAGAACAGCAGACAATGGTCCTCTGGATGAGAGAGGACCAGGGATCTAAAAAATGTGACATATGTGGCATATCAGCAGGTCATTCAGTGCTTGCCTGTGAATGCCTGGAGAGGCTTCATGCTAAAAAAAAAAAAAAAAAAAAAGAGTCCTAAGTTTGAATAAAGAAACATTTGTGGACGTTGGCTTCAAGCAATGAAAAATCCTTCTCCAGACTTGGCGTCATCGCTTGTGGAATTCAGGTCTCAACTCTGATTTCCTCCAACTGCTTCAAATGCTCCAAGGGTTTCTGAGAGGCCTTGTAAATGGATCTGGGGTGGTCTACTGAATTGTTTTATGCAAAATAACCTGGGGTCAGGGGAAAATGCAAAGGAGCTTCTAGTTTGGAAAGTCCGATAGTGACATGGGGCAGCTCTGACACGGGCACTAACACACTGAGAGCTCAGCCTGGGTTTTGTTTTCTACCATCAAAAGCAGGGATATCCTCTCCATGCTGCCTCACGACATGGGGACATGTTGGCATGAATGGACCCATCTCAGCTTGGCTGAGGGACTCCATGAGCTGTCAGCAGTCTCCACAAAGATCCAGCACGTAAAGTTCTTAAAGATCTGATTTGAAAAAGCAAACACAGGGAATTAGGAGCAAAGATGGCAAGGCCAGGCAGCTTAACAGAAGCCATCATGAAGCCACCAGTGTTCCTTAAAGCTGCATGAAGCCATCACGCTGTCCCTCCATGCTTTACTGGTACAAGGGTCCAACGTGTATCAAGCAGAAGGAAATCTGCTCCTTTTCCCTGTAAAAGGCTTCCTTTTCACTAAACAAAGTGGGAAGAGTGAGCTTTTCCCATGCTTCGCATATCACTGCTAGTAAAGAGGGACTGAGCCAGATTCAGAGACCAAACCCACAACCATTGAGCCAGATGGAGATAACAGAACGGGGAAGAAGGTTCAGATCTCTGCTTCCAATTCACTGGCAAACATCCCAACCAGCTGTCCCATGGCTGGGCAGAGCTCACAATCTGTCTTTTTAGAGGAAGTGGGTGGGTTTCCTACATGCATACACCCATAACTGACAGCCACTGCCACTCAGATTGCTCTAACTTAAATTCTGCCACCTCAAGCTGAGTGTTTCCAGGATGGCACAAGGGACCAGGCCACAGGCAGCACTCAGGCCAGGTGGAAACAGGTATTACTATTTCTCTCTTCAGAAACACAGACTTAACAATCTGTGCTTTGCTGTGAGCTTGTGAGATGCTGCTGTGGTTCCCTCGAGACTCCTGCTGGAGGGAAGAGGCAGCAAGAGAGTACGAGTCACACAGGAGAACGTCTTTGCCTCTGTCTGTTCGGAGCAGCTCTGCCGCTGTCTTGCTCGCTGGCGGCGTTCCCGTGCAAAGCTCCAGTGCGGATGATCTGTGATCCCAAGGGCACAAGTGGAATGGCCTCAGATGTGGGAAATGGTTTACAAGCAAGTCTCTTCTCCTCAGGCAGCTTCAGAACCCTGTGTTAGCCCCAGGGACGAGGCAAAGTGCAGGGAGGCTGAGCGAGGCACTTACACCACGCTTGCTAATTGCCAAGACCTGCTGAGCTGTGGCGGCCCGTTCCCTACCCATTCCCTATGGCAGCTGCTGGGGTTTCCTTTCCTGCTGGGGATGAGCAGAGTCTGCCAGAGCCTTGCTGGGTAAGGACGTGGGTAGTTTATGTCCATCCACCTCCAGTGCTCCTGCCCAGCCCACCTCTGTGCTGCTCTTCTCTTTCCTCGATCAAAGCCAGAGTGTGACATACACCAGGCGCTGATCCCACGTGATATCAGAAAGGATCTGAAGGGATGCCAGGCAGAGGAGATGGCACTTGTGACTCTCCCCAGCAGGGAAAGAAGTGCTCTTGCCTGCAGTTCCCGCTGTGTGATGTACAACTGGTGGCTTGCGTTGGAGCACTGGTCCCACTGGTGTCTGGGAGGAAGGGAAGACATTTGCCTGTTCATATCAACACAAAAGTGTTTCCCTGGTTTTCAGAATGGTTCTAAGTTTCATCCAATGATCTTGAAGGAGTTGGGAAAGAAGCATTATCTCTCCTACCCAGCAGATAAGGGGTTAGGATGTGACCAAGGTTGCTTAGAAAGACAGAGCCACTAGTGACAGAAGTCTGGTTTCCAAATCTCCAATCTTCAGCCAACCCTGCACAGCTCTGACATCTCCTGATGAATGTGTGAGCTAATGCTAATGCTGGTTTATGACTAACGTGACTGATGAGGTAATGGGGATACTAGTTTATACTCAGAGATATAGCGGATGCCATTTCACCCACAAATAAAACACTTTATTCAAATAAATCCTTTCCCACAGAAGAACTTCTTCTCTTAAACTGTGTATTATCGACCTACTTGACTTCTTGGGATTGGGACATTGCAAAGAGGCCAAGGGGCAGAGCAGCAGCCACCTGTGAGAGGTGATGTGGGGGAGAAATTCAGTTCTCGTGATCACAAATCCCTCAGTCATGTTAGCCAAATTCATGTTTGGTGAGAAGATCCAGGCCATAGCACAGCTCAAAAGCAGCTGTTCCTAAATGTGACTCTGGTAATGTATTTTTAAACATCACTGCTTGGGAATGGAGGAAGAAGATGTCACCAGTTTCTACTCTGATGCAGTCCTACTGCTGGAGTGGGACCCACATCCAGAGGTGTGGAGTTGTTTCAGGGGCTGCCTGGGATAGATGGTGTTGTTCAATGGCTCAAACTGCCTTTCAGCCAAATGACAGCAGGTGCACAGGGTGAAAGGGAAGATTGTCTGATGACTGGGAATCGAAGTAGAAAGAGAAACTGGTGAAATGTTAACGCTGCAGCAGGGCAGGAAATACTCTCTCTTCCCAGGAGTGGTCACAGGGCTTGGAAAGGTCAGGGTTTCTTTTTTAGAGCCTTACATTTTGACAACATTTGACCTGGCAAGATATTGCTGCTGCCACTGAGAAGTAAGAGATAAGTAAGAGATATGCCTGGCATGAATGTTGATGGCTCAGTAGGGAGCACAAAAAGAGAGAAGGGAGAAGAAAGGAAAGCCACAGTGTTTTAAGGTTTTCTTAAGGCAGACAGTGGTGCTCATATAGTTTGTTAATGCCTGAGAAAAGACAGTTACATAACTGCAGGTGATTCAGCACCAAGAAACCACCTGGAGACAACGAGTCCTTCCCCTCCAGTGGCAGCAGTGACTCTGACTAACAGAGCACGTGAAAAACGCAACAGCAGCATAAACAGCACGGCCACCCTGTCACAACCCTGTCTCCATAGCCATGACTGACTGTCCCAAAGGAGCAGGACACACAGACAGACAGATGTGGCTCTGGGGCAGGTAGAAGTGGCATTAACCCCTTCTTAGCTGGCATCATCCCTCCACGTGTCCCTAACCACAGCACAAAGCAGCTCTCACCCCATATTGGGAGCTCTTGGCCTGGGTTTTTTCCACAGCAGCAGTTTCTCACCTCTGTTTCCCAAGACTAAAAAAAGGCTGGAAACTCCTGAGCAGCAGTGCAAGTGGCCTGCTCTCATCCAGCTAAGGAGCAATGAGGCACCACAAAAGGTTGCTGAATGCTGAAGAGCTGTGCAGAACTGCAGAACACAGCACTGGAACAGGACCTGAGTCAGGTGGGTCCCCACATGATGCAGTCTCCCACCTAAGAACAAGCAGAAAGTCTTATTTCCAAGACTGAGCAGTATGTTATGCCCCTCAGACCTTCTGCCCATAGACAATTTCTGAAGTGCCCACATGCATGGCTTCAGTGTAGAGCACCTATTGGCACTCCTTCTCATCCCCTCCTCACGGTACTTCATCTAATAGAGAACCAACCTATTTTTCACCTCACACAAAAGCAACCTAAAAGCCAACACATTCATTTCAACCTGTGTGTGACAGAGTCACACAAACAACTTGAAGGAGAGTCTGAGTGGCAATTATCTGCAATCATGATTATATCATTGGTGCCTGAAGGATATCACTCTCAGCAAGTCCTGCAGCTCTATCATCCCATTAAATCAGTGACACCCATGTTAGAAATACATAACTATGTGGGCAGGGAGAGAGATGAAGTCCTGGCCATCCTTTATTTCTCTCTTGTGCAACAAATCTCTAGTAACTTTTTCAAAAGCAACTCCAGAGCTTATGTCTCAGTTTCAAAATCACCTCTGACAATCATTTGCTCGGGAGTAGGTGTTACTTGATGAGAGTAAGTCTGGTTCTTTTTCCCTTAGCCTGCTCACCCGCGTGAAAGGGTGGAGCACAAAGGTTTATGTCAGAGATGATAAACATTGCCAAGGTTTACAGGGCTACACCTGTGCAGAAAATAGCCTCACCACAGCAGAGTTCACTCTACGCTTCTGTTTCCTTCATCAAAGGAAGTCTAGATGCTGCACAGGGCTGATGGTATCGCAGGCAGACACAACACAGTCCTGCACCAACCCAGTCCTGCAGTGCAAACAGCACGAAGGCAAGGCCAGGAATCCATGGGCAGGGCCAGGAATCCACTCTGGCCATCCCACCTGGGTAAACACAACCCCAGCAAGAAGGCCTCTTTTTCCCAGAGCTGGGCTTTGAGGTGGTGATTGCACCACAGCAGCCCTCAGGGAGTTTTCTGCTTTGCTTTCTGGCAAGCACCTTCTTCAGGGAGTGAGCAAATGATTGGCATCTGCCATGGGGATATCAAAAGATTTCTCTGGGAGGTGAAGCTTAGTGTGTTGATGATCTCATGGTTTCAGTCATGGTGACCTGCTGCACTTCATGGGTGAACCCTCTTCCTCCAGTGTCCCTTCCTTTATCCTCCTTCATTAGCAGCCACTTCTGCCTTGAGCTGATCTTTCAGCCAGGGGGACTGGGATCACCTAACCCATCCTTTCCAGTGCAAATCTCCACTGCACACAACACAACAGTAATATCTGTTGTTCTGGCTCCCAGAAAGAGGGCTGGAAGTGAGATAACCCTTGCAGAAGTTAGCTAAAGGAGACAAAAAGCCAAGAAAAACCTCTCCAAGAACATACAGAAATGGCAGGTACAGAATGTTAAAAAGATACTGGGTTCTCATTTCAGTGATTTATTTACTGTAGTTTCCCTGCTCTTTAGGATGGGCCAAACCTTATCTCACAGCATCATGACCCTGCAGCAATCACAGGCAGTGCTGAGCAGCCCAGCTGCCACCTGAAGCCCCAGGTAAAAATGGATGGTCCATCCACAGAAATGACAGCATCGAAACCTGAGGGCCTCCAGCTTCTCGCTGGAGTGTGATCAGCAGCTGTGTGACATCGCCTGGCTCCTCCACACCTGACCCTACAACACAAGGGCTCACTGCAAGAGGACAATAAAGACCCCACAGTGTGCAATGAAAGAGTGGTTTCTGCAGCACAGAAACCCACCCTGAGGGAGTCCACATGGAAAAGTGTCCCTGTCCATGGCAGAGGGGTGGAACTGGATGATCTTTAAGGTCCCTTTCCTACCCAAACTGTTCGATGATGAAATCATAACTGTGCTTTTCATCAATTACTGGAAGTCAAATGTTCACTTCTGTGTAAGGAAGATAAAAGGTGGAGTGGGTGAGAAGCACACATAGATTCAGCTCTGTTCTTGCCTCAGAAGCCATTCCAGCCAGCCATTTAATCACTCAGCAGCTCATCTCTAAATTGTCTCTATTATTAACAATAAAGTGCCTGTTATTTGCGTCGCCAGCCTTTGTAGGAGCTGTGGCTGGGGATGAGGATGCCTGTGGTGAGAGGCACAGCAGGGCACAGGCATGGGCTGAGCAGTGTGGCCAGTGGCCTGGCATGCCTCTGCTGCCCTCCTTGAGCAAAGAGCTCAGGAGGAAGGATCAAACCAGAATAACTGTGAGCAAAGAGATTCTGTGACATGGGCATAGGAAATGATGTGCCTTTGGGGTGACCCTGATAGTCCTGTCCGGGCAAGAGGTAGGCACCTCATCATCCTGCAAAGGGCAAACACAGCATGAAAATATTACAGGTGACTTCTGAGCACAATATACCCATCTCTATGTTAATACCACAGTGGAAGAATCCTCCAGAAATGCACGAGATAAGCTAACAGGTCTAATTTCTATTAGTCATTTGCTTGTAACAAACAGTAACATGTGTGCAGAAAAGCATTCATTAGCATTCTCTGGCCCAATTTGCATTGATGTTTCTGGTGCAATTGCCTCCTCAGCCTGGCTTCTGGTGTCTCCAACAGAGAAGATGCGGCATCCCTGGATGAATCATGCAAGAAGCAGGGGGAGAGGAAGAAAGTTCTCTGCAGACACAATCTTTTTTGTCATCAGTTGAAGGAAGGAAGTTTAACACACACTTTGGGTTAGTGAACATGGGAAGCAGTCTCTTTTAGATTAGGCAGAATGACTAACTGATAAGTACAGCACAAAGTGGCTCTCTACTGCTGCTAGGCAAGGGTTGCCCTCTTGCTGCAAAGGGTTGTGTCTTATCTTTTGGTGATCTGTCTGCCTCAGTGATCAGATGTGTTGACCCAGTGGCAGTTGTCTTAGAGACAACCTCACAGCATTCTAGGTAAGCTCTGGCAAAGAAACAAAAGAGTTTAATTGTTCAGTGAAACTAGGTTAGGCTGAGGTTCAGATTCCTGCTGCAGAAGCCAAGAAATGACAATATCTGGCAGTCATGAAGCCTCATCTCTCCAAACTCCAGGACACCTCTTGCAGAGACACTGTCCTTCCAAGCCCATGTGTCTGGCAGGCTCCATTTTGCAGGCAAGTGGCACAGAGGCACCGAGACGTGAGATGAGTCACCGCAGCGGAGTGCAGCCCTGGGTGCACTCTGTTTCTAATCTGAGTCCTGCATTGTGGATGTTTGTGGCTGCAGAACAGGCTGATATTTTCATGCTGTATTTCAACAAGGACCTCACGTATAAGGTTCTGTGCTTCAGACAGGGATTGAGGTCTTGAGGAATTACACACAAAGCCTGAGAACTGGCACTGCACTACCAAGTCACACGTGTTTCGGTAACAGCACAGTCTCTACCTAGTGGCAATATAACCCACACTGCTCTTCAGGGACAGCTACAGACACTGAAGATGAGATGTGTCTCCACACAACTTGCACAGTGAGACAATTCCAGCCCAGATCTGGACCATAGAATCATAGAATCACAGAATAGTAGGGATTGGAAGGGACCTTTAGAGATCATCTAGTCCAACCCCCCTGCAGAAGCAGGTTCATCTAGATCAGGTCACACAGGAACATGTCCAGGCAGGTCTTGAAGACCTCCAAAGAAGGAGCCTCCACAGCCCCTCTGGGCAGCCTGTGCCAGGCTCAGTGAAATATTTCTTTCTTATATTTATTTCTTATATTTCTTATATTTTGTGTTTCAGCTTCATCCCACTACCCCTTGTCCTGTTGCTAGCTACAAGAGAAAAAAGAGATGCCCCAACCTCCTGACTCCCACCCTTTAGGAATTAATAAGTATTGAGGACACCTCTCAGCCTTCTCCAGGCAAAACAGCCCCAGGTCTTGCAGCCTTTCCTCATAAGATGTTCCAGTCCCCTCACCATCTTTGTAGCCCTCTGCTGAACTCTCTCTACAAGTCCCATATGATATAAAGAAATAAAACAATGACTAAAAATAATAAGAAGCAAATTAAGAGCAGCAAAGCTTCCAGGAGCCATGTTGCTGCCAAAGCCCACACAGCCTCTCCAGTGCCATCCAGATACCCAACCCTTTCCCATGGCTCTCCTCCTGGGCAAACCCCATCTCCTCACTTGCAGCTGCATCTCCTACTTCTGGCCAAGGCCATGGCCGTGCCAGGGAAGTGACTGTGCTGATTTGCCCCCATCCTTGTCAGACCCACTCCCTGCAGCAGCACATGTGCCCACAGACTGACAGCACTGCCTCTGCAGCTTCCCAGAAGGAAGCAAGATTGCTCCTCGTTCCTGAGGAAATCATCACTCTGCACAAAGCTTCAACAGCATGGAAGGAATCTGGGGGTTGAGAGGAAAGGGTAAATTATTGCTTTATGTAATCCTGCCTTGCACTGAGGGTTGAGAGGCGACTTTCCAAACGCACCGGCTTGTCTTCATGTCCTCTGCAAGGAAGAGGAGGGAAAAGATGCTTCAGGGAAGAACCAGGTTGTTGGACTCAAATGCCTCAGCTCCAGATCAGGAGGGGTAGAAAATAAGGGAAATAAAGATGTTATATTGAGGTAGACAGTATGTTTTTAGAAATGGATACCAAGCTTTCTTCATCTATTGTCCATCACTGTTTTTTTTCCAGACACCTTTATCCACACGTGGAGAATCCTAATAGGAAACACACTAAAATTGCTTTTTTTTCTAAGCCACCTTCCAATTCTTTCAGCATTCATGGATGTTAGAAGTTAAAAAGCCCAGCTAATCCCTGCCAGAGAACAAGCAGGCACTATGCAAGCATGTCTGCTCCAGTTTCCAAATCAAGATGTTTGTCTCCCCAGCCATGGCTTTTATTCTGTGAGCAGTGCATTTGGCAGGGACTCTTCTTGTCTGGTTGATTTGTGGTGCTTTGAAGGATGCTCCACAGCATTTTAAACCATCCATTGGAACTCTTTCTTTACAAAATGCAAGCAGAGAGATTGCCACATTTGCCACTTGACTCCAGTACAAGTCTACTGGGAAGTTCTAATTTTAATAGGAAATAACACAGCTCTGGGCTCCTGGATGCCCAAGGAAGCCCTGTGAGCTTCATTTCCTTCCCATACAGCAGACAGGGCTGTGTGGGTGTTGTGGTGCCTGTCAGGAGTGCCTGACTCTGAAATCTCCAGAGGTTTCTTGTCCGTGCAGCCTTGAGCAGAGCTAAAGAGCCACAGCAGGGTGCTGGCAATAGCTCCTTTCCCTGGCTGCATGGCTGAAACTGACTCTGTGCCCTTTCCATCATCAGAGCATCTGCTTGGATTGAAGAAACACCTTCCTGACACATCAGAAGAGTTTTGAGAGCAGCAAAGGCTTCTCAGAGGTTTTACACTTGGATGCAGTGGGCAAAGCTCGTTGCCAGCACAGGAGAGGGAAGACGTCCTGGTCCATCAGCCATGTAGGCACACACATAGGCATTGTGTTGGCCAAACACAACACTGTAGCCACTGTTTGGACCAGCCAGCTCCTGGCTACCCACCTCCAGCTCTCTCTGAACTCCTGTGTTGACTCCAACAGAGTGTGACCTGCAGCTCTTTGCTCCCAGACGGGGAAGCTCTGCCAGCACAGGTCTTTGGGGCCTCCTACTGCCCCAAGGAGATGGAGGGTAAAGTTTTGGCTGAGGCCAGAGGCAGCTCAGGACAGAGGAGAGGAAGGGGTGAAAGGCTTCCCGCTTCTGAGCTGCAATGGCAGGAAGGGAAGGGCTGGTGGGCACATCAAAGAGGTCACAGACAAGGATGCCAGAGGTGCGAGTTCTGTGCGACAGGAGGGTAAGATGCAGATACAGGCACAAAAGCATGAAGGGAAGAAAGCGTCTGGAGACAGCTCAGAGTTCAGTGACGATGCTGAACACTGGCATCGTGGTTTATCTCTGAAGATGGGGAACCCTGTGGCTGCAGGGCAGAGCCAGGGTACAGAGGGTGTACACAGGGTGCCTCTGCAAGTGCATGTCACCACCACTGCCAAGCAGACATAAGGCAAGGCAATGCCTACGTGGGATGACTTCAGGGCATCTTTCTTCATTTCCTTGCTTGTTTAAAACCAAACCACAGAGTTTGGTGCTGCTAGTGAGCTGTGCCAGCATACCCACTGCAGTGATTCACATAAAACCCATTGCAGCTGACAGTGAGGTCCCTAATGCATCTGCAGTTACTTGGCTTATATAGTCATCTTCCTCTCTATCACACACATCCACACCAACACACAGCTTGTCCCAGTGCTCTAGCAGGATTAAGTAAATGTCATCTTTAGGCCACTTCATGCCCATCACTGCATTTACACTGGCTGGAAGGAGACAGGAGAAAGAAATGTTGGAGCCAAGACTACAAGATGCAGTACAGAGAAGAGACACCTCCATCCAAAAGGATCCTGCACAGGGCAGTCTGATGGTGAGGGTGATGCTGGAGTGAGGAGCAGAACACTGGGAACATCCCTGCCCTGCCCTTGGGGAGAAGCACCTCAGATTTGCAGTAGGAGTTTCCTCCAGTGACAAAATCCTTGGCTTTTCTTTCCTCTCCAGCCATACAAAAGAGCCATAAAGCTGCTGTGATGAACCTGCTGAGAGCTTTGGTTGGCCAAGGAGAATACCTGAGCAGCACAGCATGGGTGTGACACCCTCTGTGCCTTCCCCAGTGTTGGGCTAGGAAGGGATGTGAGTAGGGACTGGCTTGATACTGTCTTGGAATCCCTGGCCCTGAGACTGGCAGATGAAAAGGTGACACCCAGGTTGGACAGGCAGGGCCAGGATTTGTTGGATTTTTACTGGACAGGAGGATAAGTTGTCTCTTTTTCACTTGTGTCCAGTGGAAATGCCGTTCACTTCCCTTCATCAGGTCTGACTGTCCTGTCTCAGCTGATTTAGTTTTTGGTAGCAACAGGGCTCTGCTCACTTGCCTGATTAAAACACCTCACTTGGGCCACTTAAGCCCTTACTTGCAGTTTGCAGAGAGCTTTTTCCTTGCATGCCAGTGGCCTGCAATGAGCCAGCTCTTCCTCACCATCTCCTGTCCCCAGGAGGAACCAAGCCCTGTACAAGACAACAGCACCCACACCAGAGGGTCCTCTAAGCAGCCTGCCTTCCCTCTGAAATGCTGAGGAAGTGCTCAATCAAAGGAAGTGCTCCCTTTATCTCTCACCATCCCTGTCAGTGGATCAGTGTTTGTTCTGCCTTGGATGGAAAAATTCCATCCAAACTCCTGTTTGTCAGCAGTTCCCTGGCACAGTGCTGCTGCACAGCCACCTGCCCAGCCCCAGTGGGTTCTGAAGCTACCTGGCACCATGTGCTCTCACCATGCTCATTGCTGGAGTGACTTGGGTTTAAATATAGCCCCAGAGCCCTGTGCCAAGTCCTGCTTCACTGCCTGCCTGCTCCCTGCCCAGGTCATCTTCCCGAGGTGCTGGCTTGCAAAGCCAAGGCTCCCAGCACTAGCTCTGTCAGGCAGGAGGGAAGAGTAATGATTTGAGACAGAAATACTTGATGTCATTTACAGGCAAAACCTGAAAGTTCAAATTTGGTTAAGGTTGTTTTTTCCCTGCTCTTCCTGAAACTGGAACCCCACTGGAGGAGACCACATGGCAAAAAGGCACAGGAGACAGCCTTTAAAAATAAAACAACGCTCACCTTCCTTACTCTGGGAGTATAAATTAGACTGGCCACTTGCCTTGGACACAGGGAACAAACTGTGCATGCATTGCCTTTCTGATGGCTGTGCTCTTTCACCCACGGTTCTCCAGTGCTGTAGCACTGCATGGGTTCTCCAGTGCTGTAGCACTGGAGAAACTGTCCCCTCTCCAGCCCTGTCTCCTTCTCCTGCAATCCCTTTCCAGCCTCTCTCTTCTCTTCCATGTGGGACTTTGATTTTCCTGATGGTACTTGAGTCATTGTTCCTCCTAGGGCTCCTTTCTCCTCTCCATTTGTTTCTTCATCATCTCTTTTACACTCTCCTGGGGCTCAACGTTTTGCCTTTGTTCTTCAGTTGCCTCCATCTGTCCCTTCAACCATTCTCCTTTGAGTCCTTCTCTTTTTCTGTGTTTTTCATTGCCAGTCCACGCTGGATTTATGACTTTACTGGCAGAGCTGATGGAAGCCTCCTTACAGATGCGGTCACTCAATAAGCTGCATTGTCCAAACCTATGCTGAAAAAATGGTGTCTGTCCAAACACTTCTATCATCATTTTTGATCTCCTGAATTTTGTGTTAAAGGTAATTCTTAGGCAGAAAAGGAAAATGTCCCTGAAATCAGCCTGACTTTGTTAGAAGCCTTTGGCTTGGTGTATCTTATCAGAAAGGAAAATCCCCAAAGCTTTGCCATCTGACTGTAGCAAACAGAAATCCTATCTTGGAGCCAAACAAGTGAGTCCAAGCATGCACCTTAGTAGTGGCTTACCCACGCACAGAGGCTTGGACTGAATCAGCCCAGCGTGAGACCAAACCTGAGCTGCTGCAATGCCACCAGCCACTCTAGGGGACCCTCCAAGGGCCCCTTCTCTGCACTCTGACCTTTCCTTCCTGGGAACAGCACGCACCCCTCACCTCACATCACTTAACTCTCCCCCACCTCCTGGTGAGAGGCAGCCCAGCCGGTGCAACCCAGCACCCTACCTGGCACCCTGCCTGGCACCCTGCCTCTCCTGCCCCCTCTCCCTGCCTCCTCCTTGCCCCCTCTCCCTGCCTCCTCCTGCCCCTGTCAGCCTGGTGAGTTGGCAGCCACCTTGTCATCACCTCCTGCGCTGGGGAGAGATGCCACAACTGTCCCTTACAGTCTGATAGCAAATGTCAAGTGGGCCCCTGCAAAGGAGGGGCTGGGACTGCAGGAGGAACAGCCTGTACATCGCTCTGCTGCTGACAACAGGGAGATGTTAATTCAAGGCTGGGTGACTCTCTTGGAGGGGTTTCCATGCTATAAATAGGTACCCTGAGGATCCTCTTTTAAGAAGAGTCTTTCTCTGCAGCAGGGAGCTCTGGAGGGTGGGTGAACCATTACAGCCAGCTTTAAATGAGGTGGACAAATCATGCTATGCAGTTACTGAGGAATGGCCCTCTCATTCTGAGTGACCAAATGTCTTCCTGTGATTCTGCCTTCCCTTTTTCCTCCCATAAATCTCCTCCCTACAGCTCCCTTTGCCTCAGCTGCTGTGCTGAAGTGACATGGATCAACCTAAAATGCTGTGGATTGTGCCATTCCCTGCTTCCATATCTATAACTATATATATTTGTACTCTCCATTTCTCTATATTTACATCTCAGCTAGGGGCAGCAGGACTTCCATCCAGGTTTGGCTTGCACTCAGCTTCATTGCCTCTCCACCACCACCACTACCAGTGATATTGCTCAGGGCTCCATCTCCCATGGCAGGGAGTGTGCTAATATCTCTGTTGTGCAAAACCCTGGCAAGCTCACAAGTAACTCCACTTTCATTAAACTAAAAAGAAGAGGACAATCTGTACTTGTCAGGAGAAGACAAGGGGAGGGGTGTCTTTGAGCCACGGCACTTCAAAGGGCTGGTCGTGGCAAAAGACAGGTACTTACCAGCACTCAAGGCAAAAATATCCCATTGCAATGCAATGCAAAATCCCATGCAGGACAAGACACTGCTCTGACTGTTCTGGAAGAAAATCTGTCATGTTGAGTACCACCTACCCCTCCAGTCCAACCATGAAAGCATCTCCCTTTCCTTTCCCACACCACAGATCTCTAACCAGACGCTGACTGCTACAAGCAGCCTTTCAGAACCATGCAGAGCACTGACTGATTCCCTGTCATGACCAATTTCACAAGTTACCTTCCAGCTTACACCATTTTATCTGGCACTGCAGTCCAGCTCAAGAGCACAGGAGCAGAGTAAGGCATGTCCCAGTGGAAAACGTGTTTACAGCACCATCATATAAGGCAAGCTGAGTGGAAATAGGTCCTGCTTGAACTGGGCTAGCTCACACAGAGCCTAGCAGGGCACCTGAGAAGGGACAGAGCAGGAAAGGTGTCACGGGGCTCAGCACAGCAAATTCCTCAGGGAGACCATTCTATAACCCAGCCTAGAAAGTCATCATCTTTCCATATCAAATTGTTGGGCTGCTACAAAGGTGTTTCTCATTCAAGCATGAGGGAACTGTTTCCTTCTCCTCTTTTTTAGCTACATATCTGTTTGTGCAGCCCTTCACACTCAGCAGCTCTGCGCTCCAGCTTTCGAGCCTAACTTGGATCTATAAAAAAGGTCCCATGCTCAGCCAGACTCACATTGAGGCAGGGTATCACAGTAGTATCTGGGTTACAGTGAGGTACCACAGAAAGACTGATAAGGATTTATCTCAGCATCGTTCTCCTGTGCAGGGCTGGCATCTGTGCTGACACGCTTCCTCTCGGAAACCATCAACATCTGCTTCTTTCATGAGACACAGAACTTAGCTGAGATCCCAAGCAGAGAGCTGGAAGAGAGAGATGACAGCCTCCATCTGATGCCATCCATTCCCAAGCAGGATAGCCAGGCCAGGTGGGTGGAGAGTAAGAAAACAACTGAGCAGTGAGAACAGATTCCCCAGTGAACAGGTACCTAAGCAGCTCTTCCCCTCTGCTCCCCTGCACAGACATATGGGGCTTCCACTATCTCTGCTACATGGAGATACACTTCCTTTCTCTGCTAAGTATATATTGGAATATCAGCTTATGTCCCACAGAGATGTTTGCTTCCATGGCCAGAGATCAAGAAACTTATCTAGGACTTCTGCTCCAGTTTTTCTCAGAACAAACTGTCATGCATTTCCAGATATGAGTCTGATACAACAGGATGGGACTTTAAGGCTTTGGAGCAGGAACCCTGCAACCCTATGGATATTTTGCACCTTTTTTGAAGGTGTCTTCAAGGTTGCTTGACCAACTTGCTTTCTAAATACTGCAGCCCATGGGACCTTCATCCATCAGTCACTAAGGTGTGTAATGTCCTGAGAGGCACCATCGTGGTAGGTACCATTTGATCTGCTGTCATTGTGTCTGGAAAAGAAGAAAGAGTCATGTGGCTTTGGGGCAATAGCAAACATTTTTGGCAGTGTGGTTCTTTCTCAGGCTGATGGATGCAAAGTATCACGATAAGGTCAGTCCCCACCCAGGGATGAACAAGCATTTCCTTCAGCCAGAGAGAGAAAAAGATTAAAGAGATTTTTCACACTCGTATACACTTAAGAGGGAAAAAAAATATTTACATCAGGGAGAAAAGACTTGGCAGGGGCTTCCCAGAGGCTATTTGCTGTTTATGCATTTCTCAGGGCTGGGCTGAGGCAATGGAGCTCAGTGGTGGAGCTTGAACCTCCCCCCATACGCTGAGGAGGTGGCTCGTGGGGAGCTGGATTCAGACTGTGCTTAGGGCTAGTAAGAGATCCTCTTGCTGTTGCTTACACCTGCTCTGAAGTCACGGTTGCAGGTAGTCCTGCCAGTGGCTGCTATAGTCACCCCATGGGCTGGGAAACAGGGACTGGGCTCAAAACACCTCTTAGGATCAAAGACCTTTCCAAAACTGGATGTGAAATGTTATCCTGTTTTAATGGGGCTATGGGGAGATGAGGCTCCCTCCCTACAGATGCTGAAGGTCTGACTGCTTCCTTCTTCAGAAAGTGATGGTTTGTATTTCTAGCTTGGGCTCTCTATCCCTTGAAGGCACAAAGCTACAGACTCATCAGTTATTATGAGTTGGGCATCTACTGTGCTTTGGAAGTGCCTGGTGTAATCTCTCCCTCTATGAGCTGCACAACCACTCCTCACTGTTGTTTCTGGAAGGGAGAAGCCTGGAAATGTGCAGGGCTCATGCTGGCCTCTGCTGCCAAGACTTTCATCGTGGTCATAAGCAGTATAAAGAATGCAAAATAATTGTCATTGCAACATGCTGGGCTGGGATCCTACTTTAACTATGCTCTTTCTTTACCCCCACCTGAAGCAATAAGAGCACGAGGACAACACAGCTGGGAAACAGGTAACAGAGAACAGCCCAGTGAATGAGGATACTTTTCCAAAGACACCTCAGCAGAAGCTTTTGCAGTCCTAATGAGGAGATAAAGCAAGCTGAGACAGACAGCAATGCCCTAACACTGAGCTCCTGTCACCCCTGTTCAAAGAGGGCAGCTCACGCTGGCAGCCCTGTTTCCAGCCCAAGCTCTAATGCAGCACAGCTGGAGAAGCTGCAGCACAGTGTTTGCACTGTGCTGAGCCACAAACAAGGAGCCCTCCTGAGGTGCAGTGTTTTATATTTCCCATCCCAGCTCTATCTTCAATGGACATCTGTGTTCCTCCAAGCCCCAGGGAACGCTGGCACTGGTGATGGGCAGCAGAGGATTAAAGGCCAGCTGTACTGATCCATGCTTCTGCAGCAGCCCTGCTCTGCCACGAGCCATCCAAGACTGCCACTGTTTCAAGTCCAAACAGCCAGAAATGCAGGTGAATTTTTAGAAACCACTTCATCTGTGAACACTGACAGAAAAGGTGAAAAACAGAGAAGTCCTTTTACAGCAAGATGCTGAGCACCCACAACCTCCACACCAATTCCAGGGCTCAAAGCACTGGAAAAACTGACGAAACTCTCTATTCTAGGAGGCTGTGTGTGCCTCTCCACCAACACCAGGCTGCTCATATGTGGGATTTTGTTTTTACAAAGCCCTAAAGGATTCATTGGAAGAGTATGGGGGAAATACAGCCAGCATAACAGCTTTAAGCAAGGACACTTGACTAGAAGCATATTAGAAACACTCTTTATTTAGACATAATGTCAATCCATAGGACCTGCAATAAATACTCAAGCCTTTGAACATACAGATGTTTATCTGTGCATCTATCCAGCACAACAAACCACCTTTTTGTTTCCTTGTTTATGCACAGATCTATATATCACTGTATATAGATAACCAAGATATATACACATATATATGTTCACCTAAATATATATGCACTTGTGCAAAAATGACCTTACCAAGGACAGTAAACCAGTAAATATTTCCCAGTGCACTTTCACTGGCACTGGCAATATTGCACAGAAACTCAATTGTATGCTCCTGCCATTGGGAGGGTGAGAAAACAGGAGAAACACTGACAGAAACATGTAGAAGCAGCAAAACCACTTTTCTCATGGCAAAAGGAAGTTTGTAAAGGCTGAGTGTCCTCTGAAATACTCTGATTGATTCAGCACCCTTACACACAGCAATTCCAGAAGATACCCACTGTCAAACCTAGGAGAATCAGGGTTGTGTCCTGCTCTTACAACACTTAACCAGGAGAGATAATCTCCTTCCAAGTTCTGTGGAAAGTCCAGTTTCCAGCATCCATTGCTCTGTCTAGACTCAAACTGTGTCACTAAGGCTCTGGGGAAGTGTCTGTGCTCCTGATTGAGCTGGCTGTACTTTGTTCTGCAACAGGCAAACATGAGCCTCAATCCTTTGGACAAAGGTGCAAGAGGGAGGGATTGTGCCACAGGCTCTGCCTATGACACCAATTGTGGCTTGGGCCCTTGGGGAACAGCTGTAGTGCATCTCCAAAAGGCACTGCTGGGTGAAATATTGCTGCCCTACTCTGTAATATGACAAAAAGCACCTCCAGGTTCCCAGGGGTGCCTCATGCATCTGGTCACTCCATGGGAAAGCATCTGATAAGAGGGTGTAGCTACCCTAACTGCCAAACAACAGTGTCCTCACAGCCTGGGATGTGTGTTCATTGAAAAAAGTTCTCTTTGCTCCTAGGAAGAAAGGTTAGAGCTAATGCTGACTTTCAAAACAGCTGTAGTAAAAGAATAACAAGGGGAAGAAATGCTTGGGCTGCTGAGTTCAAGTCTCAAAAAGGACCAAACTTTCACACTGAAAGAGGCCTTGCTGCACAGGAAGGAGGTGTTAAAAGAGTGGCTGTGGTCCTTCTCGTGGACCTGAGAAACCAAGCACAAGTGTAAAAACAGCGACAAAAGGAAACTGCAACACATTAACCTCAGGAAGCCTGGGGCCACATCACATCTCTGCTCAGAGCATCCCAGCCCAGGGTGGCTTTTTAAAACAGCTCTTGCTCCTCTGAACCTGAAGAACCATCCTGAGTACCACACACAATGCAAACCTGAAGTGCAGGCACCAGTACTGCTCTTACAAGTAGCAGATGTGAGTAAGCCAAGGTAAAAGGGGCTTCAACAGGACTGGATACTTCTGCAGAGGCAGCTGAGGAGGAGGAATACTGAGATGACACTGGTAAGCACAAAAGCAGGCACCTTTCCCTGCTTTCTCTGGCATCCCTATAGCCCAGGGATACAGCCAGACACTGCCACAGTCAGTCAGGAAATTGTTGCTTCCCTGCTGCTGCTTCTACAAAGATGGCACTCTCTATCTGCTGACAGAGAGCAGAGAAGGGAATATGCTAGAGAGGCCATCCTCCCTCTTGCCAGATGAATGAACGTGCTCATAACCCCATCTCCTTGGGAAATGGATTCATCACACCAGTGAAAACAAACACTTGGAGGCAGAGGACTGGCAAAGGGAAGGGATGAAATCTCTCCCCTTAGCCAATGTGGGTGTTTGAGACTCCTGGCAGCAGGAGCATTGGAATACCAGAAGGGCAAGAGATGCTGGGAGATAGATTGCAGCCTGCTGTTTACTCCTAGCCAGCCCTGTCAATGCCCTCCCCTCCATGGCAAAAACATGCCCCTTTTAGTAAATAAATACATAAATAAGCCCTTTGAAAAGTCCAGCGGCTGTGACGTGGGAGAGCTGAAGAGCACTTCATGTGCCTGCTCACACATGCGCTCCCTCTGCAGAGAAGCTGGGCTCTCCTTTCTACATGACTAATCCCTGGCCTGTTTTCCAATATTTGGGTGCATTTGTTAACCTAAGCCTCTTCTCTCTCTCTCTCTGCTGTACCCTCTGTCTTGACAGTGTCCCCAGGCAGAGGTCTCGCCTTCACCTGATGCCCAGGCAAGGCTGGGGCAGGCACAGCCAGGCTCATCCCAACCCATCCTCAAGAGATACTTGAATCACGCTCTGGGTTGGGAATATGCACCCAGACCTTATTCCTTCTGCCAGTTCCCCTTGCACTTCCACACCCCCCCAATACCAGAGCAAGCAGCAGGTTGTATTTCAAGGCTTGGCTTCCCAGAAAGTAAAAGCTCTCCAGGAATGCTCCCAAGAAGCAGAAGATTGACAATAACTGAGCAGTTCTCCACACTCTGCCTGTTTTGGAGGACAAAGCAAAGACAGCCCCTGATGTGGAAACTACAGCTGCCCAAATCACAAGCAGTACCTACACCAAGGACAGTATTTGGTAACAACACAAAAGCTGTGTTTGTGACGCCCACCTCAATTAGGACTTTAAAAACAATAACACTCTGTTAAAGTGGCTAAAAGCCGGGAATGAACTGCAAAGCTGCTGTACACACTGACACCCAGGGGGTGGGCAGTATGCAGTGGGCAGTGCCCTAAGGTACAGCCCAGCAGCACAGAAGGTAGCCTGCTCTGTTTGCAGAAAGAATTCAGTGTTTTGCCACGGTGATTTTCCTCAGACTAAGTCACTGCTGGGTCTTGTATCAAATGTATTTAACCTGAGCCAGCTCTCTGCTAGTGTAAAATCCTAAGTACCCTAAAATCAATTTAAACAGCTAGTGCCCTGACTGCAGTGCCCCACTTTCTAATGCCTAGTGTGTATCTATAAAACTAGCTTTTCATTACAAAATACTTTAACAAGCCAAAGGATTCCTTTACACAGCTTTTCAGCCATGGAACAGGATAGTTTTGTCACTTTGGCTTTGCTAGTGCCACTATATTTTCTCCTCCAACATTCCTTTGTTTCGATGCCAGCTCAGAACCCAGGCAGTTTGTATTTCACCAGTTTTACTAATGTTGCCTTTAGAGGAAAACAATTGGTTCTTCATCACTCAGACTTTACCACAAGCCTGAGGTTTCCCAACACTGTAGCTGAGCATTGCAGTATGTGAGGTCAACTGCCCAGTGCAAACAGCCCAATGTCCCGTCTCTCCCACATTCCCATGCTCTGGATACTGCAGAGATTCTGCCATTAGCCACTTGCTCATCAATCAGCTTTGGCTACATACAGCCACAACATCTGAAGCATGAACACAGCCAGCCAAACAAGTAGAGCAATTATTTGGATGACAAAGTCTTGGTCCACAACATGTGCTACAAAATGCGTTTAATAATAGTAAAAATACAGATAGCAACTGAAATGTGGACAGTGGACTTTGTGCATGAAGCTCCTGCCCCAAAGCCAGGGGGAGTTTGGGTGGGCTGGCCCCCAGTCAGGACTGTGGGACACCTCTTCCCTCTGTGCTCTCACAGCAAACTACTGAGAGTGCCTGGCAAGATTAAAAACCCGGAGATACTGATCGCTACAATCAGGAGGTTAAATTCCACTTCCCCTGGAGTGCTACATACTAAACACGGCTCAGGCCGAGTCAAAGTGCATCCCTAGTCCGGGTGTGTCTCCACTGCCCAATGCCTCTCACGTTTCAGTCCTGTGCAGCCCGAGCAAACAGCACCTGAGCGCACGCCCAGCCCTGTGCTGGGGCTGCCCCTGCTCAGAACAGCCTGGTAATGTTTATCTGAGGAGCAAATATTTTTGCTGACCCGAGGCCTCACACCCCACTCCTCCTTTGCCTAAGCAGAGAGGCACCGTTGCCAACCTCCCCAGTGCAACGGGTGAGGGCCCTGACAGGCACAGGTACCACAGCACATGGGGAGAGGTGGGAGGGAAGGGTTCTCAGACACAGCCCCTGCCTTTGCTGTGGTGGAGCTGTAAAAGTGGCAAGTGCCCCAGTCACAGGGCTAGAGGAGCTCTTTCCCAGTTCCAGTTCCCAGCTCTTTCCCAATTCCTCCTTCCCAGCACCCTTTCCTGGCAGGATCAGGACCCACTTTGGGAGAGAAGGAAGAGAGCACTAGGAGTTTCTATGCCCCAGCCCCATAAAAGCCAAGTGAGGTTTTACCATGAGGGAGGGAGGGAGGTGGACAGCTGAAGGAGTTTGTCACTGCCCTGCAGCCTGCAGCAGCCGCAGCAGAGAGCAGCAGCAATCCCTGCTGCCCCCCTCAACCTCCCGGGGGGGATTCCCTCCAGCCCGGGGCTGCCCCTTTCGGTACCATCGCCTGGGGCAAGTCCTTCTCGGAGCAGCCAAGTCATCCAGGGCCACATGAGGACTGCAAAGAGGTGTCGGCAGCCAGAACCTTGCTCCATGTACCCTCCCAGCCTCCGACCTCCTCAGGCCAGCACACGCTGCTTCCTAGCAGCGCTGCCCCAGTTCCCTGTGCTGCCTGCAGACGGAGGGATCAGCCCTTAGGGGACTCGGCTCCGGGAATCTGGCTGGCCACCCCACCAGCTCTGCCGGGGACCCAGAGACCCCCCTAAACGCTACACATCACCCACGGCATGACCCCACCGCAGCGCAAGCAAAAGCCCCCTTAGTGCGGGGCAAGTGCGTGGAAATGCGTGGAGGGAAGAAAAGCCACCGACGGTGCCCGAGCATTCCCCCGCGGGACACTGCGGCCCCACGGAGTGCCTATAGATCCTGTGGGCACCGTTGCCTCCCTCTTCTCCCTGGAAAGACATCCCCTCCACACACCCCGCACGTTTTCCCAGCCCTCGGATCCAGCCTTTCAAACAGCAGCCGCGGGTGAGGGCAGCGAGGGGTGAGATTAATTCTCCATCCCGATCGCTGCTCCCCCTCCAGCTCAGGACCTGCAGAGATCGCGCCCTTGGCAGCAGTGCCAGCTCCGTCCTCTCCCGTGGCGTCCCACAGCCCACATGAGCCCACCCGTGTCCGCCGCCCCCCCTACAGCCCTGCGCGCCCGCCGCCACCTCCTGCAACCCGGCAACGGCAAGGTGGTGGCGGGGGAGAAAACCCTGAACGAACAAACCAATCGAGCTACCACAGCCGTCCCGCGGCCGGAGTTGCTCTTCCCAGTCTTCCTCGGAAAACAAGAATCTTCCTCCCTTCCCACCTCGTCGGGCTCACCGTCTCATTTGAGACTTTGCAGTGAAACAAACCGGGCGGTTTAAAAGCTCAACAAAAGGATGGTCTGTGCTTGTAGCAGCATTTCATCCCGACTTCCCAGTATCACATTCCTGAGACCCACAGCCACAGTTTCACATCCTGGGCAAATAGTCCATTTATTCCCATTATTGTTTCGGCAGAAAAACCTTATAGCACTTGGCCAAAAAAAAACCCCCACCCCAGCATTCTTTGTGTTAAACCATCCCATCGACGGCACTAGTCGCGGATCCCACACAGTCCTACCGAGCCCCACTCCTAAGCATCCCTGCCACGGCGGTTTCATCGCAGGGTGTTCCCTGGGCTGGACGGCACCGCTGCCTCCCGAGGCTGCTTTCCCGGCCACCGGCTCGGGTATAAGCAGGGGACCGGGAAAGCTCCCACGGAGTGTCCGGGGAAGACACGGAGGAGCAACCCGAGCCCCGTCCCGCCGCCCCGCCCGGCGCTCCCGCAATCAGCCGCCGGTAAGGTCATGAGGTAGTTCAACACCGGCCACGGCCAGAGAGCTCCTGCGGGGACGAGCTTTCAGCACAGCTTTAAATTCCTCCCATCCCATTCCTGCTCGTGTCCCTAAACTGCAAGCAGCCAGCCCGGCCCTGCCCGGGACACCCCCCCGCCTGTTTGCAGAAGGTTTGACGTTTCTTGCAGCTCTAGAAGAGGATCATTATTATTATTATTATTATTATTATTATTATTATTATTATTATGGGGGAAGGGTGTGTTTTTCCTTAGAATGGCTCCTCTTTATAATGTGTATGTGCCACGCCAGAGCCCACCACGTCTCGAAGCTACCCGCTAGGCACAGTACCTTTGCAGTGCAAAAAGCCCTCGGGATGAGGGAAGGAACCCTCTTCGCAGAGCAACTCGCAGGTTTTATCCGATGCCAGGGGGTAGCCGTTGTCCTCCTCATTGTAGTCGTTCCTGCCGTTGCTGTTGGAGTAGCCATTAGCATACATCTTCAGGGCTGACCTGCGGAGGCACAGCAGCTCCTGGAAGGCATATCTGAAGTCGGGGCTGCGGCAGTAGATCAAAGGGTTGAAGGCAGAGTTGACATAACCCAACCAATTCAAAAGGATGTACACATACTTGGGTATGATGTCGTCCTGGATGACGTGCACGATGTTGACGATGAAGAAGGGCAGCCAGCACAGCGTGAAGGTGCCCATGATGATGCCCAGGGTCTTGAGGGCCTTGTGCTCCTTCAAAAAGAACTTGGAGGAACGGCGATGCCCAGCTCCCCCTTTCTGCTCCTGCTCCTTGTTCTGGGTGTGAAACCTGCCCTCGCTCCTGTCTATCTTTTGCAACTGCTTCTTGGCCACCTGGAAGACCCTGGCATACACAAACACCATGACCACTAGTGGCACATAGAAGGAGATGATGGAAGAGGTAATGGCATAGGCTTGGTTGGTGAAGAAGTCGCAGCAAGTGTCCCTTTCATAGCACAGGATGGCCTCCTCACGGTCTGCCCGGTACCAGTGCATTTGAATGGGCAAGAAGGAGGTGAGGGCTGAGACCACCCACACCACGAGGATGACCACACGTGCCTTGCTCTTGGTCAGCAGGCTCTGGTACTTGAAAGGAGAGGTGATGGCAAAGTACCGGTCCACGGCAATGACGCAGAGAGTCTCAATGCTGGCCGTGACACAGAGCACGTCCAAGGAGGTCCAGAACTCACACCAGAAGTTCCCAAAGTTCCACATCTCCATGATGATGTGGCTGGCGCCAAAAGGCACCACAGTCAGCCCCATCACCAGGTCAGCACAGGCCAGCGAGGTGATGAAGTAGTTGGTGACAGTCTGTAGGCGCTGGAAGCGGGCGATGGCAGTGATCACCAGCACGTTGCCGAAGACGATGGCCAGCACGATCAGCGACATGAGGATCCCCATGCCCACCACCCACACGTCCCGCGACAGCGTGGGGTCGGCGGCGCTCTGGTTAGCGCTGACATTCCCGCCGGGCAGCTCGGTGCCTGCCAACTCCATGGCCCCCCCGGCAGCCCCCCGGGCAGGCGGCGGGGGATTGCCTTTGCTTACGGCTGCTCCGCGGCAGCGCTGCGCCGGGAGCCGCGCATACGGGACGGTGGCTGCGGGGCGGGCTGGGGCGCTCCCGCTGCGCTTGGCTGCGACCAGAGCGCTCCGGCTCGGCTCGGCTCGGCTCGGCTCGGCTCGGCTCGGCTCGGCTCGGCTCGGCTCGGCTCGGCTCCGTCCCGGCTCGGCTCCGTTCCGTCCCGTCCCGTCCCGTCCCGCACCCGCCAGCCCGTTAGGCGCCGCGGAGCTTATAACGACACGCGCCGTGACGCCATCCCGCCGCAGCCAATGGCAGCCCGCGCCGCACCCCGCGCGCACCTCGCACCCCCCTTTCTCTCCCCCCCCGCCCCCCCTAACCCGCCCCGGCGCCGGCTCCACGCGTGTCCCGACCCACGCGTTCCCTCCCCGCCACCCCTCTCCGCTCCCCGCGCCCCGCCTCAGCGTGTCCCAGTGCTTTCCACCCTACGTGCGCGCTCACGCGCCGCCCTGCTCCTTCCTCCCCCCCACCTCCTCCGCCGTGGGTGCCACACTCGCGCTCGCTGCCGCAGGGGTGTCCCACCACCACCCCCACGCAGCACGGCCCCTCCGTGCCCCGTGGTGTTCCCACGCCTCCCACCCCACCCATGCACCCTGAGTGCTGCCTGACCCACGGTGTGTCCAGGACACGCAGCACCAGCACAATCTTGAAGTGCTTACAGAGCTGTTGTTGCTGTCCCAGCACCAGGGTCTGGCTTTCCTGTGAGCCCCCACCTTCACCGTGCCACTCTGTGCCAGGATATCACCCAGGTCTCCATCCCCACCACCTCCCAGCCCAGCCCCGCTGCTGGGGCTTCACCTCCAGCCCAGCCCTGCAGCTGGCCCTCAGGCTCCCGGGGTTGTGGGCTGGGTGTTGGAGCTGCAGCCAAGCCCCAGAAACCCTGGAGCAGGTCAAGGGCACAGACACCCCTCAGCTGTCCCGGGTGCGCTGGCCAGGCGGGGAGGCTATGTAACTGCTGTTGGCCACGCTGCAGCCAGGCATGTGCTCAGCCATGGACACTGTCACAAGTATTTTTCTCCAAAGCAAACAAATTTGCTAAATAAGGACTTAAAAATTCTGCAAACTTCCTTCTAGCAGGCGATAACTCTACTGCTGGAGTTTTGTTTCTGCTCGTTGCCCTGGACTGACACCAGTACTGACCTGTACTGACACCAGCCTCATGCTGCTCTCCCACAGAGATACACCACTCTGCCTCTGAGCCCAGGGACCTGACATATGTGCTCCTAAAATTGCCTTGTGAAAGGAAGGATAGAAATAGTTGCTTCTGCCAAATTTTACCCCCATGCCACCAGCTACAGCTGAAGTAGGTGCAGGTCGGTGTGTTGCGTGCTAAAACCATGGCCCTTGCCACGGCAGAAGCAGCAGAGGACTTCCACCTTTGCTAGCAATGAAACAGTTAATCTTGTTTATGTTAAATGTTATTTCAAGCACATCATCCCCATTCTGATTGGGGAGCACCCTTTGCCCCACCAGCCCCTGGGCTGTGGCTGACTGTGTGTCTGTGTGTTGCACCCTGACTATGCCTGGGCTATTTATAGAGAAGAGCTGGGTGTATGAAGAGGAAACTTTGTGGTTTAAAAAAGAGGGGCAAATAAGGTGCTGGAATGAGGAAACAAGATGAAAGGCAGTGTCAGCGCTATGAGGTTTCTGTCAAGACTGGAATCTTCCTCCACTGGTGGCTTCCCTGCAGTGTTTGCGCACTTTGCTTCTGCAGCTGCACGCTTCAGAGGTTGTAAAACCAAAGAGACGTGATCAGAAGATCCCAGGGCACCCCTTCTACTGAAGATACACACAGCAGGGGCATTTGGTAAAGCCACATGTGCAGTGCTAATGACTGTAGCTAATTACCAGGAGTTTCCCCTGCCCACCGCTGTAGGTTTCTCACACACACCTCCACAGGGTAGGACTGAACCCAGTCAGTGTGGGTCTGTATCACTTTACTGGCTTCCACAGCCTTCGCACCAGCTGAAGGTCTGGTCTGTACAGATGGAGGCTCCATTAGCACTTGCTGGGTGCAATATCAGTTCCCCAGCTCCTGTGCCCACAGGCTGCCGCACACCCTCTTTGCTCTGGGGGCCACTCAGCACTCACCTTGCAGGAGAAAGCAAGAAGCTGCTGGAAAAGCAGTGGTACAGGTGAAATATGACAGTGAGACAGCAGAGCAGAATGTGGAAGGAAAGAACTACATGTTTTCGTCAGCTTTCTGTTCACTTTTCTTTAAGAGCTAATCAGAAAGCTCTAGAGAGTGTTGAAGGTAAGTTTCTGGTAACAACACATCGAGGTTGCTGTGCTGTTAGGCTAACATCTGGGAATGCTCTGACACCAAATCAAAGCATTCACAATGCATTAAATCCTCATCCTAATAGACACACAAGTGTTCATCCTTGCATGAGGCACTGGGTCTTAAAAGGTCATACATCTCTATGTAGATTTGGGTCTTGGTGGGAAACATCAGCCATAGGAGAGTCAATGCTAAATTCTCTGCTTTATAACCAATGTCTTGAACATCCCTGGCAACAGCCCTACCTCCCTCTCCAGAGCCTGGATGTCTCTGTGGTCCAGAAATCAGCAAACCCTTATATCAGCAAACCTTATGTATTTTGTCTTTGTTGTGCTGTATTGAAAGCAACGTGAGCCTTTGCTTTGGTTGTGTGTGGTGGAGGAAGCAGAGAAAGGCTGATTTATTTCTTCCTTGATTACACAGCTCGTGCTTCTGCTGGGAATTATCTATGTGTTGGCAATTCACCTTTGTGAGGTGTGCCAGGGTGGGTCCATGGCTTGAGCAGGTTTCTACCCTTGGCCCTCCAGCTGTGGCCCATACCAAGTGAGAGTAGTGACCACAGGTTCAAAATACAGGCAGGAATTTGCCTCACATAAACATCATCACCCAAAGTCTGAGTTCCTTCTGAGGTTTGCATGCTGGGCATCTGGGCTTTTGAGTAGTTATTGGCTCTCTAGCATATTCCAGGTTTCTTGTTTAAACAAATGTAATACCAAACCTCAGAGAGGACAGGTTAAGAAGGCAGTTAAGCTTTGCACTTCTCAGGTTGCCTAAAGTGCTAGGGGGGGTCCTAAGTTGCCACCTCCTGGGTTCCTTGAGCTTGGAGAGTGTCAAAACCAGGCACATCTCATTCTTTTCGTGCAGCACATCTGCACCACTGACCCTGCTGCTTTGTCAGCACGCTAATCTTTTCTCTTTTTATAATTGGATGTGTGCTCCCTCCTTGCTGAGTGACATTTGAAGAGCGACTTGTGGGATCAATGAGAAAGGCAGGGTTGGTAGAAAGAGGTAATCACTTTTATTAGCCCAACTGACATAATTGGAAAAAGCAGCCAGGCTTTCAGGCATGCAAAACCTGCCTCAGAACTGTGACCAGCCGGGCTGCTGGCCTTAATTCTGCCTACCCAGATGCTTATCACAAGCTGGAAAGCACAAAGCACTCTGATGTCAAGCAGCTGGCCAGATCAGACCCTTGGCAAGCTCTTGGAAGTGACTGTCTTCAACACAGTGTTTAGTGGGAGAGGGATGTATAACATTCTCTTCTTGCAGAGAACTGGTTAAGTAGCAGTATTTACCTGGCATGTCAGAGCAGCAGGAGCGGCATGCAGGTAGCATGGAAGATTTCTTCTCCCTGTGCCACACCAGGTACCCTTTGGAGCATCAGGCAATGCCTGCTTGGAGAGGCTTCATGCTGCCTCCCCCTTGGTCCTGCTGCACTGGTTTGTGTGTGCCCAGCTGTGGGCATCTGCAGGCTCTTGGCACTGCTGCAGCCAAGTGCTGTACCGGGACAGCTCACCAGGCTCAGAGATGCTTTCTGAGGGTCACCTCTGCCTTCCTCACTCTCTTGCTCCAAAGCAGCTTGATGGGGTCAGGNTTTAGTTGGTATTAAATTGTTTTCTGGTTTTTCTTCCCCAAGCCGAGTAGCCTGGTCTGTTTTGTCCTGCACCTTAAGCGGCAATTAAGCCCTCCCTGCCCTTTAGCAATCCTTTAGTCTTCGGTACTTGAGGCTAATCGTGGTCTTTTGTTCCCTGATGGGCAGAAACCACGACATGGGGTCAGGGATCTTTCAGCAGGACAGCTTTGGCAGCAGTGGTGCAGCATCCTGGTTCTTGGTTTGTCTTCCTCTCTTGCTTTATGAGCCATGAGAGGGAGCCACCTGTGACTCACCAGCCCCATTAATCTTGTTTAGGCTTGTTTGGAACAATAGTGCCATTAGAAATTGGGGTTTGAATGATAAAGTGGGGTGTTTTTTTTGTTTGCTCCTTTCTCTCTTGGAGCCCCCTGCTCAGTCTGGTGGGAGCTCTGAGGCATCTCTCATGTGAGAGTGCTGTGGAGGTGTGAAAGGAAAATGAGGGAGGGCAAGATCCTGTCTCACACCAAGGCAGGATCCTCTGTGCATTTGCTGGGAGATGATGGTTAGTAACCTCTGGAGTACCAGCATTTATAGGGAGGTAGTTATTGTCCTTTTCTTCTTTCTTTTTCAGACTAGACCATGGAAAAAGGAAGCTGCTGAATATGAGCAGTGACCCCAGTGAAAACTGAGGTGCTTTATATGGAACATGACACTGGCTGGAACAGCTGAACACCAGAGATTCATTGTCTCTGGGCCAAATACTGAACTGCTAGCCTTTAAATCAATACTGATGGTGAATACAGGTTACAAAATGACACAACACGAGGGCAGCAGAGGAAACAGAAAAGAGCATCACAATAATAGAGATAAAAGATTGTTATCAAGACTCTTTTTTTCCCTTCTCATTACTACTTTTCCCATAATTGAAGATGGTTTTATAAGCAGAGATCCCTGTCTCCAACCCATATCTCCCTCTCAGCTTGTCCCTGGCAATGACCTCCAAGCCCATGCTGCCAGCAGTCTTTTCTTGTCCACTCCCCAGTATCTTGTTTCCCTGCATGGTGGAAAGCTGTGCTGTGAGGCTGCAGCAAGGGAGTTTGCCACATAGTGGAGCTTTTTTGAGTGCAAAATGCACCCCCATCTTCTAGGCATCATCAGCACAGAGGTGATTTCTGCTCCATTTCCTTCACTCAGCAGATGAGAGGAGACACCAAATACAGATGCACTTAGTTGTGGCTATACTCAGATGACATGTTCTCACTTCCAGCCTCTTTCCTGCCCTTGTTCTTGCAAGGTGGTCTGAGCTCCTCAGATAATGCTCAGTATCATCAGGCAGGTGGCAAATTGTATGGCACCTGCACTGATCCAATGTAAACCTCTTACTCACCAAAATAGTGGCCATATGTATAGGAGGCAAATCAGGGAAGCAACACAGAAAACACTGAGCCTTCAACTCTCTTCACCTCTCACCATCAGTGAGTGTCTACTGTACTCTGAAGGTGAATCCTGGTCCTGGGGATAGGTCCCTGCTTGCAGTGGGGCCAGAGCTTCACCTCTCAATCCTTATTTTAGAAGGCTACTTCATGAGTTTAGAGGAAAAGGAACTCTGTGTGCCGGAATATGTGCCCAGTTCTACTGAGTCCAAGAGGAAATTTGTTTTTTCCTGAAAGCTTTCTTATCAAATCTACAGCATATCAAACCCAAAATAGCTTGTGTGGCTGCTGGTCACACCAAGCTTTCCTTCAGCTCAGAGGGATGGTTCAGGGGCTAAGGCACTGCTGCAGGGTGGCATGGCCATGGTGGGTGCTGTGTGCATGCACTTCATCTGGTGTAAGCCTGAGGGATTTTAGTTTAGTTTAATTGCCTTTTCCACTGTGCAAAGCCCTTGATGTGATCTAAGAGCAGGTATGGTGCCTGGGTTCCCAGTGCTTGGCAAAGTACTGGGGAGCTGAGGTCTGCAAAAGGAGATGGTGATCAGATGGAGATGGGGCTGAGCAATAGCTGTAGCTCTTCACTGTATGGGTGGCCAGGAGGACCAACCACAGCAGCAAGGGTGCAGGAGGATGGGCTTCAGAACTGCCAAGGTCTTGGACAGGTTGGAATTGCCCATACTGGAGACTGTGGCACCCTGGCTAGCCTTAGTACAGGTAGGTCAAATCTGCAGTGCCCACACAGCCAGCCTGGTCATCCTGTGGGCACCTGTCAAAAGCTGTGCAATCCCTGTGAAGCTGCAGTGTCTTCTGGGCCCTTGGGCAGGTACTTCACATTTGCATAGGTGGCTCCAGACTTGGAGTGTCAATACACAGGAAAAAAAAGGCTATACTTCTTGCCATTTGATTCCCCCTCCAGGGGTGAAGAATCAATCAATCCTTTCTTCTCCAGACACCTGAAGAGGACATCTGCTAAAGTCTGTCAGGTCTTCTGGAGCTGACTTCACAGAGTAGTGCTAAAAAGGTCGGTTTTCTCTGTGGTTACAACCATATGGTCCCATCTTTTCCTTAAGCATCTTGGTGGAAACAGGAAATCACCATTTCAGAAGCGCCTTAGGGTTAAGCCCAGACTTGTCTCATTTCTGCCTCAGTATAATGGTATCCATCAGCCTTCCTGTTTTACACAGAGATTGGACATTCACAGTAGGAATTGTTGTGGAGATTTTGCTCTTATCATGGAAGTGAATCGATGCCTACACAAGGAGGATCCTTTAGAAGTGCATGCATGTGAGGAAGATGATCACACTGAGAGTCTTGGACACAAACATCTCCAGAACATTCAAATATACTTATTTTGTTGGTTGTCATCAATAGATTTGTCTAACTGGGGGCCATGTTTAGCAGCAAGAAGAGTGGTAAGCACTGCGATATCAAGGTGATGTGTACAAAAGAAGAAGGTAGGCACAATTCAGCCTCCATAGCTTGCACATCTCTTGCCCCCTCTCAGCCTGGTCACGATATCTGATGTGAACCCTTTTTAACTTATCCCTTAGCCCTGGGAGAAATTTGCAGCACATTTCCAGCTCATACCACATATGCAACCACAGGAACTCCTTATTTTCTCTGCTCATTAATAAACTCGGGCTATATTCAGAGCAGTACGTGAAAGTGAAAGGCACCTCATCTCATCACCACCCAGACTCTTTACCTGCCCCAGCCCACTCTGGAATGTCAAAACAAACACTGCGTGTAACTCCTTAAACAATGAAAGTAATGGCTTTCAGATGGGCTATTGTGTGTGGCATTCATCTAAGAGATGGTATCTATGAATGGTGTTTTGTGTCTCAGTGCATTTTAATAGCACGTGAGATTACATCTCTGGCTAGTGTTTTTATTTGCTATAGTATGGTAATTGGCTGATTTGAATTTGTGGTTCATTTTTAATGTAGCTAGCCCTGAGGGAAATGGTGTAAGACTGTCTCTTACTAAAATTAGCCTTGGCAAACTCAAATTCCCCCCTTCCTCCAGCTCATGGCAAAACACTTGGGATAAAAAAAAGGTTGCAAGTCTGACCAGCTAAATAGACTGAGAAGCTGCAAGCCTGGATTTACTCTCCCTCTCAGGCTATTTACTCCTTCAAAGACTATCAGTAGAGGCACAGACTCAAAACTTTGAGAACCCTGTATCCTGCAGAATTCCTCCTTGTTCCCGAGAGAACAACCACCCTCTCCCCCTGTTCCCCGGGAAAACAGCAAAGGCTCAGATTTTTGAATCAAAAAAAGAAGTTGTGCATGATGCCTGAGCAATGTTTTGATGGCATCCCAGGAGATGCTGCTGCAGGGATGGTCCAGCTGTGGCAGACAGTACAGAAAGGAGGGTAACTCTCCAGGAATCTCTGCTCCCACAGTCACCAGCTCTTTGAGTCCATGGGGAGTTTTCTGCACTTATGTTTCCAGTTCTAGAAACATTTTTGCCCCAAAATGTCTTTGAATTCCACATTGTAGAGCTGAGCTGCTCCCCAGGGCATGGCAGAAAGGCAGGGCAGGTAAACCAGGAGTCATAATGAAGATCTTTATGGATGAATCAAGGATAACACGTGCTGGCTCCTTGCCTTCACCCCAGAATGAAAGAAATTAATACAATGTTCCTGATGTTCCTATAAATATTTCTGCAGTGAATTGAGCCCTGCCCAGCCGTTGATTTCCCACTTCAAAGGTCAAAGCCATTTGGTTTCATAATCCCTTGTGTAACCCTCTGATGGAAATGGAAAGCAGAGAGAGGTGTCCCAGAGACCTGGAGGAGCAGGTAGTGCAACAAGGGAGAATCTTGTATTCCCTGAACACAAAGCTAGAGGTAAATACAGGTCCTACTTGAGGAGTAGAGAGGGGAGAAGGCAGAAAGAGCATTCCCTCTTATGAAGCAGAAATCCTCCTTTCAGGCCACCATGATTTTGCCTATGAAGTTTCTAGCAACCCACCTGTCTCCTTTGCTGAGGTGCTCATTAACCTGAAAACCACACTGAGCTCTTCTCCCAGCTGCTGCCCAGAATCTCTGAGACACAGTTTGAATGCTCTTGCCAAAAGGTCATACCTGTGCCTGGCAGCTCTGCTGCACAGTCAAACAGGAGCAGCATGCATGAAGCTTGTGGAGTTGTACATTTTGAGGGGGATGCTATAAACACAGATGCAGTCAAACAAATTAACTTAATCTTTAAAATAAAAAGGTCTTGGGTATCCTGCAGCTGGAAAAGCTTTCCTCCACTATACCCTAGCACCAGAGCTGGTGTGCTGTGCTGTCCTCATCCCACCTCCTTTGCACAGGAGGAGACCATGTGTTTCACAGCAGGAGCACAGGGGGCTTTTATTCCAGTTTTTAACCTCTCTGTAAGTCACCACAGCTCCCCATTCTCCTTCTTGTTCCTGTCATTGATGAATCCATTAGTCATCCCTGTTTCAGTTGTCATGTAACCACAGGCAACCAGCAGGATGCATGTGTACTGTGGGTAAAACACTCACAGGGAGAGCCTTGTGTGCATGTCTTGTGGTACAGGAGCAGCTTTCACATCCCAGAGCTGATAACACAATACTGTGCCCATCAGGATGGGAGTAAGTTGGTCCTCTTTACAACCTCCTT
The DNA here is from genome assembly GCA_013401255.1 of Urocolius indicus. Lineage (NCBI taxonomy): Eukaryota > Metazoa > Chordata > Aves > Coliiformes > Coliidae > Urocolius > Urocolius indicus. The sequence continues at coordinate 254,475 of WBNH01002941.1, read as the reverse complement.
GTTTTGCAAGAGATCCTTAGTTTTATCTCCTAAACTGCTCTTGCTTTGCTGAAAGAAACTGACTGAGGAGATCACAGCAACCCCACTACAATGTCCCAGTTAGGACACAGCTCTCATTGAAGGCTTTGATACTCAGCTGCAGACAAAGGTAGGTCAGCATCCGTTACCACCACCAACTGAATGCAGAACAGGCCTTTCTGCCACAAAAACATGGCAGGTGACTGAGGTGAAGGTTTCCTTTTGAGAGTAACTCGCTCCATTAAACAGTTTCCATAACAACTTAAATAGCTTCCAACAAGACTGTCTAAAGTTAAAGGACCACAGTGATTTCACAGGAAAAGCAGAGGTGTGGGGGAGACCTGGAGGCTGACCGTGTCTGATGTCCACTGCACCACCTACAACTGTCCCATGCAGCATATCCCAGACTTCTCAACTGGCAAAAAAACCCTTGTCCCTTTCCAGATTCAGAGTTTTAGGGTAATTGTGGTCGACAGATCCTATTAAGACAGAAACATTTTATAGGAAGGTATGCATTCCCTTTCCTTGTAAGTCTCAGTTCATTCCTGTTGCATGAGTTAAGGCAGCTGCCAAGTCTGAGTGGGTGCAGTTTTAAAAGGGAAAATCCTGTTTGAAGTCCAAAGTAAATAATAATGAATATAGCCATTTGAAAAGTGATTATAAGGCTTCAAGTAAACCAAACACCCCTGCCCTTCACCTGCTAGCAACTTGACTTCAGCAGTTGAATTTCCCAGCAATTGTGGATGTGGATGGTTTATTGAAGCAAGTAAAGCAGTCCAGAGCATGTGGAGCAGCTGTTTTTCACTGGTCTCTGGTGCCAAGAGTAACAATTTTCTCCTTCAAATCGAGTGTGGGACCAGGAGGTCATGGGTCCTGGCTCCATCACTCAATTTCCCAGCCAAGACATTGAATCTTTCTTTTCCCCCAAGAATGTGAAGCTCATTAACTAAACAGGGCTCGCAGTCTGTGTTATTATTATGATTCTGAGTGAAATCAGCAGCTTTTGTGGGAGATGTGGGAGACCTCGGTTCACAAGAGCATCACCGTAACAGGAGGAATGAAGGCATCTGGCCCAGTCCCGTGAGACGCAGCTCTTGGCTCTTTCATGCCTGGTTGCTGCTTCTCTGATGTTAAAATCTTTCAAAGGGGAGCTCATGTTAGGAAGAAGGTGTCTCATACTGAATCCCAAAAAGGCAACACAGGAAGTGAAAGTGCAGTTGAGCACAAAGTGGGCAATCCCTTTGCTCTGTCCTTAACACTGTTTCGCCACCTCATTCACAGCCACTTCTCAGGCTTCTCTCCAGCATATAATGACTACAGCAGAATCCTACTGAGTTCTAGATTCCTTCAAATGCAGATCTTTTCCTGGAGTATTGTTTCAAATTGCACTTTGTTGTCCTTAGGTTAGACCAAGGAATATAACACTACCACGTGACCCCCAAACCACCTTCAATCTTCACTCAGTGTGCAGTGTCTTCTGTGTTCTTGGGTGAAATCTTAATTTCACTTGCCTCCTTTCTGGCTAAATGAAAAATAAGCTTGCTTCTTAGCTATTCATTATGTAAATGATAATTACAAATTAAATAGTCCAGCCTTTTAAGACAAAACAAGGCAGCTGAGCAGTGAGAGTGGCCATGCAGGGTTAGCCCTGGCCCAGGGGAGCGGAATCTGCCATGGCTAACAGTGCCCTGGGACCTGAGATCTTGCTTAGAAACCCACACCTCCAAGACTGGAAAGAAATTACATATATTTAGTGCATCTGTTATAGTTCCCTCCAGCCTACTGATGGAAGCACTACCGAGTTTCTTATCCATTTTTTCAGTGGAGCCAAATAATCTGTGTTTTATCTCTAAGGGGTCTGTTCATCTCTGAAGCTTTCTGTATCTGTTATTGGGTAACTGATGGTGGGCATCCACTCCTGCTTCTAGGATGGTGGCTAGGGAAGTGGATGCTCTGTCTGGTTATCATAGTCAACAGCAAATGGTTAACATAGTTAACAGATATGGCTCTCCATTTGCCATGTAATGGATTGGTTTGGAATAAGGAATGCAGGAGTTTTATGGTATTTTATGTGTCCATCACTGTTTTCTTACCCACATCTATATATACAACCACTAATAAAGCTCAAAGGATTTAACTAGAGGCAAATGTGCTTCATCTGGGAGTAGGACCAGAAGAGTCACTTTCGGACCACTCCTCAATAAATGTTTCTGCTGATAAGGACAGCATTTTACACTTTGGATCCTTCACCCAAAACGGAAAAAATGAGCATGTAGCTCCTGTTGCAAACTATAAATTATGGGCTTCTTATTAGCAGCCAGGGCTCCTCAATGCTCTGAGATGTTTCTGACAGCTCCCTTTTGTTCAGTTGTTCAAGGAAGGGTGGTTGTGTGTTCTGCACTGTCAGGAGTGCTCTCCTGGGAAAATGGGAAGAAAAGGATCTATTGGTGACTGCAAAGCTGAATCATCAATAGCTCAGCCCATGGCTGTTGCTGGCTGACAGTGAAACTAAGGTGTCTGATTTGCTTCTCTTAAAGACTGCTTTCACACGATGGACAGCCTTTAGTTTCAGTGAGGAGACGCTAAGAGGCAGTCAAAGAGAGAAGGGTGTGCTGTCAGTGTCCTTTTCACAGCAGAGGGTCTGATAGCACTCAAGGAAACCTCGGCTTCAAACACCTTTCTCAAGCTCATTTTCACCTGACACAGCAGTTTGTAAAGCCAGGGGAGGGGTTAAAGCCATTTTAGTGCCACTGTGACCAGTGCTTGTCAGCTCCTGGCCCAAAGAGAGCAGATGACAGCCATGCAAGGTACAATCTCTGCAGGGGTGACAGCCAGAGAGCATTCCCAGCCTCCTGGCAGGCCATGGCAAGTCACAGGTCTTGGAGTGCTGTACAGTGCCAAACAGGCAGGTTTCTGATCATCATGCTGGTGGCTAGGAGAAAAAGAGGATACATGGAGATGTCTAAGGGCTTACTCATTCATGAAAGCATGTTTTTAAGTTCTGCCAAGACAGAAGGATTAGGGAGGGATTTCATAATCTTTTTTTTTTCAAAGATTGCTTTTAGTTGTGGTTTGGCACAAAAGCATTGTTGGTCTTTCAAGGGTTGAATTGAGTAGGTCAGTGTCCTTCATAAATACGCTGCCAGGAGCTGGGACTAAGGTCTGGAACAGCAGGGAAAGGACAGAGACAAAGAGTAAAGACACACAAAGGTGATGATTGTTTTGTTCTTGTGTGAAGCCTCTTCAGCAGTGGGTTTGCTTGAATCAGGAAGAGATGAAAACAGATGGGTTTGGTAAAGGCAACTATGAAAGAAGTAGTACTGTAGTGCTGCTGGAGGGATTTCCTGAATTCTTTTTCCCCAGCCTTTTTCCCCAGGAAGTTTTCCCCTGTGCTTCCTCCATCTGCTGCTTGTCTACCACCTTGCACGAGACGTGGTGCCAGTGCTGTTCACTCACCCACACAAACAGCTTTATTATCAGATTATGAAAGAAAAACCCTGATAAAGAAAGAAAAGTGTTAGGCAACTGGTGCTCCCTCCCAGTTCACGGATCCATTTCTTCATGTCTCAGTGCTTTAACGTAATACACATGTGCCTGTACTCAAATCAACCTGAAACACCTTATAGTGTCTGGTTGCTGCTCCCTAAGCCTCTTTTTGCACTGTGCTTAGCATACTTGGGAGGTGATTGTTTAAAACCTCTTTTGCTCTTACAGTTCAGGATGGCAGAGGAGAGCTAAATAGGGCAGTCAATTGCCCTCAAGGGCCTTTATTGGTTTTCAGAGTAGCCAGGTTCTGGGATATAAAGAGACAAGACCCAGGAAAATGAGGAATCCACCCGAGGGTGAGCAGTAGTTTCATTAATGTAAAGTTCCAGTAATTTGATCTGAAGAGGCAAATGAAATGATTGAAGGTGTTAAGCACCACAGCCTTGGTGGCTGCACTGGAGTAGCTGCTGTGTGCGCTAATGAACCTCCTCTATTCAACAAGGAAAGCCTCTGTGTGTGGAGATGATTCAGAACTGCTGATGTGAAGTAAAATCCTTATACACTCCCTCTAGAAGCAGCATAGGGAGGAAAGATCTTTTATTATCCCTGCAGTGCTTCAGCACAGAAGTGCTTGTAAAATTGGCCTTAGCATAGACCAGAGACCCTCTACTGAGTCTCTTCCTGAGTCATCCTGACATGCTGTTAACAGGCTATTGAATATTGTAATTAACTTTAAAACAAGCTGTTGGAGTAGACAAAGAAAGAGGAAAGAAACTAAATAGTTGTTGAAGAAATGTTTTTCGCCTGATTGTGAGAGGAATTTCTTCCTCCCAGCTTGAAGGTTCTTTATTTTTCCTCCCCAATATCACAGGCTCCGTCATCTGTCTCTGTCTCTAATTGCACACAAGCCAGAGCAGGAACCCCGTGTACTGAAGACAGGTGACACCATGGAGGACACATATAGCACAGCATGGACACAAGCCAAAGCTTTGGGAGATCACAAATGACACACTGGTGTTCACCAGGCAGGCTCTGGATGTGCTGGAGGGGTGTCCACATGCCTGTGCATAATCTGGGTGCCATGATGTGAAGATATAGTTGTGCTTGATGACTTGTTTTAAAAAACAATGTTTGTTTGCCTACAGCTTGTCTCCCTAATATTCTATGGCTGACATCAACTTCTCTGGCAGGGGCTGCTTGGTGTAGAGCTGCCACATAAATGATGCAAACAAACAAACAAACTGTGGTCCTGGGTATTTGGGCTTGTCTGAGGTGCAGAGGGGATGTTGGAGAAGCAGGAGGGCCTCCGTGTTGGGAACAAACAGGTCCTTGGCTGGTGCCTTCATCTCAGCTTTGATCTGATTCTTCTTTGGTACTTGGAGACAAAGCAGATGCAGGCAGAGGAAAATGTGGAATGAGAGGAAAGAAACAACGTGCAGTTAGAAGGAAGTTTTGCAGCATTGGCATGCCAAGGTTGTCTAATAATTAGGTTATTTTGTTAGCGCCCAGTCAACCCCTAAAACTATTCAAGCTTCTGTTTGCCAGCTCATGTTCTTGGTATTCCATATGGACAAACCTTGTGTTCTATCTGCCTTCAGTAAAGGTTATCTATGCTGGAATCCTATTACAGCTTCTTGTCATACAGTATGAAAAGATGCCTTTCTAGTTAGTCTCCTAGGGATATGCATAAAACCCCACATCACTTGGAGCTCAACTTGACTCTATGTTCAGTATAATTCAGAGCTTGCATTTGAAACTCCTGACATCCTCAGGGTAAGAGGATGAAAATTCATCTCATCCTTCTGTATTTCCATACTGTACTTCATCTTCAAGGGATGGAACACACTGCAACAGAGGAATGATTAGGACATTAGCTGGCAGTGCTCCTAGTAGTGAATTGTCTTCATATCTGACCAAATAGGGTATTAAGGTCCACAGTCCAAAGCTGTTTTAATAAGAAAACAACAGGAATTCTATATTCTGCACCCAGTGAAACTTTGTATTTACAAGCACTGAAATGAGCTTGTGGCTGTGCAGCGCACTGAGAAATTGCTCCTTGCATTTTAAATCTTAAGACATTTCAAAGTTGTAAAGTGGAGCAACATGTGGAAGTGATAACTGGGCTCTGCGGTTATAGGTAATGAGGAAAGCTGTGTACTGCAAAATGCAAGGAAAGGATTTTTCAGACACATCCTTACTGTTCCTGAAGAAGACAAAAAAAGCTTAACAGAAAAAAATCTAAGTGACAGTAGGGAAGACATCACTTGTTTGCAGCAAGAAAAACAAAACTGAATGGGTTTCTAAGTGCCAGGAACAATATTTCATAATCTGAAAGGTGAATCCATAAAAAGACAAGAGAAAGGTGAAAACTGGAGCACTAACATAGAGTCTACTCTATATGGCAATAATCGGTTTGTAAGGCAAGATTAAGAAGGCCTTACTGATGCCTGGTTATGATGAGGCTGTGTTTGACATGCAGATGAAGATTATTAGTGCTCACCTCCTTGGTCCAAAGCCTTTATTAAAGGAGAAGAAAACAGCTTTATGATCTGTCTTGGTTGAACTCAGTCAGTAACCGAGCACCTCACAGCCACTCGCTCACTGTCCTCCCCCAGTGAGATGGGGAGAGAATTGGGGAAGAATGGGTAAAACTCATGGGGTGAGACAAGGACAGTTTAATATCACAGAAAAGGAATAGTATTTTTTTTAAGATGATAATAAATTAGAATATACAAACCAAGTGATGCAGAATGCAGTCACTCAGCATTCACTGACCGATGCCCAGCCAGCTCCTGAGCAGCAGCCCCCAGCCAGCTTTCCCCCCCCATTTTATATTCTGGGCATGATGTCCCGTGGTATAGAATAGCCCTTTGGCAGTTGGGTTCAGCTGTGTCACCCCCCAACTGCTTGTGCCCCTCCAGCCTTCTCACTGGCAGGACATGAGCAGCTGAAAAGTCCTCGAGTTGGTATAAACACTACTGAGCAACAACTGAAACATCAGTGTGTCCCCAACATTATTCTCATGCTAAAACCAAAGCATGGCCGTGTACCAACTACTAGGAAGAAAATTCACTCTGTCTCAAGCAAAACCAGGGCATGAAGAAAGCACAGAAACAAGTTTTTGTTGTTTCTTCCTCCTGTTTCAGGTATGCAGTGAGTATGAAGGAAGTTTTAATACTATCTGTGGAGGTAAAAGTTTGTTCAGCTATATGAATACCTCCTTGACATCCTTCTTTCAGGACCTGCAGAGAATATTCTTTCTGCTGAGAGGTGCTTTCTGGATTTTTCTTTCCTTTTAGTTTTTTTTTGTTTCAACTGAAGGTAAATTAGAAGAATAACAAGATAAGACTTTGTCACTTATCCAGATTATAAGGAAGTGTCCAGTGTCAAGGACCTTTATACATCATATTTCTGCTTTTCCTCTTCCAGACTAAGGAAAGGTGAGAACAGAGTTCAGTGGCTATTACAGCAGCCGCACGAGGGTGATTAAGTCAGAAACCACAGAGACAACCAAGGAGCTTTTGCAGCTTTCATCTTCTTTTATTTGGTGGTGACATCTAGGAATACATGATGAACTCCTCCTGGTGCAGAACGACTGTTCCACCAACGTTGCAGATCATCCCTAGTGCCTGTTTCCATATCTCCTGGGTTTTGAACGTAATAAACTTGTCTAGATACGGTTGGAACGTGCAGAAAACTCCAGGGTTTGTACAGGACATTTGGCCAGGACACCGGACAGTGTTAACCTCATCCCAGGATTTTGTTGCAAGCTTCCCAGCCTGGTGCAGAGAGCCTGAAGCTTCTTTAAAGTTTGTACACGCTGACGTAAACACAACTCCTCACTGTGGAAATCAAGCTAAAGAGATTTTTCTGGCACAATTCAGACTGATACATAATTTTGTGGTGACCACTCCATAGCAAACTCAAAGCTCTATCTCTTTGTTTGGAACCATCTGAAATGTTTGACATGAGAATGTGAATTGATGTCTATCTATGTGACTTAAAAGAACATGAGCCACTCCTCTTTGCTCTCGCTGCTCCCTATGGAAACAGAGAAACAGTATCAATGCTCTTTATTTTTAATCCCAGAGAAAATGAAATATGGAAAGGTTAAGTGAGTTGCGCAAGGATATCAGTGGCAGAGAAGAGCCTCCAAGTCTTGCTTCCCAGATGCTCTGAGTTCCCTTAAAGCAGGTTTTCTTCCACTGCCTGGGTGGCAGTGGCCTGGAGCATCCATTGAGAGTAGGAAAGATACAGCCTACTCCACTTTCCCTCCAAGTCTGTATCTCTTCTACCTGCAGGTCTGCCCTATTGTTTCTGTTTGTTTCCTAGACGGGAGAAGAAAGAAATAGCTGTAATTTAGCAGCAGTCTGACAGCAGCTGACCTTTACCTGACAAGCAGTATTCCCCAGCAGCATGCATCAGAGCTTTGCTTTGGTTTACATGTGTTTTGTTCAACTTCATCTCCCATAGGCATCCAAAATGAAGCTAATTGGATTAGGCAGGCAGGATCTCTCAGCATCTTGAAGTAATCTGTAAGGAACCGGCAGCATGATGGTCATTAGACAGCAGTTACTGCAAACAGCTTCAGGGAATTTGTCTCTGCTAGAGTTCTGGTGTCAGAGGGAGGATTGGGAAAGCCTCAGCAAACAGGGTTTTGTTTGTCTTGGAAGAACTTTGGCGAATCACAGGGGAAGTTGGAAGCGACTGGTGGAAATGACCCCATCCAGCCTTTTACATGAACCCCTTGGACACTGTTGCTGTTCCAGCTTCCCTGTATCTCTTTTAACTAACCCTTGGCTAAAGAGCAAAGTCATATCTCCATCCCTGCTACATTTATCACAGCACAAAGCACATTTCCTGCTGTGACAACAATGAAATTCCATAAAAAACAGAGCATAAACTAGGCACAGGGATATAACTCTAAAGATCTATCACAGTGTTCTGCACACATACATTGACTTGTTCAGATAGTGACCACTAAGCTGTCTTTAAAAGCCCTTGGAGGTGAATCAGCCAGGTAGTAGACCTTTCTATGCTACCTACCACATTTGTCACAGCACCTGCCTGGAGGATGTCAGCTTTGCAAACTCCACCAGTGCCACATACCAACAGCTCAGCAAAGAGAGTCAACTGCAGATTTTGCCCATCCTTCAAAGAGAGTTTCCATTCACACACACCTACATTACTGCAGCTTTCTCTTTGGCTGATAAAGGTCCTGTCTCCATGTTCCACTGCTGCTGGATGGCTCAGGAGTGCTTGTGCAGTGCATGTGCTCCTGGAGAGCTTGCAGGTGTGAGTTCCTCTGACAGGACCTTCAGAGTGTACTTAGAGCATGTTGTGCTCCCACAGTTGCAGAAGGTCAGAAACGTACATCAGACCTGGTCTTGAAGCATGAAATATCATGGAGGGGCTTGGGGAAGTTTCAAAAGCTTTGGGATACAAGGCTTGGAGCATCCTTGCCCCCATCCACTGTATGATGTCTGTTCTTCAACTGGCTCCTGTTGGCATGATCTTTTCTACAGAGCTGTCATGGTTTAGCAAGGAGTTGCTTTTGCTTGGTAACAGGGGGAACAGGTTGCAGTGAAGATCCGGTAAAAGATTTTGGACTCTCCCCCAGCTCCTGGGTTCAGACCCACCTCTGGCCCAGCTGGGCCAATCTGGTGTCTCTGTGATCACTATTTAGGGATGGGAGTTTGAAGTGCTTGGCAGGAGGTGTGCGGGTGGTACAAGAAGGAGGCGACTGTGCAGACCCCACAGTCGGAGAAGGAGGAAGGAAGGAGGAGCAGCAGAGCAGAGACCCCTCTGCAAGCCGTGGTGAGAATGCAGGCGGTACCCCTGCAACCTATGGATGGCAATGGCAGAATTGAGAGCCAGCAGCAGCAGCAGCTCCATGTGAGTGCGCCCGGACAGGTTAGAGACTGTGGGGGGGCAGCCATGGCACAGGACATGCTGGAGAGCCTGTGCGCCGCAGAGCAGCCCCACACGAGAGGCAGAGAGGAGCAGCAACTTTTGGGACAAATGAGCATCGGTACAGCCCGTGCAGGGCTTTGGGACAAATGTGCGTCGGTGCAGCCCGTGCAGGGCTGCCATGTGTGTGTGGTACCTCACGGACTTGCAAGGAGGACTGGTGCGGAACCCACTTGCCCTGAGGTTAGACAAACGGCAGAAGCCACCAGGAACGGACTGACTGAAACCCCCACTCCCTGCCCCCCTGGGCCGTTCAGGGGGGACGGAGGTATAAAACACCGGGATCAGGGCTCTGAGCCCGGGAAGAGGAGAGGGGTGGGGAGCAGGTGGTCTTAAAGGGCTGGTCGGACTCTTCATCTTTGTACCATTCTATGTTGTTTTGTTTTGGTTCTGTTTTGGGGTTTTATGCTTTAGTTGGTATTATTTTCTGTTTTCTTCCCCAAGCCGAGTAGTCTGGTCTGTTTTGTCCTGCACCTTAAGCGGCAATTAAGCTCTCCCTGCCCTTTAGCAATCCTCAAGGCTTTGGTACTTGAGGCTAATCGTGGTCTTTTGTTCCCTGATGGGCCTAAACAAGAACAAGAGCTTTCCTCCAAAACAGCCAATACACATAGAAGCATGTTTGTATAGAGCAGGAACAAGAGCCAAAGCTCCAGCCTTGCCTCATGCTCAGATGAGGCCTTAGTGACTGTGTCCTCAGGCAGATACAGAGAGGCACTGGCATTGCACTGAGTCTTGGACCAGCCTTATCAGTTTCTTCACCAAGATGACTCAAAGGAAATACCAACAAGCTTTGAAGCTGCTGAACCAGGCAGTGAAGTCCTGTCAGCTCTGCACCATTCCAGTCCCAGCAGGAAAAGAGCAAGAGCGCTCCACTGTGCCTGGGGTAACATGCTCCTCCAGGCATTAGCCTTTGCATTTGTTTTCATTTGCTGCTGTCAGAGCAGAACATCAAGATCTGGACATTTGTCAGAGATGCTGGCTGTGTTCTATGAGATCGCAGGCTCTTTCACAGCCTCTTGACCATAGATATCTGTCATGAGGTGATTCAGTTCCATGAGGGAACCTCCAAAGAGACTCAACTCATCATTGCAATCCTCTCTGGTTTAGCAACACACTGTCCAGGTGGAAGATCTGGAATCAGGAGACAAGTTTTGAGTGGATTGCTTAAGAGTAGTGTTGGAAACTGGACCAGAACACTTAATTGCCACGTTACCACTTGTATGTCTGTGCAACAGTGAATAATGTACTCTGGAAGTGTCAGGAAAACATTCTTTCACGTCTTAAGAGTGGAAACTGGTGTTGATCCTAAGGATCCAATAGTGCAGTGATGAAACAGAAAAATCTTTATGCTTTTAAAGTTTCAAATGGGTTGTGCAATATCCAACACTTTTTTGGCACTAAAAGGAGAATGAGCAGAAAGACCATGCAAATAAAATTTGGCTTGGTAAAGGTTTTTGGTTTAGATCTGAATTAGAACTCACTGGTTAGAATCAGAGTAGCATTAACTGATGCCAAGCCAATGTGTGTGCAATAGGTAGACGTGGAACCAGGTTCATATTCATGACTGTATCATCTAGACATCCACACCAGAAGCATCTGTATGCACACCCCAGTCTAGCCCAAGCCTGTAAGTTCTGATCATTTTGCTGGGTGTTTTCCCACGTCAGCCACTATCCACACGATCAGCATCACTGGTGTTGCAACACACCTGTAAACTGGAGATCTGGAGTAAAAGTGGTCTCATAACTCTCTTCCCCTACACCATAACACCATTTACTCCAGCTCATGAGCCTTCCAGTCTCTGTCCATCATCTCCCAGGTGATGTCTGTTCCCTCCTTGCAGTTTTGCCCACTCTGGCAGTATAGTTCATACCGATCTCGACTGGCTGTCAGTCCATCCCTTTGAATTTCTGCTTGTGTCCCCACTATGAAACAATTGTGCACGTAGGCACTCAGCTGCCTTTGACCTGATGAGACTGAACTGCTGTGAACCCAGAATCCTATGAAGCAGCTCCGCAAAAGGGCAAACCAGTTTTTACTACATGAAGCAGGATGCAGTACTTCAGAGTTTCAAGCAATAAAGCCGTCAACAACCCTGCCCTGCTCCCATAACAAGGTACTTGCTTTCCAAGAAGAAGAGGAACAGTGGGCAGTGACAGAGGACAGGGATGTCTTTGGGATGTCCCATTTGGCTGTGACCCCACAGTCTTCCCACAGCAGAAGATACCAAGGGCTGACCACAACTTTACACAGATACATAGAGCAGGACAGAGGTCATGCCTGCAGCTCAGCAATTGCAATGTTGGATTATTTTCTGCTTCCCTCTGGGCTCAGTTGGCTTCCTTTTATCTGGAAGTCTCCCGAGGCATATGTACAGAAGTGCTCTCAATATGTCTCCCACCTCATTCCAACATGGCAAACGAAGGGCTAAAGAGAACATGCTAAGTGAGAGAGGGCTTGGCACCTCTGCTGTGGTGAAAGACACTGTAATAAAGAGATGTAATTCCTACTGTGCAAGTTTGACACTAGTAGAAGTGAATCCTTGATTGCTGACACACTTGACAGCAAATCCCAAAGATTTTTGTCCTCCCTGCTCTGTGCAAGGTCTAGCTGCATGGTCTCCTCTTATCCTCAACACATGGCCTGTCCCAAAAGAAAAAACCCAGACTCTGCCTTGTCAAACAGCCTCTGCATGGTCTCACTAAGAGACAAATTCTATCCTGTGGGAAATTAAACATCTCTTAGGAAAAAAACATAAAAGCTTAACTGCCCAGAGCAAAAGTCCAACTTGAGCAGTATTCTGCCTCCAGCTGTGACCAACTGAGGATGATCAGGGAGAGATAATAAGGAGCAGAACAAAACTTGCATGACCCTTTCTCTCAGAGGCACTCCCAGTTCTGGCAACCAGCAGCTGAAGATCTTCCCAAGCCAGAGGTTGCATCCAAATCACAGACATGACCATAGAGGACACACCAGAAACAATAAGATCTTCAGACCTCACGTATAACATGGGATCATTGCAGAGAAGAATGAGCTGTTGTCAGAAGAGTCAAAGACATCTCCGGACAGCCCATCAGAGGGGGAATCAGGGCCCTGTCATTTTATCTGTCCCTATGCTGTGGATCAGGGAGACATCTGCTTGATAATCTGTGTCTAGAAGGAGGAGGTACGTTCACATGAGCTCTGTGCTATTGTGTGTTTTGCTCTGCATTTGTGCTTCCTTTAGTTTTGTGTCATGAACCTCTCCTACTGGCAAAAAAAAAACACTTGACCATGCTCTTGCCACCATATTTTGGGGATGTAATGAAGGTTCATTTGTGTTGAACTGGTTACTACTGCTCATGTGATTACAAAGTAGCAGGAAGCCATGACACAGGACTTTAGCAGCACATGAATAGCTGACAAGTGATGTATCCACCATCAGCCACAAAGTACTGTGCAGCCAATATATCATCTTTGCAGAACAACCCCCTTCTTGATCCAGGGGCATAAAAGAAAATATAACTGGCATTGCCAACACTGTAACAAGATAAAAATTGCAGCATGCAACTGTGTAGGCACTTAGTAATTGCAGTGTCACGAATGTCTGTGCATAAAACAAGTCCCCATGCCCCTACTTTTCTCTGACCTCCTGCCCCTGCTACATATTTCATCAGGTAGTAACAGAGTCTGTCAGAACCAAAGTTCACCTCCATGCAAAAACTCTGTCCCTGAAGACATTGGGAGCCTCATGTAACCCTGGACCTGTAACGTGAAAGGCATGAGGAATGACAGCAGCTCCGTGAGTTTGTGAGCAGTACCATCTTGTTCTCAGCTCTTCAGTGCTGAGTGAGCTGAAAAAAAAAAAAAAAAAAGAGCCTATCACATGGTTTTTGTTCCCAGGGCAGACTCTTGTTTTTATTAGAACATCTTGGACAGAATCTTGTCTCAGCTACATTGATAAAAATCCGGTTATGCTACTACAGACAACTAAAGTATTTCAGACATATCCTGGTGTGGCTCAGAGCAGAGTGTGTCCCTGTACTCACAAGGGACTGCTCGGGAACGTTGATAAACAGCATCTGGAAGCACAAGAATCCACAGTTTGGATCAAGTATTGTGCACAAGTATCATACGTCAAACCATTCACACCTCACAGTTAAGAGATGATGACAAGATTAGGTAGACCTTTTCCAGTTCATGTTTGCATTTATCTTGCCGTTGAAATACAGTGTTTTGGCTGAGAAACCATGATAGAAAATCATAGGGGATTCCAAGCTGAAAATAACTGAGCAGTCACGTATTCGAGCCCTGGACAGAGTCCAACATTGGTAAAATAGGTTTGTCACTGTGACTTTAATTCATTTTTTGAGGAAGGAGCAGAAACAAAGCAGCTAAAGTTTCATGGAGTTCCCAGGCTGGGCTGCTGGAGCTCAGAAAACTACAGCATAAATGCTGCTGCCACCACTACTTTTATTTTTTCCTGGGAGAATGCAGATGAAAGCTGATGAATAGACTCAATAGGCTCAATATGGGCTGTAGTCTTCACCTAAACTTCCTTGGAAGGTCAGGGAGGCTGAAACACTCCGAGTTTTGACCCTCATCTCTGTGAGCTGCAGGAGACAGGAACAAGGATACCCCAAGTTGCTCTTGGTGCTGCCGTGTCATGGCTTAGCTAAGACATGGTGACTAACTGCTTCACAACATAAGGTCAGATAGCTATGGCTCAGCTACGCTAACGTGAGACCACAAGTTCAAGAACTAAACACAGCTTTAGGGTGCCTGACTATATTTGAAGCCCTAGAGCCTCACACTGCAGATCCCTGAACAGGCAGATTCATGCTGCTGACCTAAGTTTGTTCCCAATGCTGAGAAATGAGGGTATGTAAACTATCTGCTCTGCCAGTTATCATCTGTACTCTCTCATCTGGCATAAACACTGTGCCTTGCACTCTGAGGAGTTCAGCAGCAGCACACTCAGGCACAGCCTAGTCCCTCTCCAAGCTTGGCATCACATCAAGCTCATGGCTAATGCCCAAAGCAACCATGGGCTGTCCAGGGCAAGACTCCTAGGGATCCCTCCCTATGATACCCCACAAATGGTACTGAGTCTCAGTTGTGGGAGTGGAGAACTGTCATCTTGCTGAGGACACAGCACACAGACATTGAATTAAAACATCAATGCATTTGAAGGCAAAAGTAGTAGACTGAAAATGTAGCATTTATTTGTCTTTTCATGGCTGAGTGCCAGCAGATAGGGCCACATGATTTTTTAACACATACACACAATTATGTCAACAGAGCAGCTGGACAGATAGTTCAGCCAGCAGTTTCTCTGGTACTGGTACCCACATGAGTCTGGAAAATCAGTCCCTTGATGACTCTAGAGAAACCTTTCCAGGAACAGTGCTTCCAGTCACAGATACAATACCAGGAAGGTTGTGGCTGGGGAAGAAAGAAGAGGAGAAGGAATCTGAAATAACAGCAGTGTTTCAGAGGTAGGAAGTAAGGAATTCTGAAGCAAGGCTGGGGGAGGCCCTCTGCTGAACAAGCTTCTCCTGCTGCAGATGAAACGTCGATACCAAGCGTCAGCTGAGGTGGTAACTGAAGCAACAGCTTCACAAAATTCCTGTGTCAGTGGTGTACAAAGCAGAGCGAGGGGCAAGACGGCACACATGGCCTACAGTGGCCATGGGCAGGGAGATCTTTGTCCTGCAGAGGACTGCTGCAGGACACACAGCCCTTCTCTCTTACATTAACAAATGAGTGGATCCAATTATATCTCTCTATTAGCTGAATTTCGGACAAGAGGGAAGAGCAGGCCATAATTCATCACCTGGGAGCCCTGGCTGGAAGTGTTATTTCTGTGATGCCATGACGTAGAAGAGGACTATCCTTGACCACATCATCATGGCTGCACCCAAGGGGATTCCTCAAGAGGTGTCTGGTTTAGGCAGAAGAGCCATTTAAAGATCAGTTAGGCAGATAACCTATTTCCTACTGGAGGGCTGTTTGCTCTGCTCTGTAAGTGTGTTTGTGAAGGGCTTTAGGTTTATTCTTGGCTATCAAGATGGGACACACTACAAGTTTCAAGAGGACAGAAAGTTCAAGGCCACTTAAGCATAACAACCTGTCATTTAGGAAGAACTCAGCTCTTTGGTGAGCTCAGCGTGGCCCTCATCCACTGTAGTGAAAAGCTATGCCCAAGCCAAGGGAGTGACATGGCACAGAGACACGGGCAGAGGTGGGTCAAGTGCTGAGCACGGGTGTTGAGTGCCAAGAATATTTTTAGCACCCAGGGCACAAGATGTTGAACAGGCATCCACCATTCACTAGCAATTTGCCACAGGCAGAGGCTCATTTTTGAATGAGTGATCCAAGAAACACAGCAATCTTTCTCAGCACAGTGGGTGGAAATGATGTGCAGTGCTATTTGGTTGCAGAGTACCCAGTGGCTAATACAGCCCTGTGCAGTCCCCCCAGAGGTGTATATCCCTTAATATACCTTCTGAAATGACATGAGATTTAGAAGTACAAAAGGGTCTGTAGCGAGGCCAGAGTTTTATCTTTCTTTCTTTTTCTGTTTGTTTGTTTTTAATGCTCTCTTTTCTACTAATGTAAGTCTTATCTTTCCATTTGTCTAATCTGTGCTATTGAGTTGGTAGCATGCAAAAAGGGCTGTCATTGTCACATCCTCCCAGTCTCAGCAGAGGTCTCTTGCTGCATCTCTGTATCATTTGTCATTTGTAACTTAGATCTGTGACTCATTTATACCCTCAAGTTACACCTTTTCTACTCAAAACCTGATTTCAATTTTACAACATTATGCCCTGAATCAGTGACATCAGAAACAAAAAATTTAAAGTCTGAGGTTTTAAGGAAGTTATTCTGCATTAAACATGTGAACAAGAACAGCAAAGCAGTTTGAGGGATCCATTGGGAACAACAGTTGAAGGTCAGAAGGTCCACATCCACCATTGGGTTAGTGATCTTTCTCTGTTTCTGCTGATTGGAAGCTTTTAACCTTTCCAAAGAAGTTATGCAGCTACCAAATGAGTCAACACTATATAATCTGGGAAAAACAGCCAAACGTTAAGTAACATTATTTGCCTCTTTCTATGACATGTGGTGAAGAGAACAAAGTTCACCAGCGTGTGGTGGGAATTATCCCTGGGTAATTGTCAAAGCACCCTGTGTGTGCCTGTGCTCACACACACCTTCCCAAGGGAGCCTCTCTTTTCACCCCTGATTTATATCTCCACTTTGGCAGCATTGGGAAATTCATGGTGGTTTACAAATCAGTCCTACAGACAGGGACACGTCTCTGTGTGCCCAATCAGATACTTCTCAAGCAACCTTTGTCACTGCTCCAGAGTCATCATAGGAATTGAAACATTCCCTAGACAGCTGTATTCAGTAGGCTGGGAGGGAATTTCCATTCAGGGAAACAGTACACCTTCTCTTTCCTGCATCAAGATGTTAAAACAATACAAGAAATCTTTCAGAGATTGTGGTGTATGACGCATTGGCTGTACAAGGAAAGCAAGGACCAGCATGGGCTGAATTTTCAGAGAAGTTTCCTGTCAGAGTGGTATGTTACACTGAGGAGACTGGTGGAAAGTATTGGCAAGCTTTAGAAACCAGTCAAGACTTGCAGAACGGCCCTGTGCTTGTCAGGGCATAGAAGTGAAGATCTAATAGGTGTTTTATTGTTTCTTGGTATCGAGCATTTAGGTTCTATAAGCATCAATCCCTTCATTATTCTTCCCCCTGATCTTGGCCCTTTTGATGTAGATACGAAGGCAACTGTTTGATAAACATTTTCCTTTAACCAGCTCCCAGCCCTCCCCCACACCATCCCTTCCCCTAGCATGGAGTCAGGCAGGGATGACCACTCTCCTCACACTGTTTTTCATGAAAGCTGTATCCCTCTTTTCTGCTAAAGTTCAATCCTTCTTAACAGGTTGGAGAAAATTCAAGATCAACAGTGACTCCGCGTGCTGGGCTGACTTTGTTTATTACCAGCTATGTTACTGTCTTCCCCTGGAGCTTAGAATTTCACAAGAGCAATTTTTTGTCAGGAGGCCGTCATTTTTCCTGTTCCTCTGGCACACTGTGCTCACCAGGGCCAGGGGTACTGCTAGCACTGCAGGGGACATTGAGAAAGGAATGGCAAGTGAAGGTCAGCTCCACAGGGCACCCTCGGAGCTGGAAAACACCAAACCACCTCTCCTAGACAGGCAGTAGTTTCCTAGAGAGGCAATTTAGAAGATGAAGGTGGCACTGATCATAGGAGTAAATGAATCAGAAAATCAATGTGCTTTCCAGGGTGGACAATAAAGATAAAACAATGATTGGAAGTTGTTTAGCTTTTTGCTCAAATTCAAGGAATAGAAAGAGTTCAAGGCAGATGCACTCAGTCAGCATTCGAGATCTTCTTGCTGTTTTATGGAGCCAAAGGTCTGTGTCTGTCCACGAGTTTCAAGAACTACAGGACTCCTGTGGCAAAGGCTGAGTGGAAACTTGTATTTTATAGGCAGCAACACTGTTTTTGCTTTTAAAGCAACCGTGACAAGACCAGAGGCTCAGGTGGAACTGGCTCAGGAGCTGGTCTGTTGCCAGGTCAGTGGTGGGTTTGGACCTTCAATGTGTGATTCAGGTTTAAACAGCTCAGGAAATCGCATTTCCCTTCTTAGGAGCTTGTTCCACAACTCAGAGCAGCTCACAGTTAGGAATTATTTCCCGACATTCAGCTTACACTTTCCTTCAATTAGTCATCCTATTTCTCTTAACTATATGCCTAATGTTTTCCTAATTGCTTTCCTTTTCTTGTTGGTGTGTACACCCTTGTTGTGTTTGCAGATGGTTACAGTGTCCTATTAGTCACTGGTTAATTTGTACCGCTTCCATTTTCCTTCATATGTCAACAGCTTGAGGCTTTCCATTTATTGTGTTTCTCTGGCTTGCTTCTCACTGGACAAAGCAGGCACACTCCCCCGCAGAGAGCAGTTACATTGCCTCAAAAGATAGCTGAGCAAAAATGACTAAGATCTCTGATTTGGATTTAAGGTGATTGCCCATCTCTTTCATGTTGTTTTGTCTGTGATGCTGCTCTGCATGCTGCCATCTCCCTCTCAGCAAACAAAGCTGGGGATGCTATGTGCTCATGAAGTACTGAGGTGGGGAAGAGACAAAAGCTCCAAAGCTTTAACATGGTCACGACATGGGTCATCAGCTTTCCCTTGGGCTCTGTGGCCTCAGAAGAGGATGTTGCAAAGCAAAGCAACATCCCCAGCCACTGAGGGATGGTCTGCAAAGGCACTGAGGGGCTGCATGTGGGCAGGAGGGGGTGGTTTGCCCTTGTGTAGTTAAAACTACACAAGGTGGTTTGCCCTTGTGCAGTAAAAACTAGGGTCCACTTGAACATTTGCCCTGGAGATAAGGCCTGATAGTGCTCTCCTCTCATACTGTTCATCCTGAGGCACCTGACCAACTTTAACTTGGAGGATAACATGGTGGAGAGGTTGTGAAGACTGTGTGATCTTAAAGTAGTGACTGTTAACATCGACACACATCAGAGTGATCCTGCAGCAAGGCTGGAATTGGGTCATAAATCCTCTTGAGTCCTCAAGCAGGTCAATTTACCCAGAAATTGCAAATTATCTCTGAGAGAATCCTTTCTGAGCCAGGGTAATGCTGAGCATGGGTGATAAAGACACACTAGTGATCCAGCCCAGCAGTGACTGCACTTCAACAACAGTGAAGGATACCCATGGTTTGACATTCTTGGGCATTTGATTCACTTGCAGGAAACTTTCTGGTTCTGACTACATGTACTCTGTCCACGAGGACCTAAAAACTTTGCCTCCTGCGTGTCATTACACTCAACAGGCAACACTGAAAGGCAGTACATGCTACCTTGAAGTGACCAGGTCATAACCCAGGACTCATTGGCTGCAGGACTTTCACCTGTTTGATCATGATTATGGGAAGAAATGAGTTCAAATTTAGGTTGGCAAGGAGAACAAAGGCTGGTGCAGCTGCAGTGCTCACTCACTGGGTGGTGAAGGATGATGGTGGCAGAGAAAACACCCCTGGATAAGCGAGATACATCTTTAACTAAGCTGAAAATGATCCAAAGACCAGTGAGTACATGTCCAGGAGCAAACAAATGTGGACAGAGGAATAATATGAGTGGAGGAAGAAAGAAAGCATCTCATAAATCACTTCTGCATCTCAGCTCGTCGGTGTAAGACAAACAGCAGATTTGTCACACCTCCAGACCTCCTTTAAATAGCCCATCCGAAAAAAAAAAAGCATTTCTCCTGTTCATATTGGTTCATTGGGCAGTCTGCTGTTGAAAGGAAATGTTGGGCACACACCCACAAAAGGCCTGAAGGAAGACTTCCAGGGCAGCAAGATAAATTGCTGCTTCAGCACCCTCAGCACTGGTCTGTCTCTCATCTCACTGTCAGCACAGACTCAGCAACACTCAGAAGTGGCACTTCGCGGGCTGTGCTGCTCTCCCACAACCTCAGATAGAGACAGCACAGGTGCTCCCAGGACCATTTCTATGCTCTATTTTGGGTAAAAGCCCAGGAGTAATTGGTTGCTACAAACCAAGGGGCTGGCAGCTGCCATTACAGCTGCCATTCATCTCAGGTGGACAATTTTGCTTTCAGCAAGCAGCACAGCATTACAGCTGGGTAGGGAAATGAGGTGTGATCACTGAAGGGATGGTGAAGTTGTCTAGCTGAGTCACTCCCAGACAGTTCTCACAGGTACCATTCACAGAAACAGCTCCCTGATGCCCTGGATTCAGGTGCTGGAGGTGATCTCAGCTAATCCCTTAATCCAGCTACACCCAGATACTGATGCAGAGTATTTTGCCATTTGCTCACACTTTTGACTGGTTTCTGTTAGGTCGGATTTAGCTTGGAGAGTCCATGCTCTTGCTTTTGAGAAGTTTCATGCATGAGGACTTTGTAACATGAGCAACTTTACTCTGGAAGCCAACAAAGATCTCTCCTGTTGTCACTCCTGTTAGGATTTGCGTTGGTGCATAAAGATGAATCCAAGCCCAGCTGGAACACCAGAGGCACACTGGGAATCAGGAGCCCAAACACGCTTTTGGAGATTGTTTTTAACCCTAGGACATTCCTGAGCTGGTGGCTGATGAAGTGTCAGGGCTCAGCACAACCCATGAGGGAGGGAAGCTTGTCACACAGGCAAGAACCCTTGTTTTAGAGATGCAGCAGAAGGTGGCACTACCACAGCCAGCATTTTTCCAGGAAGGGCATTTCTGAAGCTCTCTGTGTCACCTCTTGTACCCACTCCACTTCTGTTTTGCACAGGGTTTTCCCCTTGATCCCACAATAATCTGCCTCTGAAATCCAGTACCATTTAAAGACATGTATCCTTGGAGCAAATAAATACCCTCCTCCTCCTTGAGTGGGGGCAATGAGGAGGCTGGCATGCCACAGTGACCAATGCAGTGGGGCCACAGCAGCTGCAGGCTAATTGCATGGACAGCATAGCTTACTGCTCTGAGCATTGTCTTCTTCCCCCTCCATGAGGAGAGCTAAGAACTGGGAGAAAGGTGAACAAACTTGGACACAGAAGCTTGAATATTTAGCTCAGGTTGATACAGCCTTTTCCTCTGATGAAGATTATGCCATTATTACTGTTCATTTGCTTTTCTTCTTGCAAGACCCCCCCCCAGAGCTCTTCCTTCCTCCCTTGTCTGCTAAGCAAGGAGTGCAAGTGCAGCCACACCATGCAAAAGAAGCCCATATTCCCATTAAGAAAATGATCCATATTCACTCCACTCAGACCTGTACATGACCAAAGCTGCAGACAGACAGAGGTGTGAAAGAGAGGGAGCAAGCACACGGGCAAATAAATTCTCTGGCTCTTGCTCATACTGTGTTCTACTCATTTAGATTTCATTAAAAAAAAAAAGTTATGACTCCTAAGTGTGTAAAAGAAGGAGTGTTTCCATTAAAGGAGCTCTGCTGACAGTGTGTTTTCACATTTAGTCACACCTGTGACTCACGAGCTCCAGAAGCATTAGCTGTGCTGATGAAGCAGTTACCACCCCCCCAGGAGAACCTGCAGGCGTGAACACCTCATGGTGATGTTCAAATCTCCACAGCCATAAGTGGCAGAGCTGTGAGTCAGAGCCTCCCCTGAGCCTCCCCTGAACCCCACTCACACCTCCCATGGCTCTGGGGTGATAAACTGATCAGGGGTTGCTCAGAGGAATTCTCCATCTTGGCTGCATTTGAAGTTGGTCCACTGGGGCCTTCCCAACTCAGATCTCTCAAGGGATGTTGAATGGCAGTGGCTGGAGAGATGATGGATGGTGCACAGAGGGGGTCCCAACATCCCCCGTTCAAGGAGTCACACCACTGAAGGATACTTTGGGTGTAGGGTTTAACCTTATCTCTTTCATGTGTTTATTTAAATTAGCACAAGCACAATCTCCAGACCAATCATGTTTTAATTTGCAGGAGAAGAGAGTGTTGCCCACAAAGAAATAATTAGGAATAGCCAGCATGTAATTCCCATGTAAGTCCCTTGAGAGATGGTATTTCAGAGACAACAAGGAGCTTAGCACCTCTTTGGCTATCAGAGGGATGAAATAAAGAAGAAAAACCACCCTGGCACTGTCATTTTAACACAGTTTGTGTCAGTCTGAAGCCAGCAGTTCCTGCCCTTCTGGGGCCAAATGAGGATGAACCCAACTACCACAGCAAGCAGCAGACGTGAGGTAACGTGGAGTGAATGCAGACTGGCACACAGGCTGAGCTCATTACTCAGGTGGTTTAGTGGCTTCCTCAGCTGGTTGCCACAGCCAGGACTGAGGTACATGCTGCAGGTGCCTGTGCCAGCAGTGCTAGAAGCAATGTGCTCTGCTGGTACCCATCTACCAACTGACCCTCCTCAAACAAACATACCTTGGAGAGTGCAGAGAGACAGACCCTCTGCAAACATCCATCTAGCTTCCTCTTAGCCTGGCTTACACCAGTGAGTAAGAGCAATTGGTTAAGTATTGGTTACAACCAGCTTAAGCTGAAATCCAAGCAAGGTTTGAAGGCTCTGGGCTCACAAAGATGCCCAAGAAGGAGCAGGGCTGGCCCCATGCTGCCCCAGCAGACATAACTGAGATGCAGCCAATGCATAAGTGATGAATCACAACCGAAAGAGGAGGCTTGCTGTCCTTCTGGCAGCCCCAGAACAATAGGAGTGGACAGAATCACAGGATGAGGGGTTGGAATGGACCTCTAGAGATCATCCAGCTCAACCTCCTGCTAAAGCAGGTTCACCTCAACCAGGTCACACAGGAACGTGTCCAGGTGGGTTTCGAAACCTCTAGAGAAGGAGAGGCTCCCTCCACACCCTCCCTGGGCAGCCTGTGCCAGGGGTCCCTCACCTCAACAGGAAAGTTTTTCTTTGTGTTCAAGTGGAACTTTCTGTGTTCCAGCTTATGTCTTGTCACTAGGCACTACAGAAAAAAGATTGTCCCCATCCTCTTGACACCTGTCCTTTAGGCATTTTTAAGCAGTGATAAGGTTCCCCTTCGATCTTCTCCAGGCTGAACAGCCCCAGGTCTTGTAACCTTTTCTCATAAGCGAGACGTTCCAGTCCCCTGATCATCTTGGTAGCCCTGTAACAGGACAGAGAGCTGGGAACAGTTATATCTTCTATTGCTCCCACACGCACAGCCCAAACTGATTATTTAAAACCCCCAGGGCACAGGGACAAGTCACTGCAGCTTGACAAGTTGCTGCTCATCAGCTGAGCGCTGGGAACCCACTGTGAAAGCACACATAGCACACTGTGTGGCCATGGCAAAAAGCATTGGCTTGGGCCTCTTTGCTTCTTTGATTGATTTAAACACTGCAGTGAAGTGGCAGAATGGCTTTGAGGTACCCTTTTCTGAGATGTATCAGCAGTCAGGGAGCTCACAGCTCAGAATTGTGATATATTTGGAGGCTGCCTCACTAAGTGCTCACAGCTAGGTGACTTCATTACTTTCTGAAAAGTGATGTGGAAAACAAAGTTTCACGTAGGTCAGCTTTTAACGTGAACTCACACCCCTAAGACATGCTGATGTGTTTGGAGCTCACCTTTCTGAGCCTTTCCCCTCTCCACAGACTCCAGCATTTCAGGTGCTGTCTTTGCAGCACTGATACAGGTTTTCAGCAGAACCAGATAATGGAGTTTTTCCCCTCTTCATTCTGGAACCTGGCTCTCAGCCACCATGAATACGGCAACACACAGCACTGGGCGTAGCGTAGAGCTTTGAAGTCCAGAATGCCTATGACTCTGTTTGTGCAAAAGGCGTGTTTCCTTTTGTGCAGTTAGTGGGTTGCCTGGCGTCTTCCTGCGAGGGAGTGCAGTGCCCTTCACCCCACAGGTCTGCACAGCAGGGTGAACACCCTCCCTTCACTCCCTGTGAACATAGTGAAGCCCAAGGCTGCTCTTTGCCACAGCCAACAAGTGCAGCCTGCTGGCATTTCACATCATTTGGATGTGACCATTCCCAGTCAAATCCTTGTTGTCTGCAGTGGCATCTAAGGGGATTAGTGTTAAATGCCTTGTTTCTCCTCCTGTCTTCCCTTAGGCTCTCTGTGGGTATTTTTTCACAGAATCTTAAGGGTTGGAAGTGACCTCAAAAGATCATCCAGACTAACACCCCCTGTCAGAGCAGGACCACCTAGAGTAAGTCACACAGGAACTTGTCCAGGTGGGGTTTGAACATATCCAGAGAAGGGGACTCTACAACCCACCTGGGCAGCCCATTCCAGTGCTCTTCCACCCTTCCATTGAGCACTTGGGTAATCTGCTTCCAGCTCTGCTCCTTCCCTACTTCCCCACTGTTCTTTACAGCCCTTTTTCCTGACTGATCCTCTCTCCTGCTCAACCTCACATTCCCTCTCAAGCCCCTCTGGTAACTCACATCTCGTTTCTGCTCTTTCAAACCCTTGTTGTGCAGCTTCCCTTGTGGATTGCCCTTCCATCAGTCACTGCCTCTGATGGCCATTGGCAGCCTCCTGCTAGGTTTGCATCAGCCTGTCACTGGTGCTGGAGTGCCATACCTCCTGCAAAAGCACTCTGTGCATTTGCAGTGCTGGTTATGGGGATTAAAAGTCCCAGCAGCATTTATGGAGCACAGCCTATGCAAGCATTTTACATCTGTCTGGCAGCAAGGGAAGTCTCCTAAAGTGGGAATGCCACTATCTTATCGGGAGAGTTTCTGAGAGCCCCACTTTCCCTCTGTTCATACAGATTGGGCCTTTCACTCTGACACAAAGTGGGATGCTAACCAGAGCCGTCTGTTTTCATGCCAGAAGCCAAAATGCTCCTCTTTGCATCTCCTTATTATTTTATAGCCTGGCAACTGTACAAGCTCTGGGAACATTAGGCTCTAGGGAAAAGTTTATGTCAATCTAAGGTTCTTTGCACACAAATTATCAGGATGTATTTCCCCTTGCTTCACCTCCCCACTGTTTTGGGGATAGATGTGTGATAGAGGCCTTAAAAAGGAACCCTGCTCTTTGATAAATCCTTTCTTAGTGCTCCAATGAAAATAATCATGCTGGTGTTGGTTGGAATTTGCAGGAAGCAGGGCTTTCTGAAACATCTCTGATTGCCCCTTCTTGTTTTCCTTTAAAACAAGCCTCTTGCCCTCTCCTCTCCCTGGGCAGGGTCTATAAATAGTTTTGAATGTCTGGCTCCTAGAGTGATGTCCATATCTCAGGGAAGGTGTATACAGTTACTGTGTTCAACTTGACCTCTTAAATTAGCTCATCCATGAGAAGGTACAAAAGAAAACAGAAGTTGTGTGATGGTTGGTGTTTGTTCCTGGGGAAGTAGGAAGGAGGGGTGTTTCATAAGCTGTTCATGTTCCTTAAAGCTGGTGGAAACGATGCTTTCACATTAGTAAGTGGCAGACGACTGAATCATAGCTACAGTGATACAAACCAACCCAGGCGAGGGCATGCACAGGCCTTCCCACCCTTTCTCAGTGCCCCCCAGCCCTGAATTCAGCCTGTTGCTATACCTCATGGCCCTGGCACTGGCCCTGTGTTGGGAGTCACCAGCTCTTTCCAGTTCTCACTTTCCCAAACGCACATCAGGCTGACATAGAATGCTTTGACTTTGTGCATAGCTAATGGATTCCACCAAAATAAAGAGGCAATGATAAGCAGAAAGACATCAGGCAGCTTCCTTCTGCTGGCTGTTTTCCAGCAGCACCTCTCTTCATGTGGCATCAGCCCCTAAATAAGCCACCCTAGCCTGGTGCCTTCTGCAGCCTTTTACCTGCAGGAAAACCCGTCTGCTCTCCCAGTGGAGCAGGGGAAGAGTGAGTACCATGAATTAAGGGCCACCTAGATTGCTCACATACCTAATCTCCAAGAAAGAGCATAGTATTTGCTTTAGGAGAGCTAATTTTGGTAGATAAAAGCTCCCTGCTGTGTTATAGGGCATTTTCCAGAGCCCATTAGTGTCAATGGAAAAACTCCTGCTGGTTTTGATAGACTTAGTAGGAGGCCTTATTAGAAGGGATTTCACAGTGAATCCTTAAAGTTTTGCATATATGTCTGACTTTCCAAGCAAGATCAAGTCCCTTTGAGTACACTCTGTCTCACAGTCTTAAATCATGTACCTTTTTATTTCTAGGACAGAAGCAAAATTGAAGACTGAGGGATTAGACTATAATATGAGCTCATGTGTCTAAAAAACAACCCAGCAAGGAGCAGTAAGTGAATTAGACCACTGAGATGGCTTTGACACTGAGCCTCCAAATACCTGCACAGTATTTCCAGCCTGAAATCCCTTATTAGTTCTTCCCCCAGATACTGATGAAGCGTGGATTAACTGTAAACTCCAGTTAAATTACTCAGTCATGCACTTTATGGCCTCATGAGTCTCCCCTGAAAGTTTTAGCTGAAACAATGAATTGTTTCTGTCTAGAATTTAGTAAAAGCTTTGGAAGTAGACTGCTACTTCCAGAAACTTCATGGAGAGGCAAGCCCTTGCTGACTCCTATCTATTATCATGCATGTCACGGAAAAGCCTTCAGATGGTAATCTCATTTCTAACCATCCAAGACCGATTTATTTGACTCCTGAGTTTGGACGAGTGGATTTAATGAAAATGCATTTGTTCCCTGAATAGTTCATGAATAATCACCTGGATTTGAGTGGGCTGACATGAACAACTTGAGCCCATATATACATGAAGGGGATGGCAGTCACAAACTGACCTGTTGCTTTTGAGGGATTTTCTGCAAGGGAGACATTTGTAGGGCAGGAGCTGAGAGCTGTGAGCTGATTCCTGGCTGGTTTCGCTAATGCTCTGGCAGGCTCTGATGGTTTGGAGTGCTCTCAGGGAAAACCAGAGCCTCGTATGGTTTGGCTGCAGTGGGAAAGTAGGAGGAAGAAATCATCTGTGTCTGATGGACTTGTGATGGCACACAGGGGTTTGGGGCCAAGCCACAGATGGCAATGTCAGCTCAAAAATCCCTTTATGTAATGGGCCCAGGGACTGAAAAAAAACCCCATATTTTGAAAAGAGGACTTGGAAGAATAAATAAATTCCTCCAGATAGACAAGGCTTAGCTTATGCTGGGGTTGTTAAGTGGAAAAGGAACACATCCTCCAGGCTGGCATGTCAGGTACTTTTAACAGTCCTGTATTTTAGTGGCTGACAAACACATCTGACATTAAACAATACAGAAAATGACAATTTTAAAATCAAAAGCTTTGCTTTTTGCTGATTATTGAGCTAGCATCAAAGCCACATGGCAAGTTTTTTGCATCCCTTGGACTGGGTTTCTACACCACGTGTACCTCAAACAGTCTCCAGGACCAGACTGCATACAGGACAGTGGGAAAGCAACAAGTAGAGAACAACACACAAAATACTGCAGAGTGTTTTCACACTCTCACCCATGAGCAGTAACATGAGCTTTCTCTTCCCTTTATAGCACCCACCACAGGTGCCTGCTAGGAAGATGGCACAGGATTGTGGCCCATACCCCCAGTAACATTGTGCAGCTCTTGATGCACCGAGAGGATCAGTGTGCCCAGGGATGGAGGCTTGGGAGAGAAGGATATTCTGCTGTTACCTATGGACAAAAGAGGTGGGCGAAATGTATCCTGGGCAAGATTAAAACTCTTCACCTTTCACTATTTTCATCACAATTAAGGTGTGTTTTGTCAAAGACTAGCTGTGTCAGAAAGCTGATGAAAGGGGTAGCAATAAGCATAAAAAGCAACCTTGCCAAGACATGCATTGAGCAAATTTTTGGCTGTGAGGAATAGTCTTGTATCCAAAGCAAATTGTCCTGAGGCTAATTCCTGCTTTGGCTTGAGAGTGAAAAAAAGGTCCATGTATTTACCCACCTAACAAAATCTATGTATTTGTTGTATCTGTTTCTGAACCAATATTTGACGTTCTGAAGAAATGCACAGCAGTTGACTGATGGGAATACCTCAGACAAAGGGCACTTTTATTGATAGAACATTATATGGCTGCCTCAGTTGTCTTGTGGTGCATATTTTTTGCTCTCCAGGCTATTCCTCAAGCTGCTGATACACTGATGTCAACACAAGATTTTGGATGATGAAGGGGTAAAGTAAAAAGGCTGAGTAATTTGCTGTGCTCAATAAAAAGGAATAGAAACCAAGAATAGAGATTTTGGGTGAGCACAGGGCAGCTTCTCACCATTTCTTGCTGATGCTAAACTCTAGCACAGGAGAAGGTCTCAGCACTGAGTACAGCCTGCACCAAGGAAAACCCACACTGCAGTCAGGGAACATGCATTTTTTTCCCCATAGCAACCATGGGGAGCAACCAAGCCCTATCTACAGCTGAAGACAGACATTGCTGGCACCAGCCTCTTTGCAGAGCTTCCCAAGAAAAGAAAATGCAAAACAGCAGGAAGGGAGGGAAAAAAATCCCACAAAATTAAAAGAGTGTGTGACAGGGGCTCCCAAGAAGCACACAATGAGCCTCAGTTGCTCAACCCTTCAGGTTACAGATGGGCAGCTCTGATGCCAGAATGCTTTTGTTCCCTATTCCAAAACAAGTCCCAGGACTTGGAGTCATCTGCACTTGCTCAGAAGTTACAAACGAGGGCATGTCTTTAGCTGCCAATTGTATAAACAGCCCTTTGCATGGGACTCCTGCAGTTGGATACTATCTCTCTGTTGCGTGCTCCAGAATATCCTCCAAGCTTTGGGCTGCTACAAGCAGTGAGATGGAGGATGGAAAGGGAAATAGATACCACTTTGGCAAAAAGAACACAATGGAAACTTCATTCTTAAAATACTTGCCTTGTCCCAAGAACATTTGGGCTATCCAGCTATGGTTTTAATTAAGGGACACAGGGATAAATTGAGGGCCTTACAGAAAAGTCAATTAACGCTCAGTAAAGGCAATGTTGTCTTAAAGACCCTTGGGAAATCACTTTGTTTATCCAACATAAAATAATAACACATGGTCTACCTAGCCACTGCCAGCTCAGGATCCTGCAGCTTTCTGCAGCCAGCATTTCATTTTCACAACACCCTCAAGGAGAAACTAATATCACTGTTTCCCCTTTTCCAGATTAAAATAGTGAAGGGAAACAACTTGCTTGGTGTTATCAAAGAGCCCTGTCCAAGCTTCCCAAGCCCTGGGAAGAGCCAAGGATAAGTGCCTTGAAATGCAAGAGAAAAGGTAAATCAAACCTGCAACTTTGCCCTGTTTTTATGTAACCAGACCTCATATTTGATATATGTATTTCCACCCATTGCACAGATACCTGAAGTGTCCAGCCTGCACCACGTCCTTGTGTTCAGATGAAACCATGACAGCACCTTTGACTGATGAGTGCCACGTGCCCAGTAGACACAGCCATCTGCCACTGCACTCCTAGCATGGTGAGGTGGCCCTGGCCTCCTGCCCTCTGAACAGACAGCAGCTCTGGAACTGATCTTGTGCTGAGAAAAACAGACAGACAAAATAGCCTCCAGATTGGAATGAAGCTAATTGCTACAGGAAAAAAAAAAGGGAAAAACTCTCCCATCCATTTTTTGAGTGAAATAATTTCATAGAATCATAGAATGGTAGGGTTAGAAGGGATCTTTGAGATCATCTAGTCTAATCCCCCTGCAGAAGCAAGTTCACCTAGATCAGGTGGCATAGGAACATGTCCAAGTGGGTCTTGAAGACCTCCAAGGAAGGAGCCTCCACACTCTCCCTGGGCAGCCTGTGCCAGGGCTCCCTCACCTCAACAGTGAAATAGTTTTATCTTATGTTTAAATGGAACCTTTTGTGTTCCAGCTTCATCCCATTACCCCTTGTCTTGTTGATAGATACCATCGAAAAAAGGGATTGCCCCAGCCTCCTGACACCCACCCTTTAGATATTTGTAAATGTTAATAAGATCTCCCCTCAGTCTCCTCTTAAGAGGATGTTTAAGGTACTCAGTGGGTTTAGGCAAAACTGAGTTGAAATTGTTGGCAGGTAAGTGGTATGGCAGTTTACATAAATGCACAGTATTTTGCAGTTTAAAACAAAAGGTGAAAATTATTAAATAGACCTAACTCTGCTACTTTCAGAGAATGCAATGGCAGAATTCACATTCTCCAAGAGTCTTGAATGGTGGTGCATTAAACAGAGGGATGAAGGTCAGGACTTGCAATCAGGAAAACCTAAGTCACTTTTTTAACCATAAAAATAATGTTTCTACAAAATAAGAATTGCTCAGCATTTAACAAGCCAGACCCCACACACCAGGATCTGAGGAGAAACATCGAGCTTCAGGGTGGTGACTTGATGTACCTAAGTAAAGAAGAAGAGTTTCTTCCCTGGACTCAGACTTCTGCCTATGTGATCTCTGCAATTTAGGGAGGAGAGAGTGTGTTGGGTATATCCACACCTCTCTAAGGAGGCTGTTGGGTTACAGGAAAATCCTGGAGAACTTCCAAAGAGTAGATGAGGCGATTGCACCCTTTACATGGCTTTTTCCCCCAAGGAGGAAAGGAGCACAGTTTGCTCCTGGAGAGTGACAGTGCTGAGGCCTTTGCTCTGTTCTTGTCTTTTTTTTATTTCTCGTTTATGCTGGTTTTCCCACTAAAGTCCCATTTTCCAGCTCCTTGAAATCCTCACGACACCTTCATCTCCCAAACATGGAGAATGGTGGGAAAGGTTGAGTCTTCCTGTTTACGAGCAAACCGAAGCCCTTCCTGGCCAACTCCTGTTCCACCTCCTGGCCAATGCAATTAACATTCATAATTGTTTTTCCAGCCAGAAATGTAAAGAAAACATGTTTTTTTCCCTACTGCTGAAGACAGGAAAGGCAGGATATGAAAAAGTATTTGGAACTGCTCCTCTGCATCAGACATAAGTTGTCTGTCTCTACATATACCTCAATGTACAGGGTCAGTTTTTACCCCTCTTTCCAGGCTTATCCCTTCATCCTGAAGGAGAAACAAATAAATTAGTGGCTGTCTCTTCTTCCAGCAGCAGACCTGGGAAAATGGAAATGGTGAGGCAGCCTCTGCTGGCAGCCCCATTGTATAATACACCTGGCAAAGCAGCTCCTGATTTCTGCTCTGAGTGTGGAAAAAAAGATCCTCATGAAGAAATGTTGTGAGTGGTTGCTTTTCCTTGGCCCTCTCTGAGCAGCCATAGGAGCCACCATGAGCTTGTCAGTCATTTTGCTCTTTGCTCTTGCAAAATACCACAGATGCTGGAGTAGGGGGAGCTGAATGAGCTTTAATCTGTCTGCAGTGGAGAGCATGTAGTCTCTGTGCAAAAGCCTTCTGCAGAGATCTGCCAAACCATCCCAGTCTTGGCCTCCTGCCCCTAAGACTCTCAATTCTGCCCATGCTTTTCACACCCATGCTGATACTCTAATCCTCATGGACCTCTCCCAATCCCCCCAACACCCTGCCCAGTTGCCTTGGGCTGACATAACACAGTGTGTCAGACTCTCCCCTCCTGCCCCATGGTGAAGAGCTAGGCTATGGACACAGCCCACCAGAACCCTGTGACCCCTCCACATCTGCTGGGTTAACATCCAACCTGCTATTACTGTATGAGCACCCTGTGCCTTGCAGACAGCTCCACCCTCCTGCCAGGGCATCCAGTGGCATGCTGCCTTCCTTCAGCTTCTGCCAGCTAGAGCAGCATGGTCTTAGCTTTATATCTCTACTGTCTTTCTGCTCATAGATTTTGGTCTGGCTGGAGGTAAGGGACCAGACAGCAACTTTTGTCAGGGTCTCATGACACTTACCCCATTCTTTTCACAGGTTGCAGCTTCCAGCAGTCCCTAGGACAAAGCTTGTGAAAGGTACAATGATGCAGGCACAAAAGTCAGTTTGGCAGCATTTGTGAAGTTCCAAATACCAGCAGACTCTCATGATATCAGCACTAGTGTCTGGACTACTTGGTAAGGGTGGCCTTCAATGTCAGCAAGAGATTGTCCGTGCTCATCCTTGCACTCCCTCCAGGGGAGGAAAGATACTTGAAGCCAAGCAAACCCCCAAGCATGGTGTCCAGTGCAGTGGTGCAGAAGCTGTGCTTACAGACACAGCCTTCCCATACATGGGGAGCCTTGTCTGGAGGGCAGCTCACAGGTACACAGAAGGTCTGGTGCTGAGCTGCTTCTCTCCAGCACCTGTGCTTGAAAATGTGCCTCTGAATCCTGGGTTTTGTTATCATGGACTATAAATAGAGCTAATAGATGAAAGCATTAAGAGTGATGTAATGGGCTGGAATAAGTGTAAATTATCTCTGACACCAGGGCCCTCACACACACACACACATACATACACACACACACATACACATGGAGCGCCTTTTAATCTGAGGTTCACTGCAGTATAGCTTATAATTTATAATGTTTCTAAGTGAAAGCAGTTTCCAATGTGAAAGGTAGCTTGATACCTTCATTTACAGCTCATCTCTGGCTATTCTTTGAAGGGACTCATCCAGATAGTCCTCATTTATTCAAACAGAACTGTGCAGAACCAGAATTGCACTGGCCCTCAGGGAAGATCTGCCCTGGGGTATTTTCCTTCCAATGCAATCATTGATTTTTTTTCCAAGAATTTTGCAACTGGCTCAGCCACACATTTTTGTCATTTGTTAACTGACTCTCTGCTGATTCAACAATGCATCCAGGCTCACAGCACTTCTTATTTATTTTTAAAATGAATTGAATTGAATACTGATGAAGGAATGGAGATGGTTTCAATGCTGACACACCCTCCCACACACACACATACCACCAGAGCCAAGCTTACAGCTTCTCTGAAGCATAGGCAGAACTGGATATTAGTTCAAGGATGATGAATTGAGGGCTGGTCAGGATTGAGCCATTCCCTCCCAAGAAAGGGAAGGAACAGAGCTAGGCAAAGGTTCGGAGGAGGTGGGCTGTCTGTTCCTGCAGCCACCCCTGGGATGGAAGAGAGAAGAAAAAGCTGTTCCTAGGAAGCTGCTGAACAAATCACTGCCTCTTCTCCTGTGCCTCTGGCCAGAGTTGCAAATGCTCCCAGAGGACACTGATGCTGCTCCAAGTGCCTCCAAGGTTTACCCATCTCTGCACATTGTGCTTTCAGGCAATCCCCTGTGAGAGGAACACACGCTCAACACTCAGTCTTTAGCAATGGTTTCTGTGAAGCTGGCTGGGCAAACCTGACTGCAGACAATAAAACAGAGTCAGATCCCAGCAATGAAGCTGCATGGGTGGGTTTGCTTACAGCTCTCAGCACTCCTGCTCTAGGCTTTCAATTTCAGAGACTGGGACTCAACACAGGCTCAGGCCCAACCACGACTCATTTTTGTAATATTTGGACCACAGTGAAGGAAAATCCTCTACCTTCTGAAATTCCTCTTCCCCTTGCTGACATACCACTCTGTAACAGATCTGTCTCTCTCTCCTGGGACATCTGCACATGCTAGATCTAACCCATGTTGCAGCTGAAGCAATCTGGGTTTCAGACAGGGGAGATTCAGGGAGTGGGACAGCAAAGCCATGTTTTGGGGTTATTTCCCAAAGCAAATCTCGCTCTGCCTCAGTTGGAGCCCCAGAGCAGCCCTGCACAGGGCGAGAGGAAGGACTTGGGCAAAGCAGGATAGGCATCCTGATAGACTTTCACTCAAGGCTAAGTAGTCCCTACACTTGATTACAAGTTGTGCAATGACTTTTCTCTTCTTTTCCTTTTGCTCTAAGAGACTTCAGAGGAGGCCTGCCTGAGAAAGGACTCATTGCACTGATAGGGGGACAGGAAGAAGACAGCATAGCAGAGGTGGTCCTGCAGGTGGGGGAAGAGAAAGCTGAGGAATGAGCTAATGGGTGAGGAGTAACCAGAGAGAGGAAGGAAAACAGATTCTACACCCTCTCTGCCTCTTCCCTGAACTGTCTAAACTTCACTAGATAATATTCCTGAGGATTATGAAGCTTTACCAAATCGATGATCTTCACTCTATGCAAGTTAGAGACTCTTTCACTTCTTTAAGCAAGACTCAACTGTCATTCCTAAAACCAATCCTGCCGGGGTACCTGGCATAAGCGTGGCAACCCGTGGCTTTTTGCTTGAATTGTCATCATAGTCCAGCCTTTGACTGCACATCTTTAATGAAAAGCTCAGATTAGAGCTTGCTTTTTTGAGTCTTAAGTGATTAATGGTTAAAATGCTCAGCTCTATGCTCTGCTCACAAGCACGTTCAGGAATGAGCTTGGTAGAGGCACCTTAACTGAAGTAATTACCTTTTTACTTTGCTGCCTTCAGGGAAGAATTACATGAAAAGGCTACAACACAGATTACCAAGCAGATTCTCTGGTAAGGCATTCCTTCACATTTCTGGACCTTCAAAAACAGCCCTTAAATAACACAGGATAAAATGCAGGAGCCTGCTGATACCACTTCTCACCCTTCTCTCAGGAGGATACCAAGGGAAATAAAAGAAAGAAAAGCAAACCTGCACAGGGAACAGCTGGCAGAGGAGCACTGCATGGAGATGGACTCCAAGAGCTCCTGAAGAATTTCAGGCTATGTCCAGGGCCACGTCTACCCTTGAGAGAATCACATTCCAAATTATGCAACTCACAGAAAAAAAAACTAATTTATTGAGACAGATTAAGGACTGATTCCTCTAAATTGCCTGTGATGTGAAGAGCAGAGTGTACCCAGTCCCTTAGATGACAGAGATTAGCAAATAGGCTATTAAGGTGTCATCACAATATCTGCACAAACAGAGCATTTCATATTGGCAATGGAGAGAGTCTGAAAATCTAATTTTTGGCTGGCAAGTAATCTCTTGGGAAGAATAACTAACTTTGAAAATATTGTCTTTGGTTCACATGAAACAGAGAGAGCGTTGGCCCTACCTTGATATATTTATGGCTATGTCCAGGCTTTCCAGCCCAGCTCCTCTGCAACATGGGTCAACGGAAGCAAGGTGCAGTGGCCAGGAGAGAGGGGAGATGTGCACAACCCTGCTCAGCTCCCTTCCACAGCTCACTGCAGCAGCTCTGCAGGTCCTGCCTGGATGTTCCATTGAGACATAAGGAAAAACTATTTCACTGTGAGGGAGCCCTGGCACAGGCTGCTCAGGGAGAGTGTGGAGTCTCCTTCTCTGGAGGTCTTCAAAACCCACCTGGACATGTTCTTGTGTGACCTGATCTAGCTGAACCTGTTTAGGCGGGGGAGGTGGACTAGATGATCTCAAAAGTTCCCTTCCAACCCCTACCATTCTATGAGTCTATGATTCTGTGATTCTGTGCCCTTGGAAAGGAAGAGATTTTTTTTGTTTTGCTGTGGGGGGATTGGATTTGGCCCGTTAGGAGGGAGCTGAAACAGCAGTTCAGCCATGGAAAATTGTTTAAAAAAGAAACTTCCACATTTGAAGTACACAAAGAAACCATTGTTTCAATATGAATCCTCAAATCTTTGATGTATGGACATTTTTTAATGCAATGCTGTATGATTGCCAACTAATTAAAGAAATCATTCAGACTGCCTTCATAAAACCACTGTTGGTAAAGAAATTCTCTCATTTACTAGAGAAAAAAAGGGATGTATGGAAGGTTATCTGTATGTGCTAATGTTACAGCTAAATGCTGCCGGGGAAAATGTAAGCCCATAGTTGATTGCAGGCATAAAATTAGAGACTATTTATTGGGTTTTGGGTAAAAAAAATATAATGGTGTCCATAAATTTAAAGTTCCACAGTTGAAAATATAGAAAATATACAGAGAGAAAACTCCTCCCAGTGACAGAAAAACAGCCTGGCAAACTGGTTTTACAGCCTGGCATTCTGCTATCATCACTGGTGATATCATTTTCCAGCAGGCTGGCCCCTGGCAACCAATGAGAGTAATTAAAAGTCTGATTTCCTCCAATGTCTCAGGTTATACTTGCTAGGACATGTTTCTTGCCATGTGAATATCTCACCAAGTTGAACTAAAGCCAGAAGCGTATGAGATTTGCTGGCTGCCTCAGTTTCAAAAAGAGCCTATAGTTAACATATTAGCTAAGGCATTAAAGTTTTTAAGTGCCTAAAGACTGCTTTAACACCCAAGAACTCACCAGAGAAGGGTTTGGATTTATTTGGGCATTAGATTGTAGGCTTAAAAATTTCTTACATGAGTTCTTCCGAGTCATCTCCTTTAGATCTAACTGATGCTTCACACACTGTGTCCTGGTTCTGGCCATGATCTCTCCAACCTTTTAACACACATAACAGGGCATGTGCAGCATTGAACATTGACTTAATACTACAAACTGCTGCACTAGTTTACATGATGCCCTGGAAAAATGCAAAACTTTCTGTCTCTTACTGTGCCATAGCCCTTTTGTGTCTTCTTAGGAAACCCCTTCAACCAACCTCTGAGCAGCAGGGACTACCTTAAGTAACATCACCACCTACAATAAAACAAGTTGGATGTGAGGGCTGGGGGGACAAGCATTCAAAAGCCTCCCCTGTGCTGCAGTCATTCAGGCCATAGCATCACAGAGAACATAATTGATGTTTGCATGGGGATAAGTCCCAGGCACATCCTTTTAAATGGTTTTGAAGCCTCAGTGATTAGTAACAGATTATAGAATATCTCTCTGGGGAGCCTGTGCTGCATATCTCAAGCACAAATGGGCTTGAATTGCATGCAGACAGGAGGCATTAATTAGTGATTTACACCCTGTTTCTCTGGGGACAGCCTGATTGCCAAAGGCCTGGGAATCAGAACAAAAGGATGGGGAGAAAGCCTGGCTTGCTGGAGCCTGGCCACCTCTTGATTAGCACCGTGGTGTAGCTGCAGCAGTGCCTTCTGCTACTCTAGGAGACATGGGCAGGACTCACCACCAATCCTGCCTCACTTTATAAGGCGTCCCCTCTTGGCAAGAGCTGTTAAGCTGATTTGGCACCTGCCCTTTCATTTCTGAATGCTTCTGGAAACAGATAAAGTGCCCTTAGCAAACCTTTAAGAAGGTAAGAGAAAACTGGTATCACTAAGAATTTTGCTACTTAAACATCCATAGGATGCAACCTGAGGCAAGTGATTGTAGAGCATTAAGTGGGTCCAGCAGAAAGCCAGGGCAAATGTTGATTTCAAAGTGACATAGTTGTGTTGCTGATCCAGTTTTTGCCTACACTGACTACTCTTAGGCAAGAACAGGAGACAGAGCTGGCAATTAGTTTGCAGTACCCCTTCAAGCTATGCTCAGTGCACAGAAAAGAACTCATCCTCTTGAATTCTAAATTAAAACTGGTACCAAATGAGGAGAGGTTTGGTTTTGTTTTAGTTTGTTTTTATTTTCAGAAGGGCAACGCTACACTTCCAAAGGAAAAGTTGGAGGAGAAAAGTGTGAAATCCCTTAGCCTCATTCCTGCTCCACTCCCTGCTGGTCATTTCCAAGGTGGTACCTTACAAAGCAGCCTTTGGTTTTTCCCTGAGGGACACAAATTTACCAAGCATATGGTTGCACAAATACAGCTATTCCCTAAAAGCAAGTAAGTAGATTGACACTTGCCCTCTCCAAATGCTGAGATCAAGACAATCTCATGAATCAAAGATAAGTTCCTCTCTCTCGACAGTGCCAGGGTTTGAATCAGACATCTCATCTGTCTCTGCAAGCCTCCATCATCCCTTAATGTCCTGTGTGTGGAACAGGGCCTCCAGGCACTGCTTTCACCCCGTGCATAAGTGCTTACCCTGAAGCAGGAGCTGGTGGCCTGGCCAAGGGTAGCCCATGTCAGCATGGCCTGACCCCCTGGGCAGATGGAGGTGTCAGCTGGACCCATCCTGCTCCAAAACATTAGTCTTTTCGCTGCTCCTCTTCACACATTCCATTTCAGACAGTTCCCAAAGTAAGGCAAATAGACCTTGTGCTGGGATGCCTTCCAACTCAAAGACAAGACATGTTGCTTTTCCTTAACTGGTTTGTTTAAGACATAGAAGCCAGTTCCACAGTGGGACTGGGCCCAGCTAGGCAAGCAGGCCAAGTTCCCTTCCCCTAATAAATTGTGGGATGACTTGTAAGACTGTTTGTGAAGCACTGCTGCAATAAATTATTAGCCCAAGGACACACTTCTCTCTCCCAGTACCTTCACACAGTAGAACCCCTGCACCTTGAAGTGATGGCCATTTACAAACCTTGAGGTTGCTCCTTGAGGTTTTCCTGCTGCACCCAGGCAGACACAACAATAGCACCCACTCCCTGGTGCTCCAGCATCTTAAATAAAAGAGCTTCTGGCTAAAATAGATGCTGGAGTTACTGTCAAGTCTACAAAATGCTCCTGTCCCCAGTAGTGCCAGCAGAGTGACTCTTGCTGGAAGGAAGAGGTTTAAATGAACTCACGTGTATCCCATACTAAAGGAAGGTGCAAAGTTTCTGCCCCTCCAATGCAAGACTATGCCATGCAGAACCTTATGGCACAGACCTAAATATGTCCCTAACACTGTGAGATGCAAATCAGCAAAGAGATGTGCTTGTCTTGCCTGTTCTCAGGTGTTATATGACTTAAATATCACCCAGTTGACAACACTGAAGTGTCAAAAGGATCTTGGCCTTTCCCTGTTTTTACATCTCCTCCCCTTCCTCTCATAGATGAAGGCTTCCAAACTGCCAGCACCCTTGTCATCTGCTCACATCTCTGGATAGCCAATGCTTTGGGGAAAGTTATTTTTAGCACCATTTTCAACAGATGATGGAAACTTTCTGTCTTTTGCACAAACAGAAAATGATCCTGGCCAATGCCCAAACATTTATGACTTCTTTTGAACTGTATTCTCATCACCAGCCCTTACAACTTCAGTATCTCTTTTAACTGTCTGCTTCTTCAAAACAGTCAGCAGTGAAGGAGAGCATTGCACTGGATGTGGTTAGAAACTGGTAGTGCAAGAGAAGTCTCAAAGTCTCAAGTACTCTGCTGAGAAAGTACAAGACAGAAAGTTGAAAGACAGAAATGTCCTTGAAGGTCTCTGCTCAAGAACCAGGTAAGATGCACACTCACTGCAAGTAGCTTCTTAAAAGAGGATGCAGATGATGGGGCCAGGAGAGAAGCTCTGCCACAGTCTCAAGAAAATGGGCAATATTACTGGGTAACAGACACCCTCAACCCTAGAACAAATGTGTCAGATATGTACAATGTCATGCAAGAAGTTTTGCCACCCTGAACATGGTGGTGTTTTTACTTTTTACTTTCCAGACAGTTTGTTTCAAAAGGTTTTGCTTTAGAAGTCCATTTAAGATAGGCTCATTGAGAAATCACTCTCAAGTATTTATTCACACTGATAACACAGAGCATTTGGCTTCAAGCCTAACAACACACTAGTTGTGAATTAATTCAGTGATAGTCTGTCTTTATCGGCCTGTGGTATACACAGCAATAAACCTCTACTGCAAAGAGATTAATAACTGGAGTGATGGTGAGGCATTAAATCAACTTCAAAAAGCTGTTTATTGCGTTTATCCTACCCTACAGCAAGGCTTACTGAGCTTGAGCAACAAACCTTGAGAAAAAGAGAGCTGGGCTGGGAACCTGTGATCTGAAGCTCTTGATGTAATGAGGTGGGCAATGGTGGTGGGCTTAGTGCTGCATTGTTACAGGGGTTCAGCAGCCAGCTGCTTCCCATGAGACAGGCTGCTGCTGGCCAATTCATCCCTGGAATTGAATGGCAACAGATCATTGTAACAGCACACAGCAAAATACTTCTCTTTTCAAACATGGTGTGCCCTGAAGCTCTAATAAATGTTGAGGTTCAGCCCAGACATCAATTCCTGTTGTGGTTCAGAGCCAGCTGGGAGACCTGGTGTGAGGTGAGATCTGAGGAAAGCAGCCAGGCTGGGCAGTTGTACAGACAGCATCTCATCATGGGTTTGGTTTTTTTTTTTTCTTGTTGTTTTGGGTTTTTTTTACACACTGTATACCTCCATTTTCCAAACGTGGCATTCAGGTGACTGAAGGGTTTAGGTACTTTCACAGAGTCATGTAGAAAGGCAAGCCAGCTACCAATCTGTGTCCTGTCACAGCACTATCTCAGTCCATTAGGGATGTTCTGGAGACTGCTGATAGCAAAGCTGTGAAGGTCATTCATTTCTTTTAGCTATCTAAGATCTGGAAGTTCCTACATTTAATTTTCCTCCTTTCTCCTATTTACAGTGTTTTTGAACTGCAGAAGACAGTGTTTGTGGCTGAAGATTGGTTACTTGAAATAAAAGCCAACATTCTAGCCTCTCCACCATGGTGGTATGACAGTGAGGCTGGTGGGGTAACTGTGAGTATCCAGTCTTGTCTGTGGAGAACAAAACCACTCATAAGGACCAGCAACTCCCATTGCCCAAAAGCACAGCAAAATCACCTGCTTTTCTGTTGGTTTTTTTTTCTTTACAAATACCTGAAACCAAGAAGATGCGTTTCCATGAGTGTTGTTCAGTGTCCTCAGTGTGGCTGTTTGCTTTAGCAATTAGTTCCTTGAGCTTTGGCATCGGTTATGGACAAATAACCAGTACCTTTGTATGTTGTTCATCCTGAGCCAAACTGGACCCATTCTGCTGTGTTGGATCAGAACTAGGAGTGTCTACTCCTCTCCAAAGTAGGACAGTTTGTCCTAGGGAATAAAACACATGCTGCTGTTTCTGATCAAGTAAATTACAACTATTTTAATGTCTTTTTTTTTTTCTGTTGGATTTTGGTTCTTTCTTTCTGAACACCAAGAACTTAGAGAACAATTATCCAGGGCCAAGATGTTTCTGTTCCCTAAGCAGACTGTTTATGCTAATGACTTGCAACTTGTCAACAGGGAAAATATTCCCATGGTGTATAAAAGGAAAAAACATGGCATTTTGGCATATTTCACCCAGCTCAAATCAATCACCTTTGAGGATAATACCATGGGAGAAAGAATGGCTGAATAAAATATTTGGAAACCCTAGAATCTATTCTCTGTTTCCTTTCCCCTCCAGCCACAGTGTACACAACTGCAACACTTGTATAAATTGTTATGGGAAGAGGCTCATCCTCCCTTGCACATTGGGGTTTGGGTCATAGTTCAAATGGACCAGTACTTTGGCCTTTTTTATGTCGTACATTTGGCACTTCTTTATCACTTGGAAACATGCTCTGGGGAAGAAAAGATATTGGCTCCTATTGCTTTTTTTCAGCTGTTTTCGTTGTTTTTTTTTTTTTTTAAATCTAATATTAAATATGACCTTAACATCATAATGTTATGTCATTGGTTTGTGTGGAGATGCTTTTTGCTTGGTAAAATGAGGAGGCAGCTGCAGTGCTGGTCCCTGTAAGCAGTTCTCAAAACATCCCTGGGCTCTGAGGACCCACCTCCAGCCCAGCTGGGCCAATCACTATTTAACAAGGGAAAGCTGAGCTGGAAGAGGATGGGTATAAGAGGAGGGTGATAAGGTAGATTCCAGAGTTAGAGAAGGAAAGGAGTAGTGTTGGGCCAGAGACCTTTATTGTAACCTGTGATGAAAATGCAACTGATTCCCTCTGTAACCCATGGAGGACAACGGCAGGACTGAGACCCACCAGTAGGTTCAGGTGAGTGTGCCTGGAGGGGTAGAAGACTGTGTGAGGTGGTGGTCATGATGCAGGTTGTGTTGGAGTGCCTGTGGGCTGCAGAGACATGTACAGGAGGTGGAGAGGAGCTGCACCCCTTGGCATGAATGTTTCTCTGAGCGACTCATGTAGGGTTTCCTGGTGTGTGAGGGACTCTGTACTGCAGCAGGGAGAGAATGGCGAGGAGTCTTCCTGCCTTGAGAAGAGGTAATTGGGCAAGAGCCATGAGGAATAGACTGACCCAAATCCCCATTTCCTGCGCCTCACTGAGCTGCTCAAGTGAGGAGGAGATAAAAACACCAGGATCAGGGCTTTGAGGCTGGGAAAGAGAAAGTGGTCTTAAAGGGTTATTCTTTGTCGTTGTACCACTCTGTGTTTTTTTCTGTTTGTTGTGTTTTCGGGTCTTATGGTTTTGGCTGTTGGTTGTTTAAATGAATTTATATTTTCTTCCCCAAATTGAGTAATTTTGTCTGCTTTGCCTGGTATCATAAGTGCTAATTGAGCCCTCCTTGTCCTTAGGGTGTTGCAGAGAACCTTGATACTTATGGTTGATTGTGGTTCTTTCATCCTGGATGGGCCTAAACCATGTTAAAAAAACCTCTTCTGCCAATAACATGTGCAATAACATAATAGTGCAGTAATGCAATGATGGATTATACTCACTCAGAGAATAAAGAGAGTTTTGGCATGTTTTCACTAGATAATTTTTCCCTAGAAAGATTTGTTCAGGTTGCAGCCAACTTCATCAGCCAAGAGATAGTCAAATGAAGGCTGCACCTTCTGCATCTGATAACGTTAGCACAAATGTTTTATTATTCCATCTACTTCTGTTAATGTTGACAACAGTTGCCATCAATATTTGCTAGCCATTACAATCCAGGTGCTCTCTGAGATAACACAGTCCATTGTTCCATATACACTGGGACATAACTGAGCTATTTTCAGATAGAATTTTGTGGTTTGTACTGGCAGAAGCAGGCTATTTTTTTATAAGACCATGTGCTGTATACACAATATCTATCAACTTGTGGATCATCTGAGCCCTTAAACAAATTGGGCCATACATGTATGTATTCATTCTACTCATTGCCCTCATCAAACTATCACTGTGACAATTTAGCCATGTTACTCAATAATTTTTCAAGTTCCTAAAGGGTTTTGCCTTTCTACCAGACCTGCTAGTATTGAGTTTGCTTAGAAAAGATTGTTCTTTCCAGAGTTGACTATATCTAGTAAACATCTAATAGCTATTAGGACAAATATGCATTGCTCCAGTGTAATATGAACCTGCACACGTTCTTGTTCTTAAAAAAATCCTCCTTTGTGGATTTGATACAACTCTCTATTTCAGTTCTAGGGCTTCAAGTTAAACTTCAGTGCAAGCTGATTACATGTCAAGTTCTGATCCTTTTTCCACAGTGTTCCAAAGGTTCCCTAGGCTATTCCCTGCTTAGTAATTTGAAACTTTGGATTGTTGGAAGGTTGCCATGTATTTCACTTAAGATTACTCTGAGTTTTGTTTTATAGCATAGAAAATTCCCACATCAGTTTGCCATCATTTTATGTCTAAGACTCATATGACCTCTGCTTAGTAGATGGTAAGCTCATCAAACTTCTCTTGCCTCTAGAGAAGAGATTAGTGGACCTTAAAGCTGTTTAACTCTTCAGATTGATCCCAGCTTTAACACTTACAGATTGACAGTAAAAGTTCCCTCACACAGGGGTACAGGCACTGAAACTACTCACTTCCCACACTGGATCAGTCCAGCCTTTTCTCTGTGTGTCGATTACTGAATGTGCTGGTCATTAGCAACCCCCAGCATGGTGCTAAATGGCATGCTTTGATTCTCAGCTCAGCCAGTTTGCTGAGGGATGGCTACTGAAAGGGCTTTTCTTCCAAAAACTTGTGAACTTCTGGAGAAGGCTGGAAATGCAGAATGACCTCCTTACTGTGATGAGTAGAAAGAGATACTCAGCTGTAGCTACAGGAGTGGGAGACAGATGTCTGCTGCTAGACACAGAAATGAGTCCAGTCCAACCCATCAGTTACTGTGAGTAGTCTTCTTTTGGTGCAGAGCATAATTAACCAAGCAAGAAATTGGGCATGTGTCTCTTTATCAGGCAAGACATTATTATTTGCATAAGTTGTTGGCTGCAGGAACCCAGAGCAAGACATTTTGCTTCTGTTTCAGATTGAAATGTGAGCTGTACTTTATATGCTAAAATCCTGAATTAGCAGCATGGACAGCAGTATGAGCTGTGCTTGTCGCTGGGAGACAGAGTTGAGATTTGCAAGAGTTCCTTTGAGACTTTTCTGCCTGCAGTGAAGTGCTGCTTCTTTGCTCACACCTCTGCTCTTGCTTTAATTGTGGTTGTTTGTTAACTGATGGAAAACATTCTTAATGTGGTGACATTTCACTTTCCTGGTATTTAATGAGACAGAACAGTTGGAAGTAGAGGAAGAACTATCTCCCTATTTAGTCTGTATCTAATGAAAAAAAAAAGTGGGATTTTATTTTCTTTTAAAAAGGTGCCTTGGCACCAGCTTATTTTTCTCTTTCTGCCCAGGCAAAATCACTTGAGTGAGGATACCTGCTATGCAAGTGAGCATCTTCACCTGCTAGAAATGTTTAAATGTTTAAAATGTGAGAAACGTCAGCTTTAGAACACTTTTTATGACATAAGAGAAGTTCCTGCTCCTGCTAGTCTCATTGCTGGCCATTGGCTTGTGTCCAGGAGAAGTTCAGTCTGTCATTGTCACTCCAACTGCAAAACATACATCTAACAGCAGTACCTGTGCCTGCAGGCCATTAGTATGCCTGGAGCATTTTGCATAGGGGGAAACGTGAATTATCTTTTCACAGCTAAGCTATTGCATGAATTAATATTCCTTCTTCATTTCTCCCATGGAGTAATTTCACACTTGAGGGATAAAGCTTCCCTGGTGCCAGGGAGCTTTCCCCACAGCAGCCTCCTGGATTTATGACAAATCAATGCCCCAGTAAAGCTAACAATCAATAGCAAAGGGGCCTGGTATTATGGGATGGTCTGTGCCAGCATTTCCCTTTGTTCTTTGTGGACAGCCTACTGTCAACTGCTCTCTAGGCTCCAAGGCAGTGATAGGTCATCACTAACAATCTCCCTGAGTTAATTAGAACAAATTCAGGCACAGCTCTAAGACTGAGGCCCATAGGCAACACTCACAGCCCCAAAACTTTTTGAGAATGCTCAGAGATATTTGTCTACAACAAAGTAGTACAATCTTGCCCTGAAGCCTAGAGTTTCTGGAAATTTATTCCCCTTGCAAACAGAGCCTAATTATA
The DNA here is from genome assembly GCA_013401255.1 of Urocolius indicus. Lineage (NCBI taxonomy): Eukaryota > Metazoa > Chordata > Aves > Coliiformes > Coliidae > Urocolius > Urocolius indicus. The sequence continues at coordinate 209,617 of WBNH01002941.1, read as the reverse complement.
CCCTACCCACTGGTGTGGGGGTAAAACTCAGGAAAAACTTCTCCCTTGCTCTGGATCTGGGACAGTGTAAGAGAAGTGTTCTCTGCCTCTTTCATGCTACATCTTCCCAGGCTGCAGTAGGATGCAATGAAGAGAGGCAACTTTCCTAGCACTGGTACATGAGAAATCTTGGCTCCTTGGAAGCAACTCATTTCTATGTAGTAAAACGATCCCATTAAGTTCTAATTTAAGGCAGTTGCACAGTATCTTCCCTGTGCTTATTGCAGAGACTGTCAGAGTTAAATCTAACAGCCCTCATCTCAAAGCTCATACTTCACATGAGCATTGCAGCTTTCCCTAGAAGTGCTGGGGGGGTCTCACTCATTGTTTTGCATCAGTAAATCTCAACCTGCCTTACAAAGGAGATTGGTTTCATTATCCCTGTTTTTCAGGTGAGGAAGCTGAGGTGGATAGGAAGGTGACAGCTGCTGGCTACCTAGCAAGCCCTGGAAGCCAGTGCATATGCAATCCCCCAGACTTGCTATAGGCTGAGCTTAGATCTTACACAGCCTATACCGTAAATGCTTTATGTCTGGCTGCATCTCTGGAGGAGATGGCTTATACCCTGTGGAGTTTCTATCAGCTGTCAGCCTCCAGATGTACAAGAATATGACCCTTCCTGCAAGGCTCCTCTCCTCACCCATAGCCCTGAATTCTCCTGGGTGGAAACATTGACCCAGGAATATGAGTAGATTCAACCCTCTGTGCAGCCTCAGCATCCATGTTTAGGGCTGGGAAGCCAGATGTAATCCCATGAGATCTGAATCCCTCTTTCTTTTCTCAGCCAAAGAATGAGTGTCTGGCATTGATGAAGCAAAATGAGCCTTAAAAGGACATGCTCAAGATAGAAATCCTACTTATTAAAAAACCTATTTTTCTTGATCAATTTCCTTTAATAACAATGTTCCTGACATGGAAAGACTTCTGAAACTCTAATTCACCTTCCCCTGGTTTCTCTCTCTGCTTACTTCTAGTACTGTGACGTGGGCAGTGAGACTGGGCAAGTTCTCTCTGCTTTCCAGACCATCTCTCTTTTTGTCTCAAGCTGTGTGGAGAGAGCAGATATAAGAGAGGAATGACAGATTAAAATACCCATATCAAATGAATGTCTTTAAAAAACAATCTTTAAAAGGCTACTGACATCAATTTGAAATATGGAGCTGAAGCCAAGACTAGCTCCTCTCCCCACGTTTACTGAGGTCTGGGTAAAGAGTTGTTGCCATGTTGTGATGTTCAGGTAGGACATGGCAAGGTAGGGGAGATCTCCTGATGCCATATCTGGAAAGACATTGGATTATGCTGTGAGACCAAGGTCCTGGCACTATTGAGATGGTGATGGTGGTGTCTCATGATCATGCGTGCAGTCACTCACCAAACCCTAGGTCTTTTAGTCAGCTTGTTGGCAGAAGAAATGGAAAAGCTGCTGCCTATCATTATGGATGTCTCAGGATGAAGGTACAGACTCCTGTGGATATAGGCTTCTTTACCACTGAGACAGTCATTACAAAGACAATGGGCTTGTCATTATTCATATGCATTGATTTTTCTTCTCCATCCTTCTTGCATGTAAATGGAAATGGTATTTGTGGTACTATTCTGCCACTGCAGAGGTTTGGATGTAGCTGAGATTGTACTGGGAGAGAAGAGAGGAAATGCCTGATAAAGTTTTCTACTATGCAGGATATGCCAATGACACTAGCTCCTTCCTTGCAAGTAACCATATACACTCATAAAGCTGTGTTCAACAGGACATGCAGTGCTGGGGGTGATGGAACACCCACTTTAGGGTGTTATCCCTAATGGTTCCTATAATACACCTGGCATATGATAATGAGGATAGTGGTTGAGATGGACCAGTAGCCAAACTCAGGATAATGATACCCTACATTCAGCTCCTTTTGTTCTTGCCTTAATTCCACTGTTTATCTCCTTTCTTGACTTTTCTGGCCCTTTCTCCTTGCCTTGCCAGCCACCTTGGAGTAAAAGGAGATGCAAGGAAACCACCCAAAGGCAGATCCAAAACAGGTCACTCGGCTGTTCCCAGCATGCAGCACCAAGCTCACTCAGGACTGGAGATTTGGCAGAGGTGCTTTTTGAGATATCATCATTGAGTGCAGCGGCTTCATCCTCCCAAGTCACTCTCAGTTTGGAGAAAGTTTGATCTCAGATGATTGTACTTTGTCAGCTGCTTCTCTTGTACTGCCTTGCCAGTAAAACAGTTTATCAACTAGGATTTTTTTTCCCTTCTCTATTTGCAGCCCAGGAATGGAGTTCTTGATGGACCTTCCAATGAGAGAGAGATACAATCTATCTCAGACAGACATCAAAAGGATGCCAGTCTGATTTAGGCTAATAAAGAGCATCATTGAGCTAATGAGATTACTGCTTTGTTTACATTATCCCTGCTGGAAACAGTGCTCCAGGATAGGGGCTGTGATGTTCCTGGGAATTACAGAGGAATTTTACTGTGGCCCAAAAGCACTGACCTGATTCCTCTGCCCTCCCACAACTAGCACTTTACCGGTTCATTGGGAAAGATTAAGATAATGAAGTGTTCCTTCCTCATTTTCCCATCCCTAGACAGAAATAGGCAGAAACCCTCAGGCCAGTCATAAGACACTGTGTTCAGCTTGTCCCTGGAAAGACCTATTGGTTGTATTCCCAAGGGTGAGAGCTGAAACTATGAGCTGGTGAGGAGGAAGAGGAGGACATTGCATAGGTGAGGGGGACCTGTTGCCTGCCTTTGCTGTTCTGTGGCCAGTAACACATCCACTTGCAGTACCTACTTGCATGGTATCCACATCTCCCTTCACTAAGGCCCTCTCATGCATAGCAGTTGCAAATAACTGAAACCTCCCCTGAGCTCAATGTCCTGGCAACTAAATGAAGTCATGGCTGAGTTTGAACAACAGTGGGAAGGGATTCAGTCATTCCAGGCTTTCTGTGAAATTGCTCTCAAATCCACTCAGTGATTTAGGGAAAAACAAAAGTGCTCCCTGGGGAAACAGTTTTGGGAGTGTGAATGTCCTCTGAGAGGATGCACAGATATGCTTACTGCGTTTTTAACGAGGCTGACAGAGTCCTGTGCATTAGAGGTGGTATAAGAGATGCATGGTGCTGCCCTAGATCTGGACACTGACTATGGTTCAGGAGATGGGGCAGCAGCTGCAGAATTGGGCTGTGGTGAGGAGCTTGCCTTATGGCACTGCTCCTTTGTACTATGTGGGTGTAGGCTGTCCCCTTTGCCTGCCCTCTGTCTGCAGCTCCCTGACAGAACAGCTCTCAGACACTCTCACAGGCACAAGTGGGAAGTGTGGTGGATCTTGTGGTGGCTGCAATCCCCAGGCAGGGTTCTGCAGCACCCTGGGGTTAGAAGGGTCGGGAGCCTCTGGCTTGGCAGGTAACCACAGGAAGCACTCTACTACTGAGCTCATTTCCACCAGGACCAAGGTTCATTAAGGGTAAAAATAACTCTAGAAAAACACAGCCAAAGCCCTGTCATGGAGTCTCTCCGTTGATCAAGAAATAGCCTGAGCAAACCCAAGGTCCCTCCCTTCCGCCCTGTCTGCACAGTCCATTATTTCTTTTGCACTCACAAGCATGATGGTGTTACCAGGACCACAGGAACCATTTCTGCTGCGTTGGGGTGGTTCTTAAAAAGCGGACACTGCCATTTCTAAATCACAAGCATTGTGTTTCTCTTTTGCAAACAAAAACTGTCTAAACAAGATGCTGTCCTCTGGTGCTGCTCCTCCTGAGATCCCTTGGATGTTTCTTATCTTACTGTTTGAATAAGGAGCTTTTCTGGTGCACTTGCAAAGAGAGCTGTAGGAACAGACTTTTTTGGTTGGTGAATAAAGAAATGAGAGAAAAATGAATTGGCTTAGGCCAAGCAGAACTGTATTTTTTCTCCTGTTGTTTTGCAAAACAATGACAAAGATGATGAACTAGCCCCAAAACAAGAGAGTTGTTTTGTTTGGTGAGCACTAATTCTTCTTTTTCTCAAAAAATGGGTTGTGTTTCAGAGGGGAAAAAAAAAAAAAGGTTGATTCTGAAAGATCAGACTGAAAGGCTTATTTCAAAATGCAAAGCCCCAGCACCTTTGGGGAATGGGAAATGTTGGAGGCAGGGGATTTTTCACAAGATGCAACCCAAAAATCTGTAAATTATTTCCTTCTCCCATAAACCACATTTTCCCCTAGATTTGTAATCCACTGAGGACAGATATCCCATTTCACAGCAAAGGCTGCTTTGCACCATTACTCTGGAGTAAGGGATGAATCTGAAGAGAAGGGAAAGCCTTTGATATAAAGACAGGGAGAGCCAAGGATAAAGAGAACATCCAAGAACAAGGCATGGATGAACTCATGGCATGAAACGAGTTTCCTTCTATGTCAAGCATTATGCCACAGCAAATATCCTTTGATGAGAGTCCAGGAGTCAGTGATAAGCATGGAGGGTTATTTCTCACTCTGCTTCTAAAACTCTGGTAAGAAATGTTCACATGCTCCCCCCAGAGGAATTAAAACATAAGAAACCCAAATTTGGCAGTTTAGCTGCACTCTGTTGTGCACAGGGAAAAAGAAACAGTTGAGCTCCATCTGTATCTAGCAATTCATTAGGTACTGCATAATTAATAAGAAGTGACATGTGTTACATGTGTTTTCTAATATGAACCCATTTCCTGCAGATGAAATCACAAGCTGACTGTACATTCCTACTTCTGCTGGCTCCCAGAAAATATGAAATATTCATGGAAGTACTAACCTTGCAGAGAAAAAGCAGGGTTCTTTAGAATGCATTAATCTTTTAAAGCGGAAGTGCCACACCACTCTTCTAGAGCCCCTATAAAATACATGGCTCAGGTCTCCAGAAATATCTTTGCTAACTAGCTCATATTCTTCACCCAAGCCTAAAGCAAGAGCCTCCAATGTCCTCATTTCCCTCACACCCAATGTCCACTAAATTGTCAGGCTTTCACAGTAAGATCCTAGCTATTTTCTGGGAGGAAGGTAGAGTTCCTAAGTCACAGATATCAGAAACCCATCAAAGCTGAGGACACGGTTTCAAAGGTGAAAAGTGGTGATTGCCTTTCTTCAGCCTTCAATTCTTGCTGACACACTGGCTCCTTGGGAGCAAGTGATTTGAGTGTGGTATAGAATTTAAGGGTTTTCAAATAAAAATATTGTGCAATTCATTGAAGGAAAAGTCTTGATCTGATCACTTCTTCCATGGAGAAGATCAAACACATTCACCCTTGTAGCCTAAGATGTGGGTATGTAGATGCTGTATCCTGTGTCTTCTAGAGACCAAGAAGCTCTGAGGTGAATAAAGGGGGTAACTTAGTCCTCAGTACCACCTTCTCCCATCAAAAAGCCACTACATAGCACAGGATGTGGGTCTGGACTCTCAGATGGGCCAGGCAGCTTTGGGGTACTTAGCAAAAACTTTGAGGGACGGGTATTGAGGCCTGGAACAGTTAGATCAGGAGATGTATGGCAGACATAGGGGGTGCTTATGATATTTACTGTCAAATCCAAGCAAGCTGAAAATTCAGCACCACAATGTTTTTGAAGCATTCCTTTCCACAGCTTTGCTTCAGTTCCCCCAGTTCTAATTCCTGCAGCAACACCCATCTGATCAGTAGCACCAGCTTGCTACAGCCCAAGGCTGTCAGGCCCTGCACATCCGAGGAGTCTGTCAGCATTTTTCCAACTGAGCTGGCCAAGTTTCAGCTATGTGGACATCTCATTACTGGGGATATTGTTTACCCATTCAGGCTTTCCCCTCAGCCAGCCACTCTGCCAACGAGCAGTGTTTTTGTACCATGTCAGGTGAAGTTCCAGCACAGTCATCCCTGGTAACTAATGGCTATGTAGTGCTGGCTGTTAGGAGGAGCCAGGATAGCCTCCAGATTCTTCTCTGAGCTTTGACAAAGTTAAAGAAAGGGAGAAATAAGTCACATGGCAAGCAAAATACTTCCCTAGCATAGAGCTGTGAGAAGATGCTGATGCAGGTCCATTGCCTCCCGCTTTTAAAAAATGTCATCTGCTCCATCATGCCACTGGAAGGCTAAAGTGCAAGTCAGATCAAAGGCTGGACCAGTTTTGCAGTTATTCCTGCCCTAACTGTGAGGAGCAAAAGGTCTCTTTGGGGAAGAAAGGACCAGTGCCAGGAACCCTGAGCTGCAATGTCATTGCAGTCAAGTGCAGCGTAAGCATGGGACTGTAAGGAAACCCAGTGCCACAGCTCAGGCTGGTCTTACAAGCCTTTCTGTTACACAACGGGAAGAGAAGCTCAAAGTAATTATTTGCTGGGCAATTAAACTTTGCAGAAGTAGTAACGCTGCAAAGAATATAGGTGTGCTGCAGAGCTGAGAAACAAATCAAGGTCATGTGAAGAGCAGAGGGAAAGCTATCCCAGCTCTTAGAAGATGCTTATAGAAATCAGGAAAAAAATGCAAGTGAGTCTGGGTCATAGCTGAAGCAACTTCATTGCAACAATCATGCTATAGGTTGTAGTTCCTTTGGAGACTGCTTTTTATCAGCTCAGCAATGGGCTGTCACAATGGCAAATCCTTCAACAAGTGCACAAATTGTCAATGTGCAATGAAAAGTACACACATTTGTGGAAATACTTGCCATGGAATAAAAAGGATGTTTGGTTAAAGCACTGGCAGTTTTTCAAAGGTGTATTTTTATGTCTTGAAAGTATTTACAGGAAGATTGAGGAAAAATCCTTACTAACAGATTTGTTCAATAACTTTCAGTTTGGAGGATGAAATGATGTTTTCTACAGCAAGCTTCTGCCAGGTTCTTCCTTGTTTTCCCCTTTTTTCTCCCATCAACATTAGAAGCAGCAGCAAATACCAATTTCTGACCAGTTTTACCAAAACTCAGACACGTTGACATACAACCAAACAAGCGCTCCTGGGCCAGCAGTGCCTCTTGCACACCTTGGAGGTTGCTATCCGTCACAGGTTCTGTTATGCCCTTGCAGCAGCAGCATCTTCTAGAGGATGCACAGATTAATGCAACAGGGAGAAGCAAGACCTGAGGAACATATACAAAAATGGCCAGCAAGAACCATCCAACCTCAGATTGAGCTGACACTCATCCAGCAGTGGAGCCCATCCAAAACTGTATCAGGGCAGGGGGAACACACTGAAATGAGAGCAGGGCACACATCTCTTAATGGGGAGAGGAACTCCCTTCCCCTCCCACAACAGCCCAGGGCTACTGTAGAGGGTGTTGGGAAAGGATGTGACCTTTTGTAGAACACATCCAAGCAGAGGAGCTGTATTATTCCATAACAACTACAGCCTGAAGGCAGATTAAGTTGTCCCAGGGACAAAGCTGATTTCTGCAGTCTTCCTGCCAATGCTTTGTCAAGGCAGGGCTGGATTTAATGAGGTGGTTATCCTTGTCTGACAAAGAGCAATAAAATAAAAGGGACAAAAACATGTTTGAATACGCTTGCATCAGCCAAGCAAGGACTGCATCCCTGAGGTGAGATTGTTCCTTGGAATGGCTCTCCAAAGAGCATGGAGCTGGCATAGAGACACAGGAGGCTGTGAATAGGAGCCACTGAGGTGTTGTAGTAGGTGGATCGGCCCATGGAAGCATTGGGCTTGGTGTCTGGCACGACACAAGCATTGCTGGGGCCTTGAAGTGGCCACGGTCACACCAGTTCTGAGCTACATCCTGAGGGCCAGAGCCTTTTCACATAAGCTTGAATCAGAAAGGCCTGTCCTGCCAAGCCATTTGCCAGTTGGTCCAGAGAGGCCATCTGCCCCCTCCCCACCTTCACCTGTCCCACCACATGTCACTCATTGGTCAGGATGATGACTCAGCCCATCAGCAGCACCAGCCTCCCATCACTATAAACCAGGCATCCCTGTGTTTGCTTTTTGTGTTGATGCTCTGCAAGACTTGTTTTTCCACCTTTTGCTTCCAGGAGCTGTTCATGATGCCAGGAAAAAAACCAACCAAACAAGCATGATCCTGTGTGCTTGGGGTATTTCCATCTTTCTTCAGCCAGCTCTTGTTGCTGCCCAGTGGTGTCTGTGAGGATCTGTGCGCTGCAGAGGGAAGGAAGGGTTGAAAACTCCAAAGTGGTGCAGCTTTTATCTCTCATTTGCTTTGATGAAAGCTTGCAAAACCCAGAACTGGCAGTTACAAGGAACACAAGTAACAAGTCTGGCACATTCCCCAACTAAAATGACGCTCAAATATCGGCATCTGATGGCACCTTTGCTACCCTGATATTCTTTATGTTTTATCAACTGCTACAGACTTACTGTGCCACCTGCATCTTTGTCCATACCATGTGTGGCTGCTCTTCTGTTTTCATATAATCATTGGGGGACACAGAAGTGACCCAAACCAGGACTGAGTGTGGGACATCTTCAGTCCACCAAGGCTCAGGCTTACTTCACCTCTGTCCTTGTGTGCAAGAGAACCAGCTCCCTCTGAAATGTTCCCTTCAACAACCAGTGGAAATGGCTGCAAATATCTACCCACCAAAAGCAGAATATGGAATGCAGGCAGCTGCAGCTGCCAAGGGGACAGTGCTTGCTGGGGAAAGCAGCCAAGCTCCCCATATCTTTTGTGTTGGACCTTTCCATACCCTTATACTGGCCATACAACACGTTACATCCTAATATCTCCTCTAGCCTCTGGCATCCAGTAGTGCAGGAGCTTCCTGAGCTGAAGGAGGTGAACTCTGAACTTTTGTGTTTAAAAAACAGTAGCTGAATCTCTTTGTGATTTTCTCTGTGACCTTGTTGAACCCTATGGTGGAGGTGGTGGAGAGCCCAAGGCTGCACATTAATTTTACTTCATTCTCAGTTGTTTTCCTGAATGTGTGACCTAAACAAACATGTCCACTATGCCAACAAAGCTCTTGAGTTTGGCTGCTTACCAGGAACAAGGAGTTGTAGTGCTGAGCAGGACCTTTACCCTTGGGACTGGCAAAGCACTATACTTGCAAAGCCAGTGCTACCCAAGCAGTTTCATCTACCTTTGCCTTCTTTTACAAAGCACAGGTGAGCTGAGGTCTGAGTTACTGTGTCTCACGAGCCTCCCTCAATCCCCTGCTCACCCCTAAATCTCACCAGTTATCCCAGAAATATTCAGCTCAAGCTTTGGGACAGCTTGTGGCATTCACAGTTCTAGACTCCTTGATTAAAATAAACAGATACCATGACATTTTCCTAATTATGGAGAAGAGATCCCTAAAGAGGATTGAACTCACTGCTCTGAACTGACGGGAAAAATAACTGGCGTTGTTTCAGTGTTTTTCATAGCGTAAGATCCAAAAGAACACTATAAACAGAATTTATGAGTGGGGGATTACTTTGCTCATCACTGAAATACAACAACTTCGCAAGTGAGAAGGAACAGGGTATGGAAATTGCACTATGCGAGTTTTGGTCAAGAAGTGGAAGGTTTCATATCCAAAGAGGGACCGTTTCAGTTTGGGGGAAGATGAATGTATTTGACCTAAGGGGAATTCAAGCAGGTTGGGACCCAGTGTCTCTTATAAGAAGAGCAGAGCTGTTTGGTGAATGCTGCTGGGTAGGATCATGATTTTTGCCTCTCTGACAAACCATCACAATCATTCCAAACTGATCCAGCACTGTCCTTTCTAAATCTCTCTGTAAATTCCCCTTGGAGGTTAGAAGTACAGTTGTTAGGAATGCAGTCTCTCAGAAATGGTTTAGTGCAGGGATTGATTCTCCCATAGTTCAGCAAAACAATCTCTTTCATGTACTCTGCACCCAGGCCATGGAAGAGGATGTCAAAGCCAGCCAGCAGAGTCCCCTGAGCCTGTGCACAGATGCCTGGCACCTGTCCCAGCTGCTAGAACCAGGCAAGAGCTGCAAACTAACAAATCCAAGAAGGAATTTCAGCCCAGTTTTTGTGGGTAGGTTTTATACTATTCAGGTTACATAGATCAGAGCTACAGATGTCACCACTTATCACTTAATCTCCAGGGGTGATAAATATTGTCTGACTGGGTCCCAGCAGATGGAATTAGAGGTTGCAAAGTGTTTCACTGCAGACAAGATTCTGCAAACAGCAGAAACGTCCCTACTCAGGACACACACCCTTCATCCCTGACTCAGCACAACCTGGACTTAGCACTCAGTCTGTCCCTGGTGCATTTGCTGCTCGAGGCCATGGAAAATGACACTCTGGGGGTAGCTTTGCTGTTTCACACCTGCTCTCAGATCCCTGAGCTGAGACTGCATGTGTCCTGCCTGTGAGGAGAGCTCTATGCTTATGATAGAGACCAGAAGCACCCAGGTTCTGAGGAGGGGTGGGAAATAAGGTAAAGCTTTGGCAGAAGTTTTTAGGCTTTTCCAAGCTTGGACTTCACTCCTACTGAAGACGACACGTTTCTCTCTTATGAGGATGGCTGTTCAGGGCAAACTCATAAGGGTTTTACCCTCAGGCAGAGGATGTGCACGAGCCCCATGGTAAGCCCTGCCATTAAACCAAGGAGAAAGCAGATGTGCAGAAGTCTCTGGCTAGACATGACTCCAGGCTCACTCACAGTGGCTGTCCCCTTGCATGGGCAGGCAGTGACAGAGACATTCCCTGCTCTGTCTGTGTTATTTTTCCACAGCTCTCACCCTTTCCCCATTCTAGCCCAGAGTGTTGCACTACCAAGAGGCTGTGTTTTTTAGGAATGAAGCATAAACATATCTCTGAGGCACAGTAATGACTGTTTATTTGCCTTGAGCTGTTGCCTCCTTTCTTGGTCATGGTTGCAAGAAAACATTTCTTTTTTTAAACTTCAATGGAATTAATATCTTCCTCCAGCCACTCTCTGCTGGCCAGCAAGAGCAGCTGTCAGCTCACAGAGGGGGATATTTGTGACCCTGAAAATATTGGCAACAGGTCTTGGGGCTTTGAGAGATCAAACAAGGGATCTCACTATGCTGTGAGCATCACTATACTGCTCCTCAGCCTGGTCCTCCCACCAAGGATAGTGTGTTGATTAAAACTTCTCTCTCTCTTCCAAAACAGGTTTCACTCCTCTCAGTGCCCAACCTTGGCTGGTGGCAAAGGTTATTTATTTCTGTATCATCTGCTAGAATGGCCTCACTGTGAAGGTGTTCTTGAGTCTGTCAAGCTGAAACAAGAGCTCAGGCTCCTCTTTTGTTTCAGAACACTCTTTTAGATGAAGCTGTGGGTTCCACACTGGGTATGGCTGCTTGGGCTAACTGAAGTAAAGCAGTGCAGGTTCCTGAAAGCAGCACAGCAAAGCCTCAGAGCCCCTTGCTGCGTTGTTTGCTGGACTGAAGGTGCTGGGAAGTCACAGAATGACACCTCTTTGAGCATGTCTCCACGGAGGACACATCCACCTCTCTTTTGGCAACTGCCTTCCCAAGAGCTTTGAAAAGCTGATCCTCAAGAACAGGAAGCTGAAGCTGGACACCAAGGCTTGGCTCAGTGAGGCTCCTTTGGTGCAGTCACCAGGACTCCCAGAGGGGAGAGGCAAATTGCCATCCTGAGACTGCTGCACTCTCCTTCCTCCTCCTTCTCAACTCTGGTACCTATTCCTTCCAAGCCTGGACCTGGCCATGCTGGGACAAGCTTCACTTGAATGCTGTGAGGTATTTTTCTGACATCTGCAGATCTCACCAAAGCTGAGTCCTTTTGCTCCCGGAAATGAAAGTTTTGGGGATTTTGTATTTCCAAGAGTGAGTCAGTATTTAGTTTGCAATTGTTTATCTAGCTAGAAGAAAGCCTATGTTATGTGGCCTTTCTACAGTTTGCCCTGTGTACAGAATGGTTTTCATGGGAACTCTCAGCTCCCATTTTCAGATTTTCTTTGGATCCATTTTTCACTATTTTCCATGTAAATTTACTGGAGATCATTTCACTTCTTCCTCTACTGGCATCTTATCAATCATTGGTGTTTTCCTTCTGTTTTGCTCTTTTTTTGTCCTGTATGGCACAGAATCTGAGCCACTAGGGCTTAACCTCAAAGCTTTGAAAGTCAGGTACCACAGCCTGAGCTCTGGTAAGGCTCTGGGAACCAGAAACCCATGAGAGGTTCAGAGCCCTAAATGTTCCTTCAGCTCTCTAGGCCTGAAAGACAGTTCAGGATAATGAAGAGTCTCATGTCCTATGTTTAATTCTGGAGAAGAGGGAAAAGCTATGGAGAGTGCCAAGACACAGCCCTGCTCCTTGGATAGATGCATCAGTTAGGCACAGTTAGGAGAAGCACAACTGTGCTCTTGCTACCGTGGCTTCTGTTGCCTCAGGACCAGACCCTACAGGGCCTCAAGGCTCTGTCTTCTAACTGGGCAGGAGTTATGTTTGGTGGCAGACTCAATGGAATTCATGGTGTGCAGTCCCAGTATGACCAGCCAAGAGCACATCCCCAGCATAACAATCCAGTGCATTTCCAGTGTGGCTGTACATCCAGGAGTGCCATCTTCTGGTACTTGCTCTGGGACTGCTGATGGACACACATGATCTCACTATGTGCAGAAGGAGAGACACACTTCAGGCAATGCTCCTTCAGATCTTCCTGACGTGGCCACCTTGGGGCTTCTCCAGCTGCTTTCCCAATGCTTTCCCTCCTGCATTGCTGGGTTTCCTGCAGGCTAACAGTATTTCATGTCTTTACTGCATCTCTCTCACCTATATCTTCACTCCTTGCTCATCATGAAAGAATAAGTTCTTCCTCTCTGCTCTTCTAGCTGGGAGTTGCAGAGTGAGAGTGAATGCAATAGCCTCATCTCAATGCCCCAAACTCTTCCTCATGGACTGAGATCCCCTGGCTGTTCCTGTCTGCTCACCTCTGGCTGAGGACAGCAGCAGCCACCCACTCCCTCACACTTACAGCTGGGAGCAAAGTGGAAAAACACTGGATCAGGAGCAGACATCTAATCTGTTTGCAGGAAGGAGGCGCTTCCTCACCACCTGCCCAGTGTGTGATCACCCCCCGTTACCCAGTACCATGTAATGCAGACAGCTAACGAGTCTCAGCATCATTTTTCAGCCTACAGGTTTCATTTACTCTGACCCCTCTTCAGTGCTCTGGGCTGGGGAGAGTGCTGCCTCAGCTCTTTTTGTGCAGAGCCCCAGTGTGCTGCTTCATCCTCATTGCTGCATCTGGGTCATCAGCTTGATTTGTTTGGTTTTCTTTGGCTGTTGTTTTTCTCACAATGAGAAGAGGAAGAAAGAAGGCAGAAAGCCATATATTCTGCTGGGACAAGTAAAAAAAGAAACCAAACCAAATTCAGGAGGTCTCTCTTGGGCTGCCAGTCTGGAGCTTTGGGACATTTAACAGCAAAGATGTTGAAGGAGCTTCTTTGAAGATTGCCCAGATGACTGCAGATGCAGCATGTGCTGGGGCTCAAATGTGGTCACTCTTGTTCTTTTCTAAATAGGAAAAGCAGTGGCTGGGGACAGGACACACAGTCTGGCATGTGCCATGTGCAGGATTTTAGTTGCACACTCGTAAGAGCTTTGTCTCCATGGTGCCTTAAGGAAAGCCCTGTCTCCATTTTCCCAGATCACTCAGCTTCTGCACCAATACAAGAACCTATTCCAGCTCCTCTGATCCTTCCCCCATTTGTGGTGATTAATCATACTTGGTGATGAATAATACTCTGAGGCTACATTTCTTCAGAGCAGTTAAGAACTTGTAGTGTCAGATCAAAAACTCAGGGTAACCAATGGGAAGAATCTGGAGATTAAAACTGGAGATAGGAAAATCAGCTGCCAGGCCAGGATCCAGAAGGACATCTGAGAAAACAGGCAATTATATACCAAAGGCATATCTTTTTGTGTTCTCACAGCTACAAATATAGCACATAGAACAGGCTCTTCTCTGCGCTTCTCTATTTTGCTCATCAGAATAGTAGCCAACCAGAGGATAAAGATCTTTGCTATCAACCCTTTTAGCTAAGAAATGAAGCTTGAATGAACCTTTTATAGACAAACATCTGGAGGAGGAGAGATGATGAAGTGAAGCTGGAAAGAGTGTGCTGGGGATTAACTAATTCAGCAAGTCCCCTCTTCTCTCCAAGTTTTCACAACCCTTTTGCACTTCTTCTGGGTTGACTCCATTTACCATCTCTCCTGAATTTTCCCAGAGGAGCTTTATTCTTTATTTAGTTGTGTATATATGCCCAGGTCCATTCCCTTTAGGGGTACCATTAATTTGGAGTTTAGCAAATGCTCTAACCATACGAGGTGTTCAATCCATTCCTTCCAATGTGTCCTTGTCTTTGGCACGTGACATGACATTGTGCTGCTTATTCATCTGAGTGGCTGACATCCTCCAGATAAGTTGTCAGTATCTTTCCTGGCCTGACTCATTTCGGTTCATTTTTGGCATGACAATGATTTCTCTTTCTCCTGAATCTATACTTTTACCATCATAGTCAAATAGTTATGCTAGGTTGGAGAAGCCTTTATAGAAACCAAACTCATGTTTCCTTCTCCTGCCATATCTATTGCTACATAGAAAAGATGGATAAAAATACATACTTTCATAAACCAGACATGTATCACTTCATAACATCAAAAAGCACTCATGGGCCTAATCCCCAGCTTCATCACAGGCAACCTGAAGTTAGAGGCTTTGCCACCATCCAGCCTTCTGAGATACTTTACTGATAGTCTTTCCTCTTCTGTGTCTTGGCCACTTCACTCTCTATAGCTTCAAAGAAAATTATCCATTTTTGCCCTTTATCTTAAACTTTGATGTCTTTCCAAATGCTTTTTGTCTGTTTTTCATTTATGGATAGCTAAAAATTTCCCAGCAAGGAAGACAGAAACTTTCTTATCAATTTCCCATCTGCAATTTGCTGTGAAGAACGTGTGAAGCTGCCTGACTTAGTAACCTGTTGTGGGCTCCATTTACCCTCAGACTTCAGCTTGAAAACTTCCTCTTGCAGTGTAATCAGTGCATAAAGAAACAAAACTAGAAGCATCATGTGAAACTTCATGCCTTACCCTGAAAATCAAACAACAGTCATGGCTTCTTCTGGCGTTACAATCTGCCAAACTGTGAACTGATATAACACCCCATGAATGTCTAGGGAAATACTCTCTGCTCATAAGGGCAATTCAGCCTGCCCAGTCCATGGGGGCTCTCACATTGCTTGGAGTCCTTCCCTGAACCAATATATGAACCACTAATGCTACTCTTTAGGACTCTTTATTTGTTCGTGTCAATTTTAGACAATTTCTTCATCTTATTATTTGAAAAGAATATCCTGAAAAGTACAATTCGGTGCCAAGTAAACATTTTTGTCTTATATTTGTGTTGCCAGTGTGATTTTTTCTTAGAGATGTCTGTGCTTGGGTTGGATTTTCGTGTTTTGAGTGATACTTATTTGATTTTAATAGATTCGTAAACTCTGTCAGATTTACACTATTTTTTTATTTGCCTTTTTCCCTCTTGCCTCCCATTTCCCCGTGAAACTGAATGTTACAAGGTGCAACAGTGCCTGCCAACACCCTATCTTCTCCACTTGGCCTTTCAGGAGCTTATATCTTATCCCTTCATCTTTGTGATCTCTCCTTTAGAAGCCAAGACAAAGGGTTCTTCCCTGGGAACAAACTTTTCTATAAAGAAGCTGAACTTCATCATGTGCTGCTACGAGGAGCACAACTATATCAAACAGCACAATCATTTCTCATTGTCTGGAGCCAGCAAGACACTAAAGAGACTCACAGATTTTCCAATTATTAAGGAAAGGTGAGGCTGAGTTTACATGCACGCGGAGAAAGTGATTTGCTGGGCAGCTTTGTCAGGCAGTTTGATTTCCTCCAAGGGGCAGAGCCTCTTGGTGTGCCACTGGATGGGTAGGAAGGTTCACATTTCCCATTCCTGGAGTCCTCCTCATGTAGTAACCTTCTTATTTACCTATGTTTTTCCTTTCTAGCTTGAGCAATCCTGACTATGTTTTGCCGTTCAGACTAGTCCCATTAATATCCCTCACACAAGAAAGACATCTAGCTGGGCATCAGATCAGGATTGAGCTGTTTCTTTCTCGCCAGAGCCATACGAGGAGCATAGACAGACTGCTAGCTTGGCCCAAGTTTTATAGTTTCCTAGCAGCCAGTAGTCTCAAGTGACTGAAGGTAAATGCTCTGGCATGGTAGCTTTGCCTTGCTTGTGTCAAAGCTATTTTAACTGTCTTGTTTTCCACCAGGCCTGATAGGTGTCAGGGACAAACCATATTAGATGAGGTGGTGTCCAGAGGTCTTTGTAAATGATGCTGTGATATATGGCTTCCAAAGAGCTTGGCTTTGGTCCACAGTCTTAGCTGCAGTTTGGCAAGCACATGCAAGCCCAAATAGCAGGAGAGCAAATCCAGAGTGCAGCACAGGTCATTCTGCAGAGCAGTCTTGAGTAAGTGGGTGCTCTGGACATCACATCTGCGAGGGCTCCACCTTAATCCACTCCCTCAGACTGACAATTGAAAGCTAGAGGTTATCTGGCCCTAGCTGGGACATAGGAACTTCAGGGTGGAGGTTTCCAAAAGGGTGGCATGACCAGGCTGCACGTGTGTCATGTTGTGCCTCAGCCCCAAGTCAATGCAGACGTGTCCACAGGGCTGCAACCATGAAAGGGGCAATGAGATGCACCAGGGCAGAGCAGGAAGGGCTCCACTTGCTGCTGGGTTTCCCAGAAAGAGGTCTTCCTCATGATAAAATGCTTCCTTTAGTCTCCTCATTGCCTCTGTGGCTGAAAAGAGTGATGAAAACCACTCGCTCTTACTTAGAAAAATTACTTTGGCAAGGTGCCAGGTGAAGAAGAGCAAAACCACTGTGAGTGTGTGAGGAATGTATGCACAGAGCTGGCTTCAGCCCAGAAAGGAAACTGTAGCTGCTGTGGGCAAGAGAGCCCAAGGGTTTCCTAAAATGCCAGGTTGTGGTCTACTCTTCCCAGGGTCACAGTAAATCCTCGTGCTTTAGCAACAGGGAAAGTGAAGCTGAGTTTTCAGGTACAAGAGAAATCTTTGGTCATGCAACATTAGGAGCTGGGAATGAGGAAGAGGAGGAGACATGAAGCAAGCACAGGGCACAGGAAGATTCAGAAGTTATTTTGATGTATAAGTAATCTATTTGGCAGGGTGCTCTGCAGTCAACATGCAGGAACCCTTATTACCCTTCAGCTTCTGCCTCACTGATTAGATAAACAGTTATATAAATTTGTCCTGAATTTCACCTTCTTCTCATCACTAACTGCAAATCTGCCAGGTGATAGGGATCTGTGTAATCACAACAAGAGTCCTCAAGTAGTCAAGAGAGCCTTTCAGAATCCTCCATAAAAAAAACCAGCACAACTGTGAGTGCCACACTTCCAAACTACTCTGATTAAAAGCATTTGTAATGCCAAAATGCTGGGAGCCCTGTACAACAGGTGGAGCCTGAGCAAAAGCCGAGTATCTGAGGCTCAAAATGATGAGAGAATGCTTCAGAAAATGCAAATGTCTCAGAAAGAGCTGAAAAAAACCCCACACATCTGCAACTCATCTCTTCATGGGCCTTCTGAAATCCTCTCAGCCATGTCTTACAGATCCCCCTGGGGCTGGTGGTCAGGTCTCTGCCCCTTGTCCTGTCTGTGTGTCCCTTGTTCTGTGTGCCCCTTGTCCTGTGTGTACTCCCTTCAGTTTGTCCATGGAAATGAGCAGTTAATCCATCTGTCAGTCCTCCAGATGCTCCCATAATTTTGAGAGCTCTTGTTGTTGTGTTTGGACAATGCTTGCAAGGCCCCTGGCAAGCTCACAGGCTGTTGGCCCAACTAGCCAACTGCTGCAGTTAAATCAACCGTGAATAAAGAGAGTTTCAGAACAGGAATGTCAATGAGAGTGATAATCCAAAACTCTAGCAGGAAAGGGACAGCGACAACAATGATCCAGAAAGTACAAAATGCCACAATCCACATAAACATTACTCATCAAGGTGAATAATCAGCCAAGAACTGCAGCTGATATTGTCTTAGCATTAGGTTGAGGTCACTTCATTTTGCTTTTTCTCTCTCATCTGCTGATGTTGTCCTTTGCAGTTGAGCAGAGGAGCAGACCTGCAAGGTAGCCAAAGGAATTGGCTGCAGGCCTAAATCCAGATTGGCTTTGCCAGCACTTTATCCTCTTCAAAGCACCACTGTTTGCAGCAGTGGCTGCCTGTGTTGCACATGCTGTCCACAGAGTCTGCAGAATGGTCCTGCCATCCTGGGAGACTCATTTAAATCAGCCCTGCATGGCAGCACCTAAGTAGCAACTACATAGCCCACTAAACTAGACTGGGAGGCTGGTTTACTCCTCTGGAGAGGATGGAGTGCCCATCTACTCTTTATGAGGTCCCTGTGAGGGTGTAAGCTTACATCAGGGCAGTGACAACATACAAGCAACAGTTACCATTCAACTACAGCCACTGCAGAGGCACAGCCATTCCCAGCCACAGTTTCTAGCCAAGGAGGTATATGCCAAGTGTTGAGAAAAGCTTTCTAGCTGAAATCATAGCAGGAATAATCAGATTGCTTTGAGAGGCACTGGAGAATAAAGACATTGCTTACCTGTCTGTGATTTCTTTGCTGTTCAGTTAGGTGTTGTGACCTCATCTTTCTTGGGGGAAAAGAAGGTTGTAGGCATTTACAAAGGTTAAAAATTCAAAGCATGCAAATACTAAAAATCAGGCATGAAGGGAGGCTCCAATACCTCTGAAAAAAAAAATCTTTTCTTGCAAGAAGGAAGAAAGAAAGGACAGAACAGAAACGGAAACTGACCTGTAAGTCATCCATAACTTGGGGTTACAGATACAATAAAACAGTCCAAGGAGAGATGCCTCTCTGTCCCACCCCACACTTGTCTGAAGGCTTCTGCATCCTTATGCTCATTCTTTATTTCTCTAGTTCTCACCCTTTCCTTCCCCACACCTTGGCCTACTTTTCCCAGCCCTGTTCCTCCTGATGAGAGCTGAGTGCTCTGAGCATCCTGGCTGTGCATTGCAGTGCTGCTGCCTAAGGTTTGCTGATGCTGCTTTATGCCTGCCTATTTTTGTCCATTTTTCATGCTGCTTCATTTGTAGCTGGAGATTCAGGTCTTAATTTTCTGCATGCCAGATGTCTTCTATGGTCCCTATGCAATACAGACCAAGAGTTGCTCTGAACCCAAAGTCTGGGGGCAGGAGGAGCAGCCTGGTGCATCCCCACTGCAATAGGGCTTCAGCTGAAACTCAGTGAGTGGAAGCTGCTTCTGGGACCACAAGGCTTTAACATCCAGGCTCATACTTGTGGTCTGGCAGTCAGAGACTAAAAGCCATTTCCAGCTCTAATCCCTGATGGGTGACACTCTCATTACAACTGTTTCTGTTTCTTGGTGGCTGGCAGCACCTCATGGAGCAGTAATTCAAAATTCTTGCCTTTTTCTTGTGTGTGTTTTTTAAGCTCCAAAGCTCCCTTGACTCCTTACAGATCACATATCCTCCCTGTCTCCTCTCTATGACTAGCTCTTCTCTTGGTATTCATCACTTAGAGTGACTTGGGGAGTTACTGCGTTCTGGCAAATGCTGTTCTCATCTGAAATAGCCAATGCCCTGCAGGACTTGATTGAGCTTTCTGTGTTCTAGAATTGAGGGCACAGCATAGAAACAGCCCAGGTTAATAGCATTTAGCACTGGCGGGTGCATGCCTTCCTTGAGCTCAAATGGCTCAGATCAGAAATGGAAGGCACTCACTCCTCAGAGGTCAGATTACCCTTGCCCAAGCCCCTATAGTTCTACAGGAGACCTTGGACAATATCTCACTCTCCATCCATCCCAGAGTTCTGCTATGTCCCAGCTACCTCTGGTTGGTGTTTCAGGAGCAATGGGATAGCACAGGAACAGAGCAATGAAGCATTGCTTCAGTGTCCGTGTCCAATAAGAGCATGGCAAAGACCTATTTGAGTGCTGACAAACTGACCTCAGCACACATAATTCCTTGGGGTATGCAGTTGCCAGATGAGACACATCTCCCCTGTGCCAGCTCTAGCTTTCCCCCACACCTCCCTCTAACCTGGAGAGCACACCAAGCAGCTCCAAGATTTTTTATGTAAATTGCAGGATCTTGTTACATCCTGCAAACCCCACAGAGCTTGTGACCCTACTCAGAAACCATCTCTCCTCTTCACAAGAGCAGATGTTGTCACCCTTAGGCAGGCCCCCAGACTCACAGGTGCCAGCATCTGAATCCCTCTTTGCACTGCTATTGGCAAGCTCCAGGCAAAGCCATCCCATTGGGAATCACATGGTTTGGGATCTGTAGAGCCTGGGAAACACTTTTGCCCTTGTATTGCCCCATGTCCATCTGAGAAGCTGTTTGTTAAACTGAAGCCAGAGGGAGTTGAAGGGTGGTGGTGGTGACTCGCAGGATGAGGCACTACAGTGAAGAAATTCAATCCCTAGGCACCTTCCACTGTCCTTTTCCACCCCTAGAGAGGCAAGGAAGAGCTTGGCTTCTGAAAGCTGCCCCAGCCCCATGCAGTCCTGCACTGCAGTGCATGCCAGGAGCATGGCTGGGGCACATCACACCTTGCTCTCTGGAGCAGAACCTTGGGTTTGAGGCCTTTGTGTAACGCCACAGACTCTACAAGCTGCTGAGAAGAGGCAGCATCTTTCTAAGCCAGACACTTCTAACTATTCTAGTCCCTTTCAACCACCCTTGAACTTTGCCATGGATGAAATGAGAAGGACCTGAGGAACTGACAGTGACTTTAGTGGCAATTCAGACATTTGCAAACTACCTCCTTGCATCATCTCTCCTTGTTGAGTCACAGAGACGTTTCTTACACCTCTCTTACTTTGATTTACCATAGCCCAGGTGCTTCTTTGTACTCATTTAATGGAGCATAAAAATTGCAGAGCACCATTTTTTATCCCACCACAGCTGCTGACAACTCCGCTGACTCCTGCTTTGAACTGGAACTGCCACG
Organism: Urocolius indicus; assembly: GCA_013401255.1. NCBI lineage: Eukaryota > Metazoa > Chordata > Aves > Coliiformes > Coliidae > Urocolius > Urocolius indicus. The sequence continues at coordinate 188,622 of WBNH01002941.1, read as the reverse complement.
TTCAGCCCAAAGTGGTGTGATGCTGCCACTCACAAGTTCAGTCCTGTCAACTGAGTTGTCATCACTGTATCGCTTTTTGCTCTGCAGAATTAATTCCCACTTCAGCCTCATGACATTTATCTGCTTTCCTGTATTCTTTGCCCATTAATTCACAAACTAGGCAAGGCACGTTTCCTGAATGTGGCTGTCACACGGGACCTTGCACTGGTACAGGAGAAGAGATGGTCCCCTCCCTCCACAGCCACTCTTCTAGGTTGGACCAAATTTTCTTGAATGGCTTGAGTTTTCCAGCCTCATCCCACTAGAGGAACAGCTGATATGGTTGTGTTCAGGCCATTCATATATATCCAGCTTACACTGAACAAAAGTTAACATAGCCTGCTTTTAACTGAGCTGAGCTGCTGGCTCTGCTGGGAAGTGCCAAGGTCTCACATTCTGCGCTGTGCAGGCATCTCCTCTGTATGGCCTTCTGGGGCCTCAGTTTGTGTTGCAACCTGGGCTTCAGGCTTGAAGAGAATAGCTCTGTCTGGGATCAGGAAGAAGGATTCCTGGTGATCTGCTCTGTGGACAGTAAAATTCTGCTGTTGTTAAAAAGCACAACTTTTCACAGAAAGGTCCAACAGGCACGAAGCAAGCAATAGTCTGTCATTCCACAGACATAGAGACTTATATGTCCCCTTTTAATAGCAGGGTTAAATTCTTCAAAGCTCAGGACCCTTTGTAGGATGGAAAAGCAGTTTGATGCTCAGCTGTACCTGTAGTCTAGCTGCTTGGGGTTAAATACTACCAAATCAGCATAGGAGAGGGAGAGAGAATTGCACAGCCAGCTCTTGTCCAGGATGGATGACCAAATGGAAGCACTTCCAGGCATGCCAGCTTAATACCTTTGTTGAAGAGAGCTGCCCGAGGTTTTGGAGCTGAGGGCACTGTGTTTGACCACCTGATGCTTTATCTTCAGTAAATCCATGCTTGCTCCATCCCCTCCTTCTGTTCAAGCCTTAAGACCTCAGAGGCAAAGATGCTCTGTGTCCAGATGAAGCCCAGTCTGGGGTGAGGATCCAGATGTGGTGAGCAGGAGAGAGGCAGCTCAGCAGTGCTCCTAAGAGAAAGGTCACTGCTGTTTCCAGAACAGTCATGGGGAGGAAACAACTGACACTTCTTCTCCTTGCTCTGGCAAAAGCCTGGCAGGAGGGCACTGGCAGGGTGGCACTGTCTCTGTGGCTGGAAGCTCTGCTGCCTGTGCTGACTCTCAGCCTGCAGCCCTTCCACCTCCCCCAGACACATAGATGTAACCCACTGGCCACTTCTTCTGGGCGTGCATGAAGAGGACAAAACATTTTGGCAGCAAATCATAGCACATCTGAGACTGCTTAAGCCCTACAGAACTCGGCAAGAACACTTTGTATTTCCACTTATCTAACCAATAAAGCCCAAATCTCTTTCTCTACCTTTAATCACAGCATTTCAAAAGAATTTCCTAGTGAATACACACAACCACGTATTGGCTTTGTGTCTTCTTCTCAGTTGAAGTTAATTTTGAGGATAATGGAGGAGCTTTATCTATTAATTAAAACTAATGACTTTATAAAATTGCAGATTTGTTAGGTTTTGAAAGACTTGCATTGGAGACCAATAGGAACAGACAATTTGCAAGCTTGAAGAATAAAGGAAATTGCCTCGAAATGGATATATTCTGCTAGATGGAAACCTCTCCAGTTACTAGAAATTGCAAAGAGAATTAGGTTAATTAGATTAATCATGTTTACCACCCCATTTCAGAGATGTGAATACTTCCCCTGTACCATGCAAAACTGAGAAAGAGCATTTTCTCCTTCAAGGTAAAAGCAGATACAAGCCATTGCAATGATTCCCATTTGTTTTCTTCCAAATTGTTTCCAGATTGAGCCTACTCATTTCACAAACATAAGGTGTCCAGCTGGATGCTTCATGCTTATCACATCCCTAACAGCAAATAAAAGCTCTGCTACCTTTAATGTCACAGCAGAGAACAGCACAGAGCCCAGCCAAGAAATAGTTGGTTGCTCAGAGAACACTTAGGAATGATTACATATGTTCTCAGCAGAACTTTGGTGGTGGGGTGGGTACTCAGTCTCAAGAACATGTTTGGGGAGGTGTATGAAATGCTTTTTGAGCAATTTACTGGATCCTATTCAGATGGGTGACACAGGCAAGAACCAGAGCTGCTGCCAGCACGGTGGGTGTGAAGAGAGCCATTGCTGGCACCCTCAGGCAAGGGGACAGCAGCTCTGCAGGAGTGGACACTCTGGGTTGGTATTTTGGAGGGAGAGCAGAACTGCACTGAGCAGAGCTCTCATTGCTGGCTGCCCTCTATGGCATTCAAGGACTACCCCACTTGCAGGGACAATCAAACATCCCAACACCTCCTCCCAGGTCTCCTCTCTGCCCTCCCTGCAAGTATCTGAATGGGATGATGCCGAGCTGCTGGATTTGCAGACTATTCCCAAGGACCCATTCAAGACTGACTTGAGCAGAACAAGGAGAAAACAAAGCCCTTATCCTCTGACTGCAAGAAAAGATCACGAAGTGTCAGTTGTCTCCTCACTGCAGCTGCTGTGGGTGTCCCCAAACAGCCCACAGCAGTGCAGGAAATCACAGCAGCAGCGCAGAGACACAAAAACCTCTTGAAAGGGGGAAGAAAAGCCACATGAGTGTGTATGAATGTCTTTGTGGATTTTCCAGTACACACAGGCTAAGGAGTACAGATTAGCTAGGATCTACTTTACTCAAATATACAGCCCAAATCCCATCTGCAGGCTGCACTCACCCAGATGTTTCCTGACGCTCTATGCTGGCCAGCCTGCTGCCTGCCTCTGCCAGATGTGCAGCACCCTCCTGTGCTGCCAAATGTTTTGCCTGCAGAGTGTCTTTCCTGGGCTGGAGATGGATTTTCCTAATTACCAGCCCACTCTCTGTTCCTGCCTTTCAGGAATTGTTTATTCCTGCCAACCTCTAAATCCAATGCTTGTGGGAGGTGGGAAGAAAAATGGCAGGCTGACAAATCCCCAGTGGCAAAGGTTTCTCTCACTGGCCTTTCACACTGAAACAGGGCAAGATGAAGAGGTTTGGGATGAGAGCCAGCCCTCCAATTCATGTGCAGCTCCTCTTTTCTGTGCAGTGGCTGTTAAGCATGACTTTAGCACAGTGTTAAGTACTGATTTCATGCTGGTGTTGACCCTGGGCTATCTAAGAAAATCAGCCTGTTTTAGAGAGGCTGTAGATTTTAATGTCTTTAGTAAAAGTTGTGCAATTTTAAGAGGAGATTCCTTGTGACTGGGACATGGAAGTGCCTCAGGATCTCTTTCCTTTAGTCCAGCTGCCTTTCTGCATAAAAGCCAGATGGTCAAAATGTGGATTCTGAACTAAATTCCTAACATCAGACCAAGGGAGATATGGTGGGGTCCACATGTTGCTTTGCTATGTCAACAGAGGCGTGTCTTGCTTTCAGAAGTGCTAACATCAGTGAAGCAGGCTGCAGCAGAAATCCATCCCCACAGACCTGATTTCCCACCCCATCTCATCCTGGGAAGGCTGTGACCCCCTGGGCAGCCATTAGGACACTGCCCAGAGCACCCACCAGCAGCCTGGAACTTGCCCTCTACGTCCTGCCCTGTTAGTCCTCCTCAGGTGGGCTGCAAGAAGGGAGAGATGCTCTGACTGGTTTCCAGTCTATATAGCATGCACACAAGTGCATGGACATTGGGCAGCATTTCATCCACAAGGAATTAGGTACTGCATTTGCTGAAACCACCAGTGAAGGAGGATGACGCGTTGTCCATTAAGAATTCAGCAGCTCAACTTCTCCTAGGGTCTCAGTCATTTGGATGTCTCACTCACTGACTTTCTTCTTTTGCTTGTCCAAACACACTGTTTGGACATCCTGATCTCTTGACAGCAATGTGCAGTTTCTCTTTTTTTTTATTGCCACTAATGACACCCCTTGCTGTTTTGTCACCTTTTCCCTGCCACCTATTTATCACTCTCTCTCATTAAGAGAGAAGCATTTACATGGATTAGTCAAGGAAGCATCTCTGGGTGAGATGCTTCCTTAACACTAACACAAGAGGTGGTAAATATTGACTCTCATTGCTGTAAACTTGTCAAGCCTCCAGCAGCATGGGAGACAAGCCCTGGCCATGCTGCTGAGGCTGAGGATTGCAGGGTTGATAAACTGAACTACCCATAGCTCAGATTTCTGTACAAGAGGGGACACAGTATTTACAGTTCCTGGCTTCTGTGTCTTTTGTCAGAGCTGCCCCAAACAAATCCCCAGGTACACACAGACCTCTCCCAAATCACCAAGTGATTGTGGGCACAGGGCTGTGCAGCAGCTGCTGGATGTCTGTGAAGAGCTGGCTGGCAACATCGTGCTGGCTCTCCTCTTTGTTTCCAGCTGCTACTTCAATTAAAAGTAGCTAAAAATACATAAATGCTCTCCTGATATTATTCTGCATATAAACAAGAGGAGAGGGATGCTATGCAGCCATGAATGAGAGAGGTGCACTAGCTTGTTCTCATTTGGGGAGTGAGGAGTAGAAAGTCTGAATAAAGTGAATTTCTTCCCAGAGATTGCCCCTGCAATGAGGAATTCAGAAAGCTCTTTGAGGAACAGACAGTCCTTTTCTGCTCCATCAGCTGGGGAAGGGTCAGGCCTCCAGGTAAATAAATAGAAGAGCGTGGGAAACCCTGTCCAGGCCCTGCCTCCAAAACTGCCAGTGACATTAGTACTGCACAGGAGTTTGGCCAATATGGTGAAGGAATGCCTACCTCCCCATATCTGCACATTTCTCCCTCCTGACAGCTTTACAACACACAAACTCCCTTATATAAACCTCCTAAAAAAGTCAACTGGTGTTTGCCAGGTCGTCTCCTCACTCTCACTCGTGGTTGTAGGAGTGTGAGGTAATAGCAATGAGGATCAAGTCTAGCATTGAGAGCCAGCTCAGACAGGAGCATCAAGGATCTTTGCAAGCCTGTCAAACTGGGGATCAGAGTAGCATACAAGTCGTCAAAAGAAATGTTCAAGCACCTCCCACATTTCTGCAGAGAGGTGCCTTTCTCCTCTCTTTTGAGAAAGCTATATTTGTCTGGAGAGATTTATTCCATATTTGTCAAGCAGAGTTATCCTACTGCTTCTAAACTAAAGGCTTTTGCATTGCATACCTGCATTGAGCAGAGCTCACCTTCTTTGCAACAGCCTGGCAGTGATGGACAGGGAAAGGTTTCTAGGGAAGACTCAGCTAGAGAGTCCTCCCAAGATTTGCAGGAGATTACCTACACCTACCTCCTTTGCATCAGCCCTGCTAGAAAACCCATCTTCTCCACTGAGCAATCTCAGGTCAGACTCACTGGGTGGTACAAACATGGTTTTGGTGATTTAGCTGTACGTTGACTTTGAGTGTGATTTGATATGTGAATAACACAGGTGTTAAAAGCAATTTCTCCTTCTGACTCCAAGTTTTTTTAAAAGCCATAGATGTTGAACGGAAACAGAAGGTACAAGAGTTCCTCCCTAGACAACTTCAGAGCAAATCAAGCAGTGGAAAATAGAAATGCAGGAGTCATGCTCTTCAAATGTGGAAGTTGTGCATGAAGGTAACTGGCCCTACAGGTTGTATGTGAGAAAAGCCAAGGTAGATGGTGAATACCTGCCAACCTCAGCCTCCCAACGTTCAGGCACATGGCAGAGAGAGACCTTCGTCCCCCTCAGGGCCCCCACAGTCTAGCTGTTGGTCATGTACCACTGCAATGCAGTGACATGGGGTTGCTGCAGCCAGTTGAGAAGTTTGTTTGTTTGTTTCCCAACCTGGAGAAGGGGAGACAACCCCTTCAAGATTGGTTAGAGAATGGAAAGATATCAAATGCCCCCCCCCGAAATAGCAACTATTCCACAGCTCAGAGCTTGGAGGTACTATCTGGATAAAAGCAGAAGGGAACAGCAGCATATGGTGAATTGCCCAATGCCAAGTGGAATTTTTCCAGCCGTGTTTGAGGAAGTCAGGTCCAAGTGCTGCTTCGAAGGCCTCAGCTCAGAGCCTATATATAACCATGCTGAATTTGCTGGCAGCCAGAGTGGGGTGGACAGTAACCAGCACCTCCCTGACACATCAACCTTCTCCCACAAAACAGAGGACTGATGGTGCATTCTGGTGTGAAGGCATGAGACTTAAAAAGAATAAGTAGTTTGATGCTTTCCTCTCACAATGCATGTCACACTCATTGACACCAGGAAAGTGCATGGACATCAGGGGTACCTCCAAGCAGCTCTCCCACACATCCTCATGCTAGTGCTCAGACACTAGACACATGTGTTTTCTTTTGCCTTAGAGCCTTTCCCTAGCACCAGGCATGCCCAGACAGAGAGCATAGCCCTGGCTACTCACTTCTAGTTCTGGCTGGCAGAGGACTGGCTCATCTAGCAAGCATCCCTGCACAAGCACTCCTGCTCCTGAGCATCACAGCTCTACATGAAAACTCCTGTTATTTCCTCCAGCCTGAAGTTTTAAGACATATAGACAGCATGCATTGGGATCTAAGGGGCTGGCTGGATTACTCAGGCTTTGAGCACCATCTCCTGTCCTGTTGGCACAGCTCCACCCAGGTACCAGAGCAAACTGCCCACAGCTGAGGAGCCACACATTGTGCTGCAGCAGATACACTGGGACTGCAGTTCCTAGCCTCATTCTACAAACTTCCAAGCACAAACATGCCTTTCATGGGGTAGTATCATCATTTCCAGGTCTGGACAAATAGCCCTCTGGATTTCTTAGTGCCAATTTCTGAGCCTTTTAACACAATGGTTACATGAGATAGGGGAGAGGGGGAAGTAAATATAACTCCAGAGTTTACAACATATTGAGAGCCAGTTCACTTCTCCCAGCTTTGAGATTTTCTCTTGTCTTTAAAGGAGGTCTGTGCTGTTTTCCTTTGAGGGCTTTGTAATGATTCAGTCTCCCCGGAGCTCCGGCATTTATCGTGTTGGTAACTGCTCCAGCACAGAGGCATTTTCCTGAAGCTAAATGCTACTTCACTGTAACAGGACACTCAGCTTTGACAGGGGTCAGATTTGACGTCAATGCACATGTTGGCTTCTATCCTGGGTGATATCGATGCACAAGCACCCTCCTGCCCTCACTTTCCCCCTTGTCCTCTCTCTGATATCCAGGAAGGAGTAGAGATCCCTGTTCAGACCATGTGCCAGTTGCCATCACACTGAATCGTGCTCAGTCTCCTCAGAGGTATCGAGTCTACCAGCTGGTGACTATGCCCAAGTTCAGATCCTCTCCCCATGCTGTAGCAGTAGCAGCAGTTTCCCTGGACCAGTCTCTAAGGGCTCAGCTTTTGTTACTTTGACCAAACTCACACAGGACTTGGAGACTCTTCCCCTTCCACTAAAAGCACAAGCAGACTCTGTCCCTCCGAGTCCACCTCGATGCATGGCAGCAACCACAGCACTGGAGAGCTGTTACTAATCTGGGTTGCAGCACTGGAAAAAACACTGAAAATGCACAGAAATAGGCTGCGTTATTCTGCATGAGGCTTCTGGCCTTTACATCCAAAGGTTGTTCCTGTCTCTGGGTCTCCAGAGCCTCTGAGGTACCAGAGTTCCCAGGAGGTGTTTCCTTTTACCTTGTGTCACATCTGCAGCCAGATGTAAAGCCAAATGACCTGTGCGTGCATGCACCCACACAATTCTGATGCAGCAGACTCCAGCTTGGAAAAAATCAAAGCATTACTTTGGCAGCACTTGCATCACCTTGCACAACTTCTACCCTGAACTCAGAGAAGTAGATGCTGCTTTTGTACTGCTCTACTAGTGAAAAAAAAAAAAAAGACTTATTTACTCAAATGCATTGCTTGACACTGGCAAGGAGAGGAGGAGGTTAATCCAGATGGAGGATTTGTTCCCTGAACATTGTCAAATGCCCCATTGCATTTTCAATGTATGCCTTTGTTGAGGGTGAGTGGGTTGCACAAGCATGGGGTGAAGATGAGCATCATTTACATGCTGATAGCACCAAACTGTAGATTAAGGCCAGAGTCAGAGGAAAGGGACAAAAAGAGCTCTGCAAGAAATCAATATCATAGAAAACAGAACTGGAAGAGACTGCAAGAGGCCAGCTAGGCTTCTCCTCCACTCTGAGAGGTTCAGCTTTTCCTGAAGTGGTCTCAAAAGGTGCCCAGACTCTCCAGCCACCTCTCCCAGCTCTTCACATCCTTTCCCTAAGAGCAACAGCATCCAAACTTAAGCCACTTTCTTGTGAGCACAGAAGGACTACTAAAAATGCAGGATATGAAGTTGGCCCAGGACTGCTCCAAAGAGGAGGAGGCACAGAGGTGATAAGACTTGAGGATGGCAAAGGGCCTCACCTGAAGGTCCTGTTGACTTTTCTGCCTCACTCAAAGGAGGAATGGGGTTGGCAGGGTGTCTTGCTCTTTTGTGTTCCTTAGCCTTCACTATGCTTCTAAGTCATGCTGAGAATGATCTTGTTGGTCAAAGCATTTAGGACCTGCTAACCCTGGAACAAAAAGACTAATAACTTGTAGCATTTCCTTTATTAATACTGAACATTTCAGTGCTGCCAGTGAGTCTCTAATACTTTCATTCCCCCAGACAGACTTGTCCCATAGTGCTTGTGGAAGATCACAACTTACTAAGACAATGAAGTTACTTTGCTTCTGGTGATGTGTTTTCAAACCCCCTTCCAGTTTGGTGGTAATGTTGTAACAGTCCCTACCATTACAAACAGTCTTGTCCTCCTTTCCTGTAAATGTTTCTCAGCCTTGTACAACAGTATGAAAACTGGCACAGTTTGGTGATTTTCTGCAAGGAACATTCAGCTGAAACACACTGATAGGATTGATGTGTGTTGGCAAACACAGTCTCTGGAGAAGCCCACTCTAATCCCAGGGCTAACCACTTAGCAGGGATATAAGTGAAGCCAAATTTGTTATTGTTTTTAATTAAGAAAGCTGGTTCACATAGCAAACCATTTAGAGTGGTGACAATTGCATAATCAGGTCTAAAAATATCTATTCTAAAGAGAAAGACATAGGGTAATGCTGATCATTACTGGAAAAAAATAGCAGCAGATGCTTGGGGAGCTAAAGCAAGGAAAAACACAGAGCCCCCAAAATAGCATCTATGAACCATGTTGTATTTTTAACCTGCTGCAAGTCAGAGGGGGAGGACAGGAGCCAGAGACACATGGGATCTGCACTTGAGCAAATCTGTGCTGCAGACCCTCCCTCACAACAGCATAAGAAGAGTCCTTGGATGGCAGCAGATGTTGTCCATACCATGGATGCTGAGCCAGCAAAAGCTCTCTCTTGTCAGAGTATCTCTGTTTATTGCCCAGCTTTAGGGGCACAGCCAGCCAAGCCGGCTGGGTCAGCAGGATGGGACAGAGGACACCTGGTCTCAGACAGAGAAAAAAGGCAAGAAATATGAGCCAGTGGTTTCTTACCCCTTCTTGATTTGGAAACACCACGTGATCCTTAATGGTCTATGTAATCACTAAGTGTTTCACTTTGAACATGAAACCTCTTACAAAAGGTTTCCAGAGTCCCTGCAGTAATCAAGATAATGAGGGAATGTTAGGGCCTGGCATTTAACTACTGAATCTGGATGCCAAAGTGCAGGTATCTTGATTGCCTGAGGGCAGGCAGGCCAGTGTTTTTAAGGGTATAAGCAAAGGAGCAGCAGTGTTGCCCTGAAAGTGATTCTGTGAAAGCCAGATAGCAGCAACACCAATGTAGAGAGAGGTCTTTTCTAACAAGAAAGTAGGACTTGTCCACAGGTCCTGGGAGCCACAGATAAAAATGTTTCTATTGAAATAGAAAAGAAATACAGGGACCACTAATGCTATCATTCTGCTTAAAGGCACTTAAAGGCATTGCAGATCTGTAGCAGTGTAGAGCTGAGGCCAAGTGATGTAAAATACATCCATGAGGTCTAACAACACTGCAAGAGAGGAACAGGGTTAGAACCTCAGCTGTGCTGTTGGCAGACATCAGGGGAAATAAGTTTCAGTGCATTGGGTACCACTGGCCACATAAACCCAGAAGCTCACAGTCATTCCTGGTTCCTGGATGGCTTGTTTGCTTCTGAAGCGATCAGCTCTGCAGCCTCTCCCACGGTCCTCTGTGCAGCACAAGTGGAGGGACCTTGTGCACACTCATTCCTAACTTCCAGAGACTGGCAAAGGCAGATTATCCACAGAATCTATATGTCCCTGAACTGATAGGTTTTCCCAAGAAGTTCCCTTTGTGTGACTAAGTAAGGATCAGACTTTTAGTTTTACTTGGATTTGATGAATTCAAAGAGGGGAACCTTCTCCACGATGGACAGTGAGTTACAAAACCTACATCCTAACAGACACCTTAAGGTGTTCTCAAGGTCCAAAATGTGACTTAGCACAGTTAATCAGTTCTGTAGTGTCTTTTGCTTTCTTGAAATATCAGTCTACAACTTGATTTCTGGAGATGCTGAACTAGAGCCAGACCACACAATTGGGTGTACAATGTATCCTAAACTTCATGCCTGAGCCTGAACATCCTCTGACCATGTTTACTCCAAAGGCAGTCCTAAAAATCCAGCTGAAATAAATCCACACCAAAACCAAGTCTCCAGTCACTTCCAGGTTTCCAGAGCTCCGTCAGTGTCCACAACTTGCCTGTTCATAGCTCTGCATCCTCTGACAATGTTTTGTCCTTATTCACCTACTTGGAGTGAAGCGTTTTCAGCCCAGGGATAGATGTGTCAGGTTGCTGATGACTAATGGAGTTTTACTCCCATTAAGCCAACATGTTAACCTGCTGAGGGTCACCAGAGAGAGCAGGGACTCACTGCCTTCATAAGCTAAGTGCCTGCAAGCACACAGCCTGCTCCCCAAGGTGTGCACACAGGCAATTACCTCTAAGAAAGACAGTGTGCAGGAAGACAGATGGCTCTGATAAGAAGTGGAGGGATGGATAAGAATCATGCAGGTGGTCAAAGAAGGAATCTCCTGGAGTCAGTCCTGCTGTCAGCCTGAAGAACAGGCAAGGAGAAGGGCTGTCAGCAAAGTCAAAGCTGCAAAAAGCCATGAGCACCTCAGTTTGTCTGCTTTTGTGTCACTGGGGCTGAGTGTCCCTGCACAGTGCACCATGGAGTGAGCCTCACTGCAGGACTGAAGGAATGTACTGATAGATTTTCTTTCTGCTGCTTAGACATAATTTTTCACACCATTTTTAGGAATTTTTCTCCCTTTGGCATCCCTGTGTCCCTCTGTTAAGTTCAATGGACTGTAACCAACAAGTTCAAAGTTACTATGGAGAAGAGGAAATAAGAAAAAAAACCAATGTAGGCTTTGTTCCCTCAAAATAATAGACAACAAACCCCTTTTAATGTTGTTTATCCCCTAGCCTGAAATTACTTGGTATATTTGTTACGGATGCATTCAGCTAACAATGAGGAACAGACCAAGGCCATGCTGTCACTTAAGCCCCTCAGAGCTGGGTCCTGAACTTCTCCAAGATACCCAGAAAGGTGACTCCAGGCCATTTCCAGGTACTTGCCTGACCAGAGAGACGTACCTGGCCACATGCTCTTTCCTCTTGGCCATAAAATAAAAGTCTGACTATGTCCACATATGTCTCTCCTGGAGAGTAGTGAACCACTTCCAGAGGAGGGCATTCAGATCACAGCAGGACCAACACCAGCTCTAATCCTGGCAACAAAACAAAGAGTCCTTCCTATGTTGGATGGAAAAGCAGGAAGATTAACATGGAATGAAAGAACTTTCCTGTCCCCAGTCCTGGTGGCAAACATCCAGCCCTGGTACCCTGGGTGGTTTGTTTAATGTTTGTTTAATGGAAAGCAGGAGAATACCCAGGCTGCTGGGAGGGGGTATGTGGGGTATGAGAGTGAGAAACCATGCCTTCCTGCTGCCTTGCAAGACCTGGTCTCCATGAGGCAGGATTTGTTGTGATACTTGAGTATTCACTGTGGTACAAAAGGCTCTGCCCCAGCATCCATCACCAAGAGAGCAGCTGGAGTAACCTCACCTAATGAAAGGCTCTTGCTTATACTCAAGTGATCAGCTATAGGTCAGTTGCAAGTGGAATCCCTCTCTCATTTTACATTCAGGTACTGTAATGAATTAATAATGCCAATACATTAAATGCCATGCTGTTTTCTGTTCAGCCTGGCTTGCCCTCACTCTACTGCTTACTTTGTCTGTAGCATTTGGCACACGTCTCAAAATCCTGAAAGATAAAACACAGCCACAATCAGAGTCTGTCTGTCCCATACCCAGTGCTTGGTTAATATGCTTGGCCTCAACACCAACTTTTCAGACTCCTGTGATGCTCCTGGCTTCTTGTCCAATCTGAGAACACTGCATGGTCACCTAAAAGGTAAGGAGATGCCAAAAAACTAAGTATTGCTGCACCCCTCACATGCTGTAATATCTCCCACTGAATAACAGACTATCATCTTCCATGTTTGCTGATAAGAAAAAGTGTCTGTCCCAGCTCTGCCTCTCTGCCCTTCCATTCTGCAGCACCCACTGAGGGCAGCTATCTCAGCAACACTTGCTTGACAAGATTTATTTACCTCAGAGCTAACTACATTGAAAGCACTTCACAAGCATTTCTCCCTTATTGCTGATGGAGCTAATGGACAAAAGGAAAAGGCAACAGACAATATGTCAAGGGCCCATACTCAGCTATTGGAATTGCACCAAGAAATCAGACTTTCCTGGCTCTCAGTCTGCGTTTATTTTGACACCTCTGCTCACTGCTGTCAGAGTCAGAAAGACAGAAGAATACAGTAGTTGTTTGCACAGCTCTTAAAACACCTCAGCCCTGCCCGTATCTTAGTTGTTCCAGCTGGCATGTGACTAGATGCAACTCCAACCCTGGGACAGTGGGAATCCATCCACTTGCAGGCAATACACTCCAGCACAGATAGTCTGGGCACAGGCTGGGGTGCTGCCTTTGCCTGTTCTGTTGTGGAACTACCTGCCTGCTTAGTGTCCCACCAAACACATGAGCTTTGTATTTTTCAGCTGCTGAATTCTGTAGTCCCTTGATTACAACAGCTTTGGGCAACAGGATACTAATCCCATGGTTATTTTGTGTATAGAGAGAGCATGGGGAAAGCCTTGCTGTGTCCCTGCCCTGTTGTGTTGCCTGCCTGGGGCTTACACTTCCCTGAAGGCAGTAAAACATTTCATGAGGTAGAAAAATGAGAGAAGTTTATGAAGAGCTGCTGGCACTATATTTACAAGCACACAGAGGGAACAGAGTGATTTTTATTTTCCACCACACTTAGATTATTGTTATAAAGCTCCCTGAGATGCCTGACAAGGGGGGATACAGCAGCAGGAAGGGACATCATTACAGGGCAAGCAATGTCTTATGAGGTCTGTGACAAACAGCTCAGGCAAGCAACTGAGGATGATTCCCTGTGGAACAAGCTGGGCAAAAGGACACATTTATTTTCTCTGTACCAAAACTTGTGGAATATTATTGTTCCTTTTAAACTCAGCTTTTGCACTTACCACAGCTGTACAGGGGCTTAGATTGGCACCACAAAGTACCTCCCTCCCTCTTCGGCGGTGGCAGCTTCACTTCAGAGGGGAAAATGCTATTTTCCCTCTCACCTTCTGAAAAAGCTATTTTCCTCATTCACAGGCTGCTTTTCCAAAGTGCAATCACCAGCCCTTTGCTCTGTGGCAAAAGGGTACTGATAGATAAAGCAGAAGTCTCCATTTCCTATGTGCTGTGCTGAAGAGCATATCTTCAGATATGGAAATTGGTGTCACAAAGAGACAAAATGCTCATCCTAACCCAGAGCCTGCACTGCTGATTCTAAATTAACAAATTCTGAAGTTATCAATTATCTAGTTATTCCAGTAAACACTAGATGGAGTCCCAGCTGCCATACTGGGAGGGGAGCATGGCCAAACAGGGTATGGAGGGACGCCAACTCAAAGTGGTGGTGCTGGTTTTGGATCTCCTGCGCTCCCCTAGGAAGCACCTGAGGGCAGCACAAGGCATTGGACCCAGACTGGGGATTGAAGCAGACACCTCCCTGAGCCTGCTAAAGAGCCACCTAGCACACCCCGATGGCCCTGCTTCATGGAAGAGCATTTCAGAAATTATTAGACTGTCATGTTTGGTTTAGAGGAGAAGAAGGAGAACTGTAAGAGCAAATCCTGCTATCCTGTGTTTGCTCACATATCATGGGGTTTTGCTATTACTGCCTGTCCTGCTGCTCTGGCCTCCCTACCAGCACAGGCAGCATTTGGGGAAGTGATTCAGGAGCCAAAGCTGCAAAATTGTTGATTTCTTTCCCCTGTTGACATCCCTCAAGCTACCCTTCTGCTCCCTCCTCCAGTGAGCTGAACTGGTTGAAAAGGTGGGTGTTCAGTGTAGAAGTGTTTGCAGGGCAATGCTGAAGAACATTTGGACTGGTGGGATATGCAACCAAGTGCATCCCAGTGAGCTCTGACCCGGTGTTTCACACACAGGAACCCCGGGCTGCCTCTCCTGCAGCACTGTGAATGCTTCCCCACATGCCACACTCTGCAGAACAGACCCCTTGCCAGGGCCTCCCCCAGCTCCAAGCCCAGCACCCCATCTAAAACCACTGAAATGGAGCATCCCAGGTGCAGGCAAATCCTCTGTTGCTGTGCTCAACCATGTGGGAAGGTGGCAGTAAGCTGCAGGAGACAGCCATGACCACAGCACAAAGCAATGGCTCCACAAACACAACAGTTGTGCCTCCTCTCCTCCATCTACCTAAAGCTACAGAGCCAGTAAAGCCCCAGGAGAGCGAGCAGGGCCAGCCTGCTCCAGGACATCACCAGTAAACCCACACCTTGAGACACAGCTCAGTCATTAAGAGACAGGAGCAATCTGTAATGCTCTACATCCTAAGGCTGAGTCTGGAGCAAGATGGCTTTTAATTTGTAGTTGGAGAACAAGATTATCTGGCATTGCTTAGAGGAGGAACAACACCCCCTGCGGTGTTAATTTATACAGTCACCCTCCTCCCCTCCTGGTGAGCTGCAATGATAGGAGCTTAATGATCCTTTTTCAGACCATAGGATTTAATTTTACACAGCCCGTGTAGCCTCCAGAGCAGAGGAATACACACTGTGAAGTCCCTAAGGGACTTTGAGACTGAGTGAGTAGGAGCAGCCTTTCCAATTTGTTGTTGTTTCAAATGATTTCAAAGAGACAGCTTTTGGTTATGTAGGATCTCCTCAGCCAAACTCAAGTTCAACCAGCCTGTGTGCACAGTGGCTTTAAATGAGCAACCTTGCAACTGTAGATATCATATGGTGAGAAACAGCTGGTCGATTAGCAATCCTCCTCCTCCTCCCTGTGTCCCGAAGGTAGGATGTGCAGGACAGAATGTTCATTTATTGGCACAGCCGTGCTGTTTCCCTTTTGTTTCATCTCACTTTCATAAACAGCCTAGGTTGTGGGTCACTGAGGATGCCACACAACCTTCAGGTTCCCTCAACATGCCATCAGACCTCATTCAAAACCGGGCAGAAGGATAAGGACCGAGTCTGCTGATTCACATGGTGTCACTGTGGTGTGTGGTCTCTGTTCTTCACACGAACCAGCCTCTGCATCAAGTGAAAATTAAATATTGGACTCTCGGCATAATTTATTTTGTGGCTTTGGCAGTTGCCAATGAAGCCTCCTGCTTCCACTTCGTGCAGGGTAGGTCATGTTCAGAGGCATGGGAAGGGCTGA
The DNA here is from genome assembly GCA_013401255.1 of Urocolius indicus. NCBI lineage: Eukaryota > Metazoa > Chordata > Aves > Coliiformes > Coliidae > Urocolius > Urocolius indicus. The sequence goes on along the minus strand of WBNH01002941.1, from coordinate 172,824 downwards.
GGAGATGGGCTATTTTCATCCCTGTCACTGCACAAGGTGTGTTTAAGGCACCATAAGAGTCTCTATGGAGTTAACAATCTCCTCTTACTTCCTCTGCCTCTAATACCTGTTGAGGATATAGCTGGGCTCCAAAGCTAAGTAAAGGTAGAGAAATATAATTCAATTTCATAAAAGTAGATACAGGTAGGAAACTATTAAACTGTGTTATGTTGTGGTTAGATTCAGGCACTGCATGTTAAGTTATAAGCTTAGCACTGTTATTAATTTGGCACTAATATGCAGGCTTGGACAGCTTTCCTGGCTGCTCTCTATCCATTTTCCCATCAGTAACAGTAGAATAACAGCATGGGACACTAAGGAGTTGTTTGTTACTATATGTAGACCATTTTAAGATCCATTTTTAATTCTTGTTTGTAGACCTAAAAGAGCTCCAGTGGTGATTCCAGAGCACACTGTGGATTTTAGTTGCCTCCTAAGAAATAGATTTGTCCTCTGTTCCTTTGTTCTGTTCTCTTGGTCAGCTCCTCTGTGCCAAGGAGAGCAGCAATGAAGACAAAGGATGGAGAGTTTCATTCCTGGCACATTTCCCAAATCATAGGAAAGGACATAGATCCCACGATAAGAGAACATAATTTCAGCTGATTAACCAATATCCATGTACAAGCTGTGTTTGCATTGAGCACTGGCTGCCTCTGGACTAGAGATGGAAAGGCAGCCAAAGGCAAACCTGCTAGATACCTCGAGGCTGGAGAAAGATAAGGGACATTGGAGTCAGCAGCACATCAGGTCTCTCTTGGAGTGTGAAGTGCTTCAGACATGAAGATGTGAAGGGAGGGATTCCTCTCGACTAGTGTTAGGAAATCAGGCAGCAAATTCCCCCCACCATCAATGGAGGGCTGGGGGTGTCTCAGAGAGGGCAGCTCAGCTCAGTCTCTAGATTTCTCTCCAAAGAGAGAAATGTTGACTCTCAGAGTCTCTCAGAGATTCAAGAGGGAAAGGAGGGAACTCTGCTCTCAGAAATAGTGAAATGTCCCAAGCATCGTCATTTTGTTATCTGATGCCTTCAGATGAGGGGTGTGAGAGCTAGAACAACTACCACATCTGTATTTTAGCTCCAGCATTCATCTGAAAAGGAGAAACGCTTACTAACACAGGTCCCAGAGCTCAGCCTTGAGAGAACAAGCTTTGAGACTTGCCCTTCTGCCTCACTGTTTTGTTCAGATCACCCCAACCTTAGCAGGATCTTCAGCATCTGAAGCATTAGCAGTGACCTTTAGACATGCTTGTTCTGCTGCCAGCTGCTTTCCCATTCTTACACATCCTGAATACAGATGGCCAGACTGAGCATCCTCAATTCCCCCCACCACCACTTCAGGTAATGAAAATAATTGTATCAGGAGAGCTGTGGTGAAAACTAACATGTGCACAGATAAAAGGCGAGGATCGGTGGAGGAAAAACGCCTGCTTGTACACTGCACAGAGGCAATGCCCATGGATACATTTGCTTTGAAGATGTGTGATGGTGACAACGCTAATCTGCACCTCTCAGAAGAAAGCAGTGCTCTGTGGCTGACAGCAGCAAGGCTGGTGAGGAATGATCTGTTAGAAAACAGCCTGTGTAGTTCACCATGTAATTGGGATGTGCTGCTGAGCTCCCTTTTGTGGAAAGGTGCTTCTAAAGTATTTCTTATCACGATTAATAGAAGTCTGCCAAAGCACCCCTCCCTATCCCATCCTGCAAAGCATTCTGACAGGGGAGTTAACCATCTTTGCCAGCAGATGCCATTTGTAACCACGCCTGCCCTAACAAAAAGGAGTTCATCTCATAAATTCCCTATATAAATATAGCTGAGGGCAGAAACTGAAAATCTTCTCACTGAATAGAGAGAGTATTTTCAATAAAACAGCTTTCTGAAAAGGAAACCTGACATGATGCAGCCTCAAGAAGAGAAAGCAAATATATATCACCAGTGGGGGACATGAAGAGAGGGAGGCAACTGGGAGTAACTCAGCCTGGGCTGTGCAGGGATACATAGAATCTCAGAATGGTGGGGGCTGGAAGGGGTCTCTAGAGATCATCCAGTCCAACTCCCTGCTAAAGCATGTTCATTCCCCTCCATCAGGGCACACGGTAATGTGTCCAGATTGGTTTGGAAACCTCCAGAGGAAGAGACTCCACACCCTCCCTGGGCAGCCTGTGCCAGGACTCCATCATTTATGCCACTAGAATCAACAGAGCCTGACAAAGGGCATTCCTCTCTTGTCCCCTTTCCTTGTAAGTCCCGATTCTTCAGGAGGGTCCTCATGGCCTTTGAAATACTTTAAAAGGTCAAACTACGCAGCAGGAAGAACAGCAGAGAGAGAGGGGTGGAAACAGCAGAGAGAAAAGCCATCAGTGGAAACCCACTGAGCAGAGAATATTGACTAGATAAATAATATCATATTAAGCAGAATTCAAGAGATAGGCCTGCCATGCTTCACTAACAGAGTGTTAAGGGAGGGGTTAGGAGGTGAAAGCCTGTCTCCTGGAGAGGATGAGGAGAGGATAAGCTTAGCACACTCACAAAGGCAGCCAAGGAAATCTGACCTCTTATCACATAGTTATCTGTAGAGCAGTAGATGAGATTAAGCCCATAATGGGATTGTTGCCACATGAAGCTTTGCGTTTCTGACGCTGCGAGGAGGTTACTGACACCAATCCCTGCTAATTTATTGAATTGCCACAATAAAAATGCCTTCCCTACTGAAAATAGCAGAGACTAACTCAATAAACCTCTTGAGTAAAAGGGGATTCATTGCCTGAAGAGGATTTGCAGGGCACGGCGGTTATTGAGTTAGCGGATTCAGAGGCAGCCAGCTGCCCTCGGCAGGGCCTGAACTGGGCCGTGATGCCTTCTTCTGCCATCCCACTTCATGCCACCCTCGGCCCCACAGGGTGCTGGGCTCAGGCTCCTCATTTCAGAAGGAAGGGAAGCAACTTGTTCAACGTCACACAGTGAGCAGAGGTTGGGGGATTGCCTTCCTCTTGGTGCCAAGCTAGTGCAGGATTCAGGATAGGAGCAGCTCATAGGATCATAGAATCACAGAACAGTTTAGGTTGGAAGAGACTTTAAATATCGCCTTGTTCCAACCTCCTTGACGTGGTCTGGGACACCTTCTATTACATCAGGTTGCTCAAAGCCCCCTCCAACCTGACTTTGAATGCTTCTAGGGACGGGACATCCGCAGCTTCTCTGGGCAACCTGTCCCAGTGCTCCACTACCCTCACAGGGAAGAACTTCTTTCTAACATCTAATGTAAATCTACCTTCTTTCAGTTTGAAGTCAGTATTCCTTGTCCTGTCACTACATGTCCTTTCTACAAGGTCCCTTCCTGGCTTTCTTGTAGGTTCTTTGAGATATTGAAAGGCTGCTATGATGTCTCCCTGGAGTCTTTTCTTCTACAGGCTGAACAACCCTAACTCTCTCAGCCTGTTTTCATAGGAGAGGTGAAGGTCCCTGTGCTCCCTCCCGTTTCCTGGTACCAGTGTGCCTATAAGATTAATCCTAACCCAATACAGCCTAATGTTTGGGATTGCCTTAACTCTTCTTTATTCCTCTCGATCTGCTCCTGCAGAGCTGTCTCATCACCCCTGCGCCCTGGAGAGACCGTGGGCACCAGAGAGTCCTCAGGGCTGGGAAGTAGGTTCTGTGATGGTGAGGAAGCAGGTTTTCTGATGGTGATGAAGGGAACCAACAGCAGGTTTAACTGTCCACATTCTTTAGTGACATTTCCCCTCCTCTGACCTTTTAATCTTCCTTTCGGAGCCTTTTTCTCCCCTTGGAAGGAACTTTTGGATGGTTGATTTTTCTCCTAACAGTTTGTGAGCTTCTCAGCACCTACATGGCCCAAACACATTAGTATCCTGGGAACTCATGACAGCTATTGACAGAAAATACTCTTTAAGCAGTGGCTACTGATAAAGCACAGATGGAAATGGATAGAAGTTGGCTGTAAACAATTATTGTGTGAAAAGCATGGGATTATAGTAACATTTGAAGGGGAGCCAGCGAAGCCTAGATCAAGGTGAAGAAACTTGAGGATAATACTGTGGGAATCATTTCTCAGGGAGCAGTGGATTTACAATTCTACCCAAAAAGGCTGAATACTTTGACTCCTTTCAGAAGCAAAAGTTAAGGTAGAAGAAAAAAAGCATTTAATCATAAAGTCAATAAAGTCAAACCACATTATTTCTACATTTTTAAACATTTCAACTATGCTTAGGGGCTGAAAGCAAAGTGTCAAGATTTTCATTTTGACATAACCTTTGTTTTCAAAGTTGACCTGTTTTTTGAAAAATATCAAGCACAATCAGAGGTTTGGAAGTGTTAAATTATCCACAAATGAGACAAAATGAAAGGGCCTGGGGTGAGACAGAATCATATTTTTCATGGGGTTTTTTTTTCACTTCAGGGGGAAATAAAAATGTTTTGATTCAGTGTGGGCTAAAATTTTTATTAGATTTTTCTATTCAAGCATCAATCAACAAAAGCTCTCTTTTTTCCTCTCTGCTGATTAAGAGCATTTTTGGCAGGAGGCACAGGGGAGAGGGTACAACCCCAAGAACCAGCTTTTCATTTGTGTTTCATCATGTCATACGAAGAATAATCTTTCCACTTAACTACACCATAACTTGGCATCTCTAGCACATTCCTCCCAGAGGAAACTGGGATGGTGAAGGAAGGCCGAGGGAGAAGTGTTTTGACAGAGTAGTGTGGGCAAGCAAGGCAGGACAGCAGAGCTGAGGCACGCTGGTGAGGCACACAGGGATGCTGCATGCAAAGATCTCCTGCCCTGCACAGAGGCAAGAAATAAACAGGGCTGTTTTCCATTCTCTTATACTGCATTCATTTTAAACCATTGGCATTTCTGTACTGATTTGGAGATATATTTTAGGGATGCTTTCAGCTATATAATCCTCCAGCTTGTAAAAGGCCAGCAAGCATTACAAACAAAGCCTTCCAGATGACTAATAGAGATTGGCTTACTCTGTGCAGAGGATTTTCTTGTTCTCATTGCTGAGAAAATGACTGGACAAGTGGATAAATGAAGCAGTCCTTCCCATGGGGACAATGCTGCAGGCACACAGAATTTAACTCTTGGCTCCCTTGGGGGCCTTCAGGTTTAAATCTTTCTGTTTGTAGTGTGAAACTTGTTTTCAATGCCCCAGATAAGATGCTGACATAGAATAACTTAAACGTGGCAGAGTGAGATGGAGTGAAGGAGGGGCAAAAACTCAGAGACAGTGAGAGGCTGGGCCACGTTTCTCAAGCAAATGGCAAATACGGAGAGCAGAAGGTGAAGTGTGTTACAGAGTGAATCCTGCAGGCCACAGATGGAATTTTTGCTCTTGGAAACACTGAATATCTTACACTGACGATATCTCAGAAGAGTACTCGACCCTCACTGTCAGCCCATTAAAGACACAGTCTTCCCTGACACCAGTAACTGTTGGCATAAACTGTTATGAAACTCTTCTCCTTGCTCTTCTTAGTAACAGGATTTTCCAAAGCAACCTCAAACACAAACATTTAACCAGAAGAGGGTTCTAGTCTGCAAAATAATCCTTCAACCAAGTGTAAATTTGACTCTCAGTCCAAAGCACCAGCAAGCCCTCCACCACAGGCTTAACACTATATTCTCTCCTGCAAGAGAGAAGACAAGAGACTAGGACAAGGCTGAAGATGTGGCCTCCAAGGTGAACCCATCCAGTCTCCTTGCTCCCAGAGTCAACATCTCACTTGTTTGAAATGAGAGTGAAAGGTTACCATTTTGATTTCTTGTAGTCCTTTTCCATGGGTATAAAAGATGACGCACAGGGGAAAAAAAAGCACTGAAGAAGGCAGCCTTCCCTTCCCCCTCCCCTCCCTTCATGTAGCCCCCTCCATTTCTTTCGTCATTTAATTAGAAAGCATATTTGCTTATGACGCACTCCAGATATCATGTTCCCTCCTGATTGTTTCCACTTTGTTTGCCTATATATTACCTCTTACAGCTCGCTGCCTGTCTCTACAAAGGTCTCCTCCCGAGAAGACAAATCCTCTGCCAGTCACCCATGCCACATACAGTGGGAGGCCACTCAGCTTTCTCACCACATGGTGAAAGAACACCTTGTTTGAGGTGACAGGTTGGGTTTCCAGGGTGGAGGCGGTCACAGGGCTTCTGGGGAGGGATGACAGGAATATCTCTAACAGGAAAATAGGATGTCTGTTATTCCTGGTGGTAATAGATCCTTGCAGCCCCAGAAAGGCTTCCAGAACCAGGACATCTTGTCCCTCTTCATGGGCAGGCAGGTGACCTCCTTTATGACGTATTTGGTAAATGGGCTGGGGAAATTCTCAGCCCTGGAAAACAGTAGCAAGGTTTCATCTTTCCTCTGCAGCAGGAAAGAGGGACCCAAGGTTCTGGGGAGGTGAATGAAGGGAATGTCCTATCCCTGCACTCAGCTAGCTTCTTCCCAGCCTGGGGAATTCTCCTTTAAGCATCAATGTCTTTGATCCTGTTGCAAACATGCTTCCACAGCCTGGGCTCTTTTCTTGCAGTGACCAATAACCTTATCTGGATCAAGCATGGCTCAGAGATTCATCTCTTTGCTTTATTTAGAGTTTACTCTGCTCTGACCCATCACTGTGTTTTCCTTTCATCTATCAGCCTTCCTGTAGTAGGCACACCCTGAGTTTTCCCTTCCTTACCTTCCTTGCTATACAGCAGGTTCCCAGGGCTGCTGTGAATGGGGCAGTGACATACAACAACGCAAGAGACATCTAAGTATTTCCTGACATTTCCCGCTTCCTCACATGGGTTTTGGACAGGCTTTAATGTCCCAGTGGTGCTGCTTTCACAGGACCCACCTCCAAAACAGGTGACATCTGTGTTAGCAATTCTGCTTGGGAATTCTGCTGGGAGGGAAAAAGAGAGGATTTTTTTCCCCCTTGTCTCTCCTCTCTCATGTTTTGAAAGGTTTCCTCTAGAGGGGATGGGAAAACTCTTGAGGTTGGTGCAGAGACCACGGCTCAGATGGGGCTCTTCCCCGCTGCCCTAATCATCAGAGCAATGCAGAGCAATGCACTGTCCTGTCCTGCACACAGGGCAGCCCTACTGGGGTTATTGGCTGCACCCATTCACCAGTGCATGCCAGCAGCATCCTGCATCCCTCACAAGATCAGGAGGGCCTCACACAGTGGCAGGACTGTCACAAGATCTCCCCATTGTACCTGCAAACTCAGTCTCTTACTTAGGTGGCAAACTGCACAAAGTGAAGCTCGTCTCTCACCGTGCCCTACACACTTCTGGCACTCAGTTGTGGTATCATGATTGTACTTCCCATCAGCTCTGTGAGCAGCAATAAAGCCTTGCAGCATGAAGAGCAGTCTGGATCAGCAGTTATCACTCCAGATGAGCAAAGGAAAGGAATACAGGGGGAAAAAAATGAAGGAAGAGCTAAAGGCTAAAACCCATCCCATTTATTTAGCTTCCCACTCTACTCCAGCAGTGCCAGGGCAAAGCTGAGCAAGGTTCAATAACATGATACCTTGTCAACAATTTCATGGAGCCCTTTACAGGTATTACTGTTTCTCTATTGCTTTATCTACCTAAATTTTCATAAATGAGAACTCTAAGTTTGCTGAGGAAAACCAGGAAAAAGAAAGGTAACAGAGCTATTTCGCAGATGGAAATTTTGTCTGAGGGAGAATCACAGAATCATTTTAGTTGGAAAAGATCTTTAAGATCATAAAATCCAACTGATAAGCAAGCGCTGCCACATCCAACACTAAATTGTGTCCTGAAGTGCCACACATATGTGTCTTCTAAATACTCCCAGGGATGGTGACTCCACCACTACCCTGGGAAGCCTGTACCAGTGACTGATAACCCTTTTGGTGAAGAATTTCCTCTTAATATGCAATCTCAGCTTCTCTGAGGGTCTCTGGGCTCTGGGCTTCCAGGCTAGAACCCTGTCTAGGCTTCACTGCAGGCTGTCCCTGGGTGGGGTTTGGTCAGCAATACCTCCACCATCCTCTGCAAGCTTGGAGAGAGGACACCAAATGTGTAAGCCAGCACGTACAGAAGATGGATCATTGCCCTGCAGCCTTCAGGGTGCTGCACATTGCTGCACACGTGCAGAGCACCCCGCTGCATCTTTGAGTTGGCTTCCTTGTTGTGAAGGAGGTGTTGGCCCTCTGCTCAACTCCAGCAGGCTGCCTCGGCTGAAGTCATTCTGCAGCTCTCCAAAGGCTGGACAGGGAGCTGAGCTGAGTTACTCCCTCCTCATTTGCAGTGTCCAAAACCTGAAAAGCTAATGCACATGTGGCATGCTCTGCAATCCCCTCCCCAGCCCTTCGGAAGGACCTCAGAGATGCAGTGCCTGTGCATGGTGCAATAGGAAGCCCACTCTCTGCCCTGTGACACTTGTGCACCTCATCCTAAGCAAACCCAGCCTTTCCCCACTCTAGTACGTGAAAGATGCAGTGGTGCAGCACTATCAGGAATAGGATGTGTGTTTATCCAGCACCAGCCTGTGTGTCCAGCACAGAGCCTGCTGCTCTCAGAAAGCAGTGACAACTCCAGACTGCTTGATTTTAGTGGGCAGTGGCCAGCTGTGGGCTTAAGAGCTCAGCAGAGGAAGCTCTGGGCTCCCTATCAGCAGCTGACGAGTACCAGGAGAGCACCCACATGGGTGCACGTCCACACCATCACCTCCTGGCTGTGTCCACCCCGACTTTGGCTGGAAAACAGGGAACATAGTATGTCAGGGAGGCAAGAAGGATGCGGCTGCCAGACACGCACACCCCGTTCTTCTCCTCTGGAAGGACTAGAGGGGACTGAAACATGGAGCATTTTGGACCTAGAAGAAGATAGTCCTTCTTTACTTTTTCTGGCTTTGGACTTGGGAGAGGGAATTACTATTTTGCAGCTGGTGAGAGAAAAACCTTTTTGGGCCAACCCCCCGCCAGGCGAAGAGATGCGTGAGACACCACAGCAGAGATGATGCAGGGCTGTGGCCCTCTGCTGAGGGTGTTATTTTTCTGCTCCTTTCAGGCCACTCATACCAGACCAACAATTACAAAGATACAGCAATTTGTCAAGGAATGGTCTCAGTGAGCTTAGGAGGACCTCAGGACTTCCTCCGTGGCTTCTGGGGAAGGAGCAGAATGAGCTGATTGACGCTCAGATGTTTCTGAAAAGAAAGTACCTTATTTTAAAGTGCTTTAAATTACCACTCTGCTCTGTAAGGCTGCAGTTCTCTTCAGCTGGGGAGGAGGAATGACAGCCACCTGCTTTGTAGGAAGAAAAGAAGAGGAAAATTGCTGTGTGGAGAGGTCTTCAATGCACTTGATTGCTCTCACCGTATGGTTGAGGCCTGCACTGTCCTGTCAGCTCATCCTGCTGCTCACAGGGGTAATTCTTCCTCTGTTTGCCTCTTTTGTTCCCCTGTCATTTCAGGTTGGTCCTTCACCCCAGCACATCCCTTTGCATGTACCCCAGGCTGCTCCCAGCCCACTCTCACTGAGTAACACTAGCCCTTTTCTGAAGGGAGAGGATGAGGTCATGCCTCACCCTGTGGTGTGAGCAATCAGCTTTAGGCAGCCATGAGAATCATCTGCTGTACTCGTGATCCAAGACAAATTTGGTGGTGTTTTCTCTTTGGAGATTCAGGTCAACATTCCAAACCCACCTTTCCATGTTTCCTATCAATTATCTCTGCATTTTCCTTCAGCTCACATTATCAGACTTGTCCCTCATGGGCTGCAAAGGCTTCTCAACACTAACTTTGCTCCAGAACTACTCGGCAAACACCCCCAGCCTGCAGCACCAGCCCTGCTGCCTCCTGACAGATCCGACTGGACTTTCTTGTATATTTCTCACTGGACACCCAGCAGTAGGTGGTTAATCATCCAGTTTTTGAAGAACACTACATTTAAAACTCCCCAAATGTTGTTTGTGATCCTTGGATCATTTGAAATAGCCTGTGACACAAGTGACTGCTTGTGACCATTCAGATCTTGTGGCTATTTTGCCACACAGACTGACACCTGGACTGGAGTAAGCTCCTGTGAGCAATAAATGGAGTTTATTCAGTGGAGTACATAAGTTGGGCTGCCTTGAGAGATGGGCTCACCATGGCCAGTCATGAAGGTCACCCTCTCTAGCGCAGAGAAGTCCTCAGACAGGACTGTGATGAGGCTCACCTTGGTACCTGAATGCACATCTTTCCCCATCCCCCCAGACAAACCAAATGTATGGCCTCAAGGGCAGGAATCTGGTCTTTTGAGATTTTAAGGGAGGTTGGTTGGTTTTTTTTAGCAATTGTTTTCACTGGCTGGTAAAGAAGGCAAGGGAAATGCTCTTCAGACAGAGCTTCCTTGTGCACCAGACAGACACAAAAAGTCACTCCCTCCTGCCTTTAAGCAGAACGTCTCCAGCTAATAAACAGGAAGAAATCTCAGCAGAGCCCTTCCCCAGTGAATGTCTCCCCTGGACCTGCTCACTTAAGCCCTTGGAAGTTTGGAAACACTTCAGGTGTAAAAATAGCCTGCAAAGTCAGCAGCCAGTCCCTGCTCCTGGAAAAATTGTGGACTGGGTTTGGGGCTTTTTGTGTGCTTTATTTCTTGTTCAAAAACCCATTCCCAGCTCTACTGAAGGAAGCAGAGACTCTGCCTGGTCATCTCAGCATATGAAACCCTGAACAATATTCCACCTGAGCCTGACCTCCTGCTGCAGGGAGGAAACTGCAAAAATAGATTTCCTGCTAAATTGAGCTCCTATCTGCATTGCCAAAATGCCTCTAAGGGTAAAGGTGCCAAAGAAACACCCAGTCCTCACCAAAATTCCTGTCCTCGAAGCCACTTCTCTTCAAAAGCTCACTCCCAACCCTGCTCTGCCCACAAGGCTCCTTGGTGACCTCATTTTCTGTGTTGTTTTCAGGTTAAAGCCAGATAAAGTCTCGGTAATAGAAGTGGGAGGGAGTTTTTTCCATTATGGAAAACACTTCCAGGTTTCCCAGCAGCCCTTTTTGCTTGCTGTGGGAAGAGAGGAGGCTGGTGGGCAGTAAGGTACTCATTGGGGAAGGCAAAAATCCATGAATGCCTACTTGAGATGGATGTAATCAGCAAGTTCCTTAGAGCATCCTCTCTCTCAGCATTCTCAGCTCAAAATCTGAGGTTTAGCAGTGCTTTTCATATACCCTTTAGAATTCTTCCCACAGAAAGTTCCCATTTGACTAAACTTGCATTTTCTGGAACAAGAAAAAAGCTACTTCTGAAGAATTTGAGAAAATTCTGTTGTCTCAGCCACTAATAGCCTGACCAAGCTGAAAGCCCTAAAGGCATCTTTCTGTGTTATGTTACTGCCATCATTTGGAAATTGTTTTCTCAGCTCTGCCTCAAAGAGATCAGGGGCAATTTTGGCTACTACAGCAGAGGAAAACAATAGCAGAGTGTGTCCTCTTCTGGCACTTTAGAGTCATTCAACCAGAAAGCAATGAAGAGAGAATTGTTTTCCTTTGGCTATGCAGTGCAAGATATCAGTGAACAAATAAGCCCAAAGACCAATGGATAAAGTATTTATTGATTTTCAGTGTATATTTCTGAGTTAATTTGCAACCCACATCAAGAGAGACGTAAATCACTGGAAACAGAACATGTTTGATATTGTATGTGTTATGGAAAGGGTTTCAGTAAAAACATTATTGCATCCCTCTATGGGGCTTTCACTGGGTTTGGTTGATTGAATTTCTGACAATATAATTTGATCAGCTCTTAGCAGTTGCAAGGCACATCCTCATAGAATCATAGAATGGCAGGGTTGGAAGGGACCTTTAGAGATCATCTAGTCCAACCTCCCTGCAGAAGCAGGTTCACCTAGGTCAAGTGGCATAGGAACATGTCCAGGTGGGTCTTGAAGACCTCCAAGGAAGGAGACTCCACAGCCCCTCTGGGCAGCCTGTGCCAGGGCTCCCTCACCTCAACAGTGACAGAGTTTTTTCTCATATTTCAATGGAACTTTTTGTGTTCCACCTTCATCCCACTACAGCTTCACCCGTTGTCCTATTACTAGCTACAAGAGAAAAAAGGGTTGTCCCAACCTCCTGACACCCACCATTTAGATATTTGTAAATGTTAATAAGATCTCCCCTCAGTCTCCTCTTTTCTAGACTAAAGAGCCCCAGTTTCTGCTGCCTTTCCTCATATGAAAGATGTTCCAGTCCCTTGATCATGAATTTGACAAACTGCTTTAAAGCACATAGATGCCACTTCGCAAAGCTAAAACTAAGGAGATGCAAAGCTGTAATAGATGCATTATCTCAACTCTCTCTGAGACCACCTAATAGTCCCTTCTACCCAGGTATAGGTGTCTGGATGGGTTTCCTGTATTCACAGCAAGCTCACAATGCCATCTCCTCAAGTTTTCAGTAATGCAGAGATGACAAGACCTAATAGAGAAAGAAGTCTGCTGTGCTCTGACAACTCCATCTGACTGCCAGAGGTCCCAGCTAATTAACTATTGATCTCAACTTTTGGGGGTTTGATTAGAATCTCACAGGTGTCACACTGTAGTTAATAGGGCTTTATCATACAGCAGAGAGAGTACTGGCTATGAAGATAAAATGTTGATGATGACATGTCAAAAATGGTCATTTCTCAAGCAGCAGGACTGTGTTTACAAGGCACTGGGCAATTTTGGAGCGTGCTTGCAGCAAGCACTGTCTGGATCACAGGATCTCCAAGACAGCACAAGGATTCTGATTCCTGGTGTTTAAGTTTTTGGACCTGATATGTTTTAAGACCTTTGATGACCTCTAAGCTAGCTAGCAGCTCCCTGGATGGATCCCAGGAGTGCAAGCATCTCAGAGCAGCAGTGAGGAGCAAGGAGGAGCACCGGGCTGGGTTTCCTGTAGCCTACACAGAGGTTCAGCAGAAGATCTCAGCAAGCAACTGCCCTGCCAAGGCTGCTTGTGGCAGCCCCTGTTCTTTTCAGGCATGGCACAGGAATACAAATAGGGGAGAGAGACACCAAACATCTGATCACCATGGGGAACAGACTGGCCTCAGCACAAAGCATTTTGAGCAGTTCCTTCACAGTCTGAATAATTAAAGCTCCCTGCTGGTTTGAAAGAAAGAACATGCTGTATAGTGAGCTACTGTTCCCATGTCAACTACCTTAAAGCATCAGAAAGGACACTTCCTCTCCTGTCCAGGTCACACTTCTTAACACTTCTTTGCTAAGTGCTGTTGCTGCTGGTGAACACACAGGGTTCTGTGCTCCTGCTGAACAGAAAGCAGCCGGCACTTCAGCAGGTTCAGAGATGCTGGTTATGTGAAATAAATACAGAAAGACAGGTTTGAACCTGCACAACTGAAGTGGCCCAGTCCATCTAGCTGCCAGGGCCTTATCTAAGTTAGCCTTTCTAGTTTTGTTTGCTTGCTGTAGGATGTTTTCTTTATCTGTATTGTATGTTTTTGATGCAGTTCTTTATGTCTGACTCTGCCTCTTCCTAAAGGTGCTTTAATACACTGAGAGATGACACTCCTCATCACTGCAGCCTGAGCAGTTTGGATCTTCTTTAGGTCCAAAAATAACCCACTAGGAGGATAAAATTCAAAGTCCTGTGGCCCTGAGACACTCACCTACAGAAGGGGAGACAGTGGGGAGTCTTCATGCCTTAGTTCTTTTCCAACACAAGGGCTGAGACAGGCAGCACCGTAATGTGCCTCAGAGAATTAGTCATGGTTTGTCCTTACAGGAGCTTTCCAAAGTGCCCTATGAAGCTTTTCTGGTGCTAAGCACTGCCATGCTGTTGTTCTGGGTTCAAGGCTGCTGGAAAGCTTCCTGATCTTTCTGCAACAAAAAAAAAAACCCAGGCTATTACATGAAGAGCCATGATCCAGACTGGAGGGAAATATCTGCTCTTCTCCCTCGGTTGTGCTCTGCCCCGCCTGCCAGCACTTAGCAACAGGGCCAAGTTTACCCTGCATCGACACAGTGCCTTCCCAGAGCAGCCCCAGTCTCATAAGGGCTTCTTGGCCATGTAATCATAACAACAATAATAGCTGGGTTTGTTAGCCTGACATCTTAGTGCACACAGTATGCTTCAAAAGTTCATAGTCCAGCAATGCTAGTAAAGCCTCAATCAGTCTAACTGCAGTATTAATTCTGAGCTGAAATAGCACACCAGCTACACCATGGGGAAAGCACACAGAGAAACACTGCCTGTCCCTCAACTCCTGAGGTGTGCTGGATATACAGAAACCATTTACATTCAGGGAGGCAGGAGGCTTGTTTATGAAATTTTATGCCTTCTTTTGACCTGGGCATGACAGCTGAGCCCCATCATGAATCACTGTCTCGAATGCCACAGTGTGAACAGGGAGATTAGTAAATAAGAAGGTGCTAGCAGATACCCAGCACTTAAAAGCTAGGGCTCTTCATGATGAGCTTCTTGAGCCAGAAGGGTTGGAGGGAGAAATTTGCTTCAGAAGTTTAAAACTGTGATATTTGATGTCCTGGAGACAAAGACAACTGTGTGTGCTCTCAGATCACTTCACAGTGTGAGCATAGGGTGAGTGCACAGTAACACCAAGCTTCAAATCCCACCCCTACACAGCTCAGCCCAGTCACACCATATGGGCTGCAAGGAGACAAGGTGGGCATTTACTTAATTGTTTGAACTAGGAAAACCTAAATCCTTGTGGAGCTTGGATCCTGCACAAAGAAGGACATGGAGCACCCCAGCTGGTAAGAGCCCATGCTCCTCACAGCCCTGTGGCTCTGACTTTGAGCAACATGTGCAAAGTACTGCAGAATCAATGAAACCTGCAGGGCCCTCTCCCTGTGGGGATTGCCAGAGCAGAGCTCTGCAGTGGCCTTTCTCTGGGAGCTGCATGAAGAGCTGCCTGGGAACAGCAACATTTGAGCTGCAGCTTGCTCACCCTCCTCCTCTGGGAAGAAGAAGCAGGCTTTGATCAAAACCCCCATCCCCACCCTCACAGCTGGGAGATGTGTCAGGGAGCTGCAGGCAGCCATGGTGTCTTTCTCCCATCTTTGAGTCAGCCTTGTTGACTCAGTTGCACTCCTTGTTTATCTGCTGCATGTGGCTGGAAGGATGCTGTTAGCCTTGGCAAACTTGTAGCATGTTGCACTTTTACAGTGCTTTGTTCTTGTTTTGCTGCTCTGCAGCTGGGAAATAGTGGAAACTCATTGTGGCTTATTGCTCATTTTGTGGCAAACATAGCAGAATCCTTTGTCCAGATAGTCCCCAAAACCATCCCTTTCCACTTCAGCCCTATTCTTTAGGCCGAAAAGGAGTATGTAAATGATCTTAATGGTGGTAAACACCAAAATGGTGGAGTTGTCTTCATTACCTGCAAGAAACATCTCCAAGGCTGTGCTCATGCCCAGCCATGCTGCTATGGCTGGAGAGGTCCTTCTCTGGCAGCAGAGGAGAAGTAGTGGAAATGGCAGGGGCATGAGGGAGATCATTAGAGAATCATGAGGGAGATTATGAGAGAGATCATCAGGGAATGAGTGCAATTTGGGTGCTAAAGCAGTATTTTGCTGGGGGTGAACCACTGAAGTAACTGCCTGGCTGAAGCCACATCCAGAGCTGCCTCACTACCTTCTCAGAGCCATCCCTTTCACTGGTGAAATGAACTTCAAGAGCTAACTTATACAGACATAAGGAGCGAATCTCTCCAGTTTGTGTTCATTATTCCTGCTTAAATCAACGTGTTTTACCATAGCAACTACCAAAGAAGGAATCAACAGCTGTTGAGCAAACAAAGTCATATTAAAGCACCCTTCTGAAATATTTATGCTTTGCTCCCAAAAGCCCAGTAAGTGCATTGACAGAGCAACACAGCACGGCACCAGGAGTGTCAGGAGAGCCTTTTCTCTGCTGCCTGGCAAAATGGAAAAAACATTCTTCAGCAGTCTGTTTATCAGCCTAGGAGTTTAACCAACTCTGCACGATGTGATTGAGAAAGTGAGAGATGGAAATGACTCCATCAGAGAGCAGGACAGCATCAATCCTTCTTTCAGTCTCAGGCCAGCCTTGAGGGGTGACTCCAAGTTGAAAACTGTCAGTTTTGACAAACTCCCTGAAGAATTCACCCCCAAGCCTAATGAAACAATTTTTGTAAAAAATTATTTCTGTGCTGAGATGATAATGAATGGAAGGAGATAAGAAATGCAAAAGGAGTTTGTGAGGTGGCAACTGGGAGGTGTTCAAGAAGGGAAACACAAACTTACACAAGAAAGTAGGAAAAAGAGACCTAAGGAGATCAAGAATGTCATGACATAGCCACTTTCTTCAGCAGTGAAGGCAACTGTGGAGGTACTTGTCCACCTCTCCCACTTTGCTGTCACATCAACACTGAAAATACAACACAGAAGTTGTTCTGAGAGCACTGAAAGCATCTAGGATGGGAGTATGCCCCTGCAAACAGGACCTGGGAATGGAGATGGGGAACACTGAGAGAAGGAAAGACCTTTTGAATGGATTTTACTGCTGTGTAACAGCAGTCTGAGAGACCAGCACTACAGAGGACAATTTGTATCTCTCACCATTGATAGTGCCTCACCCTGGACCTGCAGGATGGCTCTGTGGCCTCTTGTTGTCCAAGCAAGACAAACATTGATGATTTTATGGTTGTCAGTTCTTCCAGTGTTTCCCTCCCTTAGGAAGCAAATCAGATGGCTTGCAAGTAGACTCCCCAAAAGCTTACTGTTACAGATGTGTGTTGGTATTTCACGTGTCCCATGTTTGTCATGTCACATCCTTGACAAGGATGGAGCTGTTCAAAGCCAGGACCATAAAACAGAATGAAATAGCTCTGCTGGAGAAGAGTTGTTTATGATGGTGCTTTCCCAGAGTTATCTGTTGTCAGTTCCTATGAGTAAATATTGTTTCGCAAGTGAAACACTTTTATGAGCCTGCCATTATTACTGTCTTTTTGCTGGGGGGAGTTTTCTGCAGAAATTAAGGTAGCAAGGTTTAAAACACTGGAGGTGTTTAAACTAAACTGTGCCTCTTGTTAAAAACACCAAAAACTATGACAAGGAGAAAGTTGTACCAGCTGCCTTCTGCTGAGGTTTATTAATTTGCAGCTTCCAGGACCACCACATGTTTGAAGCTGGACTTGGATGTGGCTATACGAGATTAGTGCACTTTGGTATCTGGTGGATGGGAGTTGGGTATGGAGGATGAAGTGTCCATTTCCCCCACTCTTTTTCTTTGAAAAGAAGAAACACAATTAAATTGTTAAGAAAGATGTGCCAGAGCACTCTAGCAGAAGGGCCTCTGAAGGCAGTAATGGGCACTGTGCTCAATCTACTTCAAACATCCTCTACCAAGGGAATTAAGGGAATGAGAAGCAATATAAACAGAGGAATCAAAATCAGTCCTTTCTCTGATCTACATTTAAGTTGGCTCTGGTTCAGTATCTTTCATCCCATATTCACTCACTTACAGGCATCCCTCAGCGATGTCTCCTGTACTCTGCAGGCACAAATCTCTGTGTACCCACAATGAGGTCTCCTCAGGCAGGGGTTTCCAGTCAGTCAATCCAGCTGGCTGTTTCCCTTTCCTTCTTGCAGGGCTGCCCGGGCCTGCTCACTGATGTAGAGCGGAAGGAGTGGCTGGTGGCTGTAGGGAATGGCCACGGTAGGGAAGCAGTGACTGCTTTCCACAGCAGCACTGCCAGCTCAAATGAAAAGCTAATGTAAAGAGCTCCTTTTGCTCTTAGGGCACATCTCCTCTTCACAGCTCACTTGCTGTGCATAGATACATGAACAGGATATATCTTCTGAGCAGGATGTCTTGGGATATATGAGTTAACTCTGGCTGTATAGATGCAGCTATGTAGTCTTATGGACAAACACATTTCTTTAGAATGTTTCTGGGTTGCATTGTGCTCTGCAGACACATGCAATACAGATGGGAAAAGTAGCTATGAGGAGGATTCTCTCAAGATTTATTTCAGTGTGGTAGAGGGTCTCAGTCATTTCAATCCCCACTGTCACAAGATAGCAGAAAAGGGATTGGAATCCCAGCTCCTAAAATTGCTTGAAATCTGTCATTGTGCAAACCTAAGAACTCTACTGTTCAGTTAGGAATTGGATGCTTACAGTGCAGGAGATGACTCAAGCAGAGAAAATATGCTCCAGCACACAATTTGCCAAGTACCTGCCTAAACCACAGGCATCCAGTATCATTTCCCACTGTAACAGGAATCAGTGCCTGCAAAGAAAGGAGTCTCCAGGCTCTGCTTGACTACAGCAAAGCAGGGATTTTTGAGTCAAGCTTCAGGAAGGAAAGGCAATCACTGAACCAGTTCAGCCACCTAGAGTCTATAAAAAACCCCAGTTAGCAAGGACATGCCACTGCCATGGGAGATCTTCAAGAGCTGGAGTGCTGTCCCACCCTAACCATGGACTTAACCTGCTCTGAGATAATAGACCACATTTTTTGCAGTTTGTTCAGGGCAATAAAACCCCCTGAAGGGCTATTCAGTGACTGACATCAGTGAATGCAGGGCATAAATAATAGCTAACTGCAGCTTTGCTTTTTGGTGTTAGAAGAACACAAAGAAGGAGAATTATGTCACCATTTAACCTAAATGATGCGCAGCTGACCCTGCTGGCCCATGGAGCCTTGTTTGTTTATCCAGTGGTGCTACACACAAGTATTTGGCAGGCTTTTTTCAAACTACTTCAGAATTGTTTTCCTTAAATAAGAGAGCCTCACTAGCCTTTGCAATGTTCTCTATTGCAAACATTCATAGATTTTTCTGCAATCCACCTGGATTTCCATCCAGCATGGAAAAATGAGGAGGGGGCACTGATTTACTTCATATATTTTTATTGCTTTATATTTATTCCTGCCACCTTTTCCCATGAAACCAGGCAGGCAAATGGCTAAGGAGAAGTAGCTGTTCCTCAAAAGCACAAAGCCTCCAACTCTCATTGCCGTAGTAAGTCATATCTGTGGTGGGTCACAAACAAGGGAGAGCTTCCCGGCAGCACACGCTTACACCACATGCACATGTATCACATCACACAATGTGGGGACCAGAAGATGGCCAAGGAAGAGATTATCTCTCACTTTTACACACATGCAGCCCACAGGGCTCTTTCCAGCAGCTCTGAAAGCTCCAGGGAGGAGCTGTGGCACTGCAGAGCACTGGGGATGCAGCGACAGAGATGCAGCACCCACCCTTTCTCTCTACTTGTTCCACTGATTAAGTTAAACTTTGAGAAATTGATCTCAAGCTGGAGATAACATTCAGTTTGCTCTTTCTCTTCCAAACTTCCACTGCACATCTAAAAGTCCATCTGCCTTTCTTTCCCCATGATATCAATCTAATAAAAGTTACCATCTTTCTCTGCCAGCTTTGTCTCACTTGTACCCTTGGATCAGCAGTGACACACAGATTTTACTACTAAGCATTCATACCTCCACTTTTTTTAACACCACCAAGCTTCTCTATTTCTTTGCTGAACTTGATTTAGCACAGTTTACCCTGTCAGGGGACAAGACTGATTGTTTATTAGTGGACTGCCAGCCATGTGATGGTACTGGCCAAAAGACAGGCTATATACATTCTGGCTCAGTGTCAATGCCATAATGCAAGTCTCACATTGGAACTGGCTTACAGCTGAGTGGCTCAGGTTGCAGGCAAAGCAGGTTCTTCAGGCCAGCCACAAAAACATGACCTTACACGGGGCAGTTGACTCTAAATCAAAATTGAAATGTCCATCATTTGCTCTTCACATTAACCTCTCTGGCACTGTACTTTGTATCTACTGTGGACTGTGGTGAAAAGAGGACACTTTGGTGGGTAGATTTTTTTTCACTTGAGCAAATTAAGGTAGATTTATTTTCCCTTGAACAATTTAGGCACATTAACTTTGTTCAGGTAGGAGCAAAGTTAATGTGCCTAAAATCTTTTACAAGGTTTTTCTTCTGGCACAGTTGCAGATGAGATTAGAGAACTCTTTACACACACAATGAAGTCTAGCACCTTCAGAGCCCCAGGACAAGAAATCATAGAATGTAGAGGTTGGAAGGGACCTTTAGAGATCATCTAGTCCACCTCCCACTGCAGAAGCAGGTTCACCTAGATCAGGTTGCCCCGGAACGTGTCCAGGCGGGTCTTGAAGACCTCCAAGGAAGGAGCCTACCCACTCTCCCTGGGCAGCTTGTGCCAGGGCTCCCTCACCTCACAGTGAAATAGTTTTTTCTTATATCTAAGTAGAACTTTTTGTGTTCCAGCTTCATCACATTACCCCTTGTCCTGTTGCCAGCTACAAGAGAAAAAAGAGATGCCCCAACCTCCTGACAACCACCCTTTAGATATTTGTAAATGTTAAAAAGAAATGGGCAATGTTGGGTGACAAACATGCCTCATGCACAGAGGGCAGAATTTCCAAAGCATTTGCAGAAGCTGTTTCATTACCTCATTACAGGCAGAAACAGACTGTCAAGACAGGTAGGCTGCCCCTTGGCTCATAGGGCAAAGGGAAAGGTGAAGTACCTTAGTCCTGAAATGATGGGCATGAGCTCTCGATACACATTTTGCCTGACTTGCTCTGAATCTCGTGATCTGGGATGTCATTTCCACTTCACCCGTTTCAAGCAACCCTGTGGTTGGCATTGGCTATAGTCTGGCTCACCCTAGTGGTCTGGAGCTTAATGAGATGTACATAATGCTCTGTAATTGCTTTGGCTGATTTCAGTATGAACAAAAAGTCATCCAGTCACTTTCAAGCAGTTAAATTAAAAGCAAGCTGGATGTTGCTAACTATGGCGTGTTTCCAGGTGACAAATGCTTTTTAACCAATCTCATAAAACTTCCTCTTTCTGCTGCACTGGATGTATTTTGGATTTTTATAGTCCTTTTTTAATAGTTCCTCATATAATTTCATCAGCATGAAGTCTCCTCCTGGATGGAAATTTAATAAAAAGCTCAATTGTTGTGAAAGGTATGAGCATGATCTAATCTTGCCCACTCTTATTCTCAGACCTCGTAAATTTATTCCTACCAGTCTGAAAGTTAATAATTAATAAATGAAACTAATGACTTGGAAATTTCAAGCTCACACTGTGATCTCCTCAACTGCCTGGCCAACAATAATTTACACTTTCATGTTGAAGTCAGATGTCCTGATGTCTCTGTGGTCCAGTGTAACCACCTGCAATACACAGGGAAAGATGTGGAGTGTCCTGTGCATTTGTTACATCATGACTGTCCCTGTGCCTCTGACACCTGAGGGGTTTCTCATATTTGTAAAGCTGCACTAGTGTGAGTTTGCTGGGTTACAAACTGGGGGAAAATGCACCCAAATAAAGACGAAGAAAATGCCTAGTCCTTTTTACAGGTCATGAAATGGCAAAGCAACAGCCCAAGGACATGAGCTCTCATCTGCAAGAGAAGAATACCAGAGTCCCCAGTGCAGCGAGTGGTCTGTGCTCTGATACTCCAATTCCTTTTCAAAGTTACAGCTTCAAGTTCAAAAGTGCCAGAAACCCTGGAATGCATCTGCATCCTTCTGTGGGTCACACATGTCCTCACAGACCCTTTGGGTATATAACCACCATTTTAGAGAGTTTCACAATTCATCTGATAATTAGTAGTTTTGCAATATTGTTCTGCAGCACAGATGAAGAAACACACAATCAGGAAATAATCCCTGGTCATTAGCATGGAGTTTAGAGATAATTGCTGCAAAGCCAAGGTCTTATTTTTCCCTGCAGATCTGTGTGAGAGGCATCATTTATTGAAATGAGTAGGTAAAGCAACTCAGAGGTCCACTGAGATTGGCCAGACTATGTTTGTGCTGTAGAGACCAAGACATCCCAGCTCCCTGCCCTAAGCACTTGCCTGTCTGCATCTGGGCTTCATTTTGGAGAGGTGCTCCTTTGCTCCATCATGATGTCCTCTCTCACACAAAGCATCACCCGGTGCATGGGCTAGAAAAGAGCTGCGCATGAAGGCTAGAACAAGGGGAGAGCACATGTGGAAATGTGTGGATGCCCTAAAGTCAGCAGAGCTAATGGAATTCATCCCAGAGCACTTGGGAACCAGCCAAGGAAATTTCTAAAGCATTAGTGATTATGTCTGAGAAGTGATGGTGGCAGCCCTCAAGGGACAGGAGAAATGAACAGTGCCCTAGCTTTAAAAAGGAGAAAAAGAGGCCCCAGGAGTTATCCACCTAACTCATAGCCTGCCTAACTCTGTTTCTTGGAAAGATACTGGAACAAATTATTAAATAATCAATATAAACACCTAGAAGATAATAAAATGGCAAGAAAGAGCCAGCATGGATTTCTCAAAAACAAATCACATCAAATCAATCTAATTTCCTTCTCTGACAGAATAACAGGCCTGGTGGACAAGGGAGAAGCAGATGTTATATATCCTGACTGTAAAAATACTGTGTACTCAGTATTGCATGACAGTCTCATGAGCAAATTAGGAGCCTGTGAGCATAATAGGTACATACACAACATCACCATAATTTGGGTGCATGAGCAGGAGGGAAAAAAACCAAACACACTTCCCAAAGCGTCCGTTTCAAGTGGGAACAGAGGAGCCTGGTTTGCTCATCACGTCCATTAATAACCGAGTCGTATGATAGCAAAGATAATGCAATTTTGTAAGCTGGAGGCATTGTAAACAATACAGAGGACAGGATCTGAATTCAAATTGATCTAGATAATGGGCCGAAATCTGTAAGCTGAAACTCAATGAGGACAAATGCAAAATACCGTGCTCAGGCAGGAAAAAATCGAATGTACGGGTACAAATGAGAAATAGCTAACGAAGCATCACTGAAAGGATGATGATACCAATTACTTTATCACTTCTGCCTGTGTGCAGAGTATTTCTCTTCTGATTACAAGAGTTAACCTGGAATTTACTGCTGTGCACGGATACTGTTGATGCTGACAGAGCTGGTGGAAGTTCACACTTTATTTTTGGCAGAGAGAATTTCTTTTTTCCAAGGTTCATTCATTAAAAAGTAACATTTTGGAGAGCAGCCTGAGTGGAGAAAAAAGCTAATGATGTCCATTAGAAGTGATTCCCTTCTCATTTAAGGCAGAATGTTACCCTTGGGACAGCAGCATTGCGTGCAGTGTTGCCCACTTGTGCCCATGAGTCCTGGGCTGTTCACATCCCAGGGATGAAACTTGCTGTGCTCATCCAGCTCAGCCTCTGTACCTAGCACTGCACATCAGTTGAGCCAAAAGACAGAGGAAACTGACTAGTTATCATTCCCGAAAAGGTGTTTCTTTTTTAGGCCCTGCAGCAAGGATCCTCAAGCACCAGTTTAAGAGGTCTTGCACATTTCCATACCCAGTAACACGATGCTCTCATTTACTCATAACAATATTTAAACCGTTTTGCCATCTCTTCAGATTTTTCCTACAATGAATATCTTTGGCCAGAAGATTTCAGGCGTGATGTGAGGTGACACAAATCCAGACTGTAGTGTTAACAATAACATAATGGAGGAAGCTTCCTGGTAGAAATACTGGAGGTTACTTTTTACCACCACTTCTGCTCAGCTGGCTTCCTTCCAGGTTTCTAGTCCTGCCAGGGTCACTCTAATTCCCATGACCATTCAGTTTAAGTTGCTGGAAATGGTTCACAGAAGAGTGCAGAATGATGAAGTGGAAATAAAGCAACACTTATTTATCTGAATTCATGGATTTTTAAACTGTGTACCCTTCACTGGGTTCCTTGTGTGCACTGGAGGGTTTCTTGTGTGCACTGGAGGCCGCATCTCCACCAGGACAGGCCAAGGAGGGTCATCTACACCATGTTCTGTGTCACGTAGATATGTTATTTGCCTTGATTCATACAAAGACTATCTAATAAATCATGAGGAGAAACTGACTCTTTGTTTATAGCAGATATAACAATAGGATCCTATTCTAAATACCAAGGCAGCATAAAGCATAAGGGACAAACAGCAATTATCATGAGATCTTTTGTTGGCATTACTGGATTTGTTCAATATCATCATTGAAATCTCAAAACAGATTTTCAGCCAAGTTTGTCATCCCTGATACAACTCCACCAACTCAATAGAGTTACAGTATCTGTGAAATAAGCTTCTCCTCAGAGACAATAGTGATAAGAAGAGACAAGCTTTTGACATATATCCAAGCAAAGTCATCCAACAAGTCAGTGTGAATGTATCCTGCTATGCTGGAGACCTCATTCCGTTAGGATTTGGGTTTTTTTCCCTTTCTATGCAAAGCTTGGTCATATGAAAAAGAACATCTGAACACTGTATGTCACTATTAGGGACTAGGAGCTGACAGGAATCTGGGAGCGGAGAAGTTGTGTCATTCCTTTTCTTCCTAGTAGCATTTGGCCAGTGACAGCTGCCATTGTTACTGTCATGATTTCTGGTTTTGTCTATATGACTGATAGAAATTAATAGATGCTCATTCACCCCTCAGCTTTTTCTTCTCTGCTGCCACGGGGATGGTGCAGGAGATCCTGACCCCCAAGGCTGTGGCCTGTGATGCTTCTCCTCTGGATGTCCTGCAAAGCTGCTGAACAGAGAGTGACTGGGGGTGTTGGTGTCCCTGACCTGTCCCACATGTGCGGTGAACCCTCTTCCCTTTCTGTGCTTCCATTTCCCTTCTGGACACACACCTGCCCAAACACACACATTGCTGTGACATGACCCCAGCACAGAGAGAGGAGAGTAAAGAAATAGCTGGCCAGATGTTTCCTACCACTCAGGAGAGCAGAGGAGGAATATCTGAAGGGAGAACAAGTGCAGTCCAAGCGAACACTTCCTGAGCACACACATTTTCTTCCAGCTCTGCAGCCCATGAGAATGTTCAAGATACAAATCTCAAATATTTGGAATATTAACATCTATCACTTTCACACATTCCTTAAAGTAGTATTTCTTTCATGACTGATCCTACCATATGGTAACTTTAGCCTGCACCGTTACCATCTGTCTCAGCCTTTAATTTTATCAAAAGCATTTTGACAGGAGGGAGCATCTTTCCTTTTTCACCTCTCCTTCTTGTCCTGCCAAAACCTGTATGATTTCTCCTCAAATGAACCCAATTTTGGTCCCACATGAGAAGGCTGTCTGTATATTCTGTCTAGGAGGTGGCTCTTTGATTTCAAATTCTTTGTATTTGGAAAGCACAGCTAAAAGCCAGGAACAAAGGAACTCCCAAACTTCTTTCCCAACTGATTGGTTTTTGATTATTGTAAAGCCAAGAAAGCAGCAATGGGTCCTGGGTATTATGCATTTCCTCTACTCTCTACTCAATTACATGCTTCATGACAAAAAACCTGTTCCTTAATCAGCCCTGACTTACCCTGTTACCATTGTTGGAACATGCTTTCATGCTTGCACCGCTGAAGAAGAATAAAAAAGGAAATTCTAATTTCTTGCCTAATTTTTCACTTATCCATGACCAGAGATTACGTCCCCTGCTATATCTCTTTCCTAAAGTAAACCACGCTCTCCATCCCCATGTCTTCTCTTGGCAATTTTCAAGTGGATATATGGGATCCAGATCCTAATACAATAGTGATAGTAGGAAATGCAGAAATGGTAATAACATAACCCATTGTGTAGTCTGTCCGGTGCTGGCTCAGTGATCCAGCAGCCTGCAAAACACCTCCTGGGACAGCAGAGTAGGTTGCAGGTAGGCTTAGGGTCCCCACCAACATATGCTCCCTTTGTCCCGCTGCCACTAAGCTACTTCATTACTTAACACACATAACACTCCTGCACCCACCCAGGCAGAGAATCAATTCAAATGCAACTGAAAGAGAAGGAGAACTTGTCCACAAACAGCAGGTCATAAGGAGATAAGGTTCTCATGGCTTCTGTCGCAGCCCATTTAGCAAGAGCTGGCTCTTTGCATGCTTCAGCAGCACTGTCCAGCTTTGAAAAGACAGCTGAACTGCAGCACTGACAGCGGGATGCACACGACTGCTTGCCTGCAGATGAGCAAGGAAGCGATGAGCTTTGAATGTTGTCAGAATAACCATTTAAGAAATCACTTAAAGGGTGCGATTTCTTTTGTGTGCACAAATGGGGCTTCGCTGTGCAATCAGGAAAGTTACCACAGGAGGGAAGCAGCGCTTCACTTTTGTTTCTTCAGCAGTCAGGGTTAATTTTGTCTGTTTTGATCACTAGAAAAACCTCCCTGATGTGACAAAGCAACCAATGTCTCTCGTTCAGAGACGAAGGAGCTGGTTGAGAAGGTGGGTTAACACCCCCCATCCTCCCCGCTTTCAGAACACCTTGCAGAAATCAGAAGTTATTAAAAATGAGAAGCGTGTTTAAAGGGACCTGCAGCAATCAAGCTGCCACCAAAATGAAAATGAAAGTGGACAGCTCACTTGCCAGCTCCCTTCCTGCGTGCAAGTCACAATGATACCAAAACTTTCAGATATAGAGACCCTCCACCTAGTTAAAAAATTGAGGTTTAAGTTCTTGATTTCCAGACAAGAAGTGGAACTTGTAGTGGAATTGCTTATACACCTATAGAGTGAAGTTAGAGCAACTCTTTTCTCACAGAAGTTATTTGACAAATATAACTTCACAAAGAGCTGGGTTTGAAGACGTGAATGAAGAGAGAAACATCTGATTAAACTCTGGGCTGATTTATTTATCCATTTTCAAGGTCTTCAAGCTGAAATGCAAAATATTTCCATGGTCCCTGTAAAATAACAGCGGTGCTGAAAGGCTCAATGAAGAGTGAGCCTCTCCTCAGCAGACACACTGGCATCAGAGGGTAGTGGCCCTGCTGCATTCTGGGCAAAGCAAAACTGCTAGCAAGGAATATTTGTGGGAATTTTGTGGCTTTCTGCAGCAGAATCCACCACCTCTGAGGATTCCTACAATTACCTCTGATGCTGCACGTTAACTTGTGATTTTTAGCCTTCTCAGTGACCCTCTTTCTGTAGCAAATGAGGACAGAAAACACAGAGCTTTGCAGAAATCAATAAAAGAAAGCTGAAACATCACCATTCTTTCTGTTATTAACAGAGAAGACATAAGGAGCCTCAGAAGTAGTCCATAGGAGTAGGAGTTGGGCTTGGCAGAGGTCAGGGGAGAAGCGTAACATGCTCTTCACAGCAATAGACCTTCCAGTCAACAGAAGTTCCTTCAGAAGCTCAACCTTCCCACCCAAGCCTTTCCTGCAGCAGAAGTGTGTGCCAAGACATTGGGAGGGGGGTGGGTGGGCTCCTGGAGATCTGCTGAAGGACATGCACTACCAAGGAGCACCAGGGAGGCAGAGATAAAACTAGGCAGACAATCTCTCTCTGTTTACAGTTGTCCAGCTCTGGATGGCCCAACGTCTGATGGGGTTCTGCAACCAGAGTAATTCCTCTGTGCAGTAGATTTCTTTTCCTTAGTCATTCAAGGAAAACAAACTCTGCCCAGTTTAACATCATTTTGGCACTGCTTTGCAGTCTCTAGGTGGTGGAGATTTGTACCAGTGGCTTTGGTATGGCTTTCTCAGGGACGGATTGCACTAGCTTGGAGCCAGACTAAAAATCGCTGGTGGGAACTTTGGAATGGCAGCTGGTATTCCTCAAAACCACATCTAAATGTAAGTGCCGTGCATCATACGTGGGCAGGGAAACCTCCATCATATCTCCTGTGAAAACCAGGCTACAGCCTCATTAGCTTTCAGGAAGAGAGCCATGTGGAAGTAAACCTGAAAATAGCAATGTGCTACATTTCTTCAGACTCTCTGAGGAGGAAGACGGCTTCAGCGTCACATAGTGGCCGGACTCCACGGTTCTTTCCTGTTTCTGCTTCCTGTGAGATCTTTGGCAAATAACTTCATCTCTCACGTCTCCCTTTCTTGTCTGTCAAAGGAGGAGGGAAAAGATCTGGGTAGACTTTCATTTACAGTGATAAGACTTCGATACTACAGTCTTGGGCAGCACTGGTAGAAATGAAAATGTTGATGCCTGAGACAGAAGTTTCAGCGCTGGTGCAATTTGTCAGTATCTCATATTTGTTCCCACGCGAAGATGAATCATCAGAGAACAGGGATTTATCACATTGCATTGTCATATGATGGCAAAACCCACCACCATTGACTGTAAGCAAACAGTGAGATTCCAGTTGGAGAGGAAAACTGGTGGAGTATACAAAATGCTGTAGTCTATAGGAATATACAGGAAATCATCTTGACAATGCACATGTAGATCCACTTAGGGCTTTTCTACATGCTGCACTCCTTGGGTCATGAATCCCATTACTCTGGATTTCCTGGTGCAACATGCAGTCCAGTAGCATCTTGTGCCAAAAGAAAACCGTTGAGCTGTTGGTATTGTAGGAAGGGTTTATGACCTACAAAGAATGGTTTGCGACCATCTAGGGTCGTTGTACATCTATGAAAAAGTCAATTAATGGCACCAGTTAATTTGTGAAATGATACCTCTCATTTTCAAAGCGTTTTACATCCCACACATTGCAGGCAGTTAACAAGTAATAAAGAGTAACAATTAATTAATCCTAACCATACCCCCAAGAGGCATGTAGACAAATATTAATCTACTGATAGAAATAGATCAACCGAGGTTATGCGACTTGTTCAAGGCCACAATGGGTATCTAGGGCAGAGCAGACACTCTGGCTGCAGAGCTCAGTTCTCTGCCTCCCGTGAGACTTGAGGAGGAGCAGAATCTTCAAAACAAACCATCAGTTTAGAGAAAATCTCATTTTGTCCTTCGTACTTTATTAGTTTGTTGCAAGTACATCCTGGTCCGTGGGGTCAGGCAGCAAATATTGACTTTGGCCAATGCTGAGTGTTTCTATCCACACAAATACAGATCTATGTATTATATACAGAGTGCATGAGAACCATGAGGTAGCTGATTAAAGAGTTGAATACCAAACATGCAGAACAACAAGCATCCGTATGTTATTGCAGAGCTCGGCAAGCAGACTGCATCATGGATGCTCCACATGAGCTCGCAGTGCTGCAGCCACCCCGTGATGGACCGAGCCACGTTGTATTAACCCCCCAGTCTTGCAGATGGGCATTTTTGGGATCTCACTGGGCAGGGTGGTTTCCTGAGATGGAAGCACATATCCCAAGTGCCTCACTGCAATCCCTGCTGCCTCTGCAGGATTATCAGGCTCTGATGATGATATACAGACATCAACACCTACTCACACGAAAATCTGCAAACATCTTTAACTTTCTTCTGTATTCCTACAGTTTTGATCAAATTACATGCAGTAAAATATAGATATACCCAGCATGACTTTGATTATACCTCTGTATGTTCAGGCAAACTCCTGTACGGGCCTCAGATACAAGCCGAAACAACTTGAACAACTGAGCTCTGTGTTTCCTTTCTCTGTTTTGAACTTCTGCACAGACAAGGAATCTTCGCTCTTCTTGTAATCAGTGTGCACGTGTTCAGACACTCATAATATTTCCTTAGGTTTGCCTACCAGTCCTGGCTTTCCTATTTGCACCCACAAAGCAAACCAGTCCTATGTCTTTTTTGCTATCAGATGATAAAGTGCTCGGCGTTTTGTACTCGGCTTGTCTCATACCTTTGAGGTTTTGATTGTCAACACAAGTGCCTTCCCAAAGGCTGGTTGGTTTCTCAGTTGGAAGATTACATGGGAAAATTGATGGTAGAAAAACAGTTGGGGCATCACTTTTTGTTTCTGTTGTATCTAGTGAGAGGACAAAGGGTGATGGGAAGAAGCTGGAACACAAAAAGATCTATTTAAACATAAGGAGAAACTATTTCACTGTGAGGTGATGGAGCCCTGGCACAGGCTGCCCAGGGAGGGTGTGAAGTCTCTATCTCTGGAGGTTTCCAAACCCATCTGGACGCGTTCCTGTGCAACCTGATTGAGGTGGACCTGCTTTAGCAGGGGGTTTGGACCGGATGACCTCTAAAGGTCTCTTCCAGCCCCTACCATCCTGTGATTCTGTGATCTGTCCTTTTCACATTGGTGACTACAACCTCTACAAACAGCCATGATATTTTAATCCTAAAAAAAAAAATTTGCAAAGTCATCTTTAAAGAGGTAAAATATGTCCAACTTGAGTTTTGTTTTCTGCTATTTTGTGTACTGGAGCATCAAGCTGTCGTGTACAGCAGAGCGTGTGGGGAACCCAGAGCACAGCCTGTTGCCATGCTTTATTTTTTACACTGTCTGCTTCCATTTTTCAGTGCTCTGACTTACTGCTGGTAGTTTCGAAGACCTACAGTGCATCTGATAGTGTATGAACCGTAACTCCTCAGCCCTACGCTGAAATTGCTGTTGAAATGATACAACTCATCCAGGCATTAGGTCCATTGACCAAGAAGTACCGATTTTAAACGGGCAGCCTGTTAACACAGAGGCGGTTGGACAATCAGCGGGATACAGATTTGGAGTGTGCGTGGGCTTCGTTTTCACGTGCAGACATCAGTTAACACAGGAAAGCACAGGACAGCCCCAGCCTGCACTCTGTAACAACAGATAAATGCATCTTGCCACCCAAAGCCCCGGCGCCCCTGCCAGGAGCACCTCGCTCGCCCAAACCCCGCACCCGCCGAGCCTGGGAGCCGCTGTCTGCAGCCGGGGGAAGAGTTGTCCCCGCACCCCCAGACAAAGCCCCCGACCTCCTCCTCCTCCTCCTCCTCCCACGCCGTACCCGGGCCCGCAGCCCGGCCTGATCCCCGCGGCGGGGCAGCCCCCGGCGCCCCGGGGCCGCTCTCTAACTTTCACCGGGGCTTCTCCCAGCCCCGCGCGGCCAGCGCCCGCCGTCCCCACACAACGTGCGAGCGGCAGCCCGCGGCTTGGCGGGGCCGAGCGCTGCCCAGGGGCTGCCGCGGCACGGGGCCGGGGCCGGGGCCGGGGCTGGAGGCGGGGCCTCGGCCGCGCCTCGGGGGCGGTGTCGCAGAGCG